>CM052813.1:9438026-9448961 GCA_028533885.1 Nasua narica
AAACACTGAGTAGTGCAATTACAGGGTCGTAGGGTAGCTCTATTTTTAATTTCTTGAGGAATCTCCACACTGTTTTCCAAAGTGGCTGTACCAACTTGCATCCCCACCAACAGTGGAGGAGTGTTCCCCTTTCTCCACATCCTCTCCAGCATTTGTTGTTTACTGTCTTGTTGATTTTGGCCATTCTAACTGGCGTAAGGTGGTATCTCAGTGTGGTTTTGATTTGAATCTCTCTGATGGCTAAAGATGAACATTTTTTCATGTGTCTGTTAGCCATTTGTATGTCTTCTTTGGAGAAGTGTCTGTTCATGTCTTCTGCCCATTTTTTAAAAATATTTATTTATTAGAGAGCGAGAGAGAGAGTGAGAGAGAGCATGAGAGGGCTGAAGGTCAGAGGGAGAAGCAGACTCCCCGTGGAGCTGGGAGCCCGATGTGGGACTTGATCCCAGGACGCTGGGATCATGACCTGAGCCGAAGGCAGTTGCTTAACCAACTGAGCCACCCAGGCGCCCCCTGCCCATTTTTTGATGTGATTATCTGTTTTGTGAGTGTTGATAAACTATTAATTTTAAAAACCACCACTTGCTTCCCTTGTGCTAGTAAGTGATCCTTCTTGGAGAGCACTTTAAAGCAAGGCTTGTCCGAGGCTTCCTCGAGTTACTCATTTTGAACTTAGAGTCTGATCGATGCTTAGGAAGGTACGTGGTTCCACCCTGCCCCACAGAGGCACTTTCCATGGACCCCGGGGACCGAACCGTCTCTTAAGCGTTTCCGGGGAGGTGGTCTGATGCCATCGAGAGGGGACCTTCAGAAACGCGAGGAGCTCTTACTCAGCGCACGGAAGGACCCGGTGGGCATGATCGCCGAACAGGGGCGCGTCTCCGTGCGCTGAGCCCCGAGTGCACCGGCACCTGCGCGGAGGGCATGCGGGGGGCTGCGGCGGGCGCCCCCCAGGATCCGCCACAGAATCGGAGGACCCCACCGGAGCTGACCTGAGTCTGGTGCCTCCGGGAAGCAGATGGAGCCACGCGGGAAGGCCGGCTGAGGGCTCTTCTTCCCAAGGGGACAGTCGAAACCCATCCATGCCTAGTAAAACAATAAAAAAACAAAACAACCAACCAACCACCATGCCTGTAAGTTACAAAGAGATGATTGTTCTGTAGAAGGACGCGTTTGATGGTGAGATTAAAAAAAAAAAAAAAATAGGCCACGGGAACTAAACGACCCTCTGGAGGAAGCGCCATCACGCGCCCCATGTGGCCTTTGCGCTAGAATGCCTAGAAGCTTCCTTGGGCCGCTGCCATTCTGGGTTTGTCCTAAGGTGACTCCCGCGGGCGGAGCACTTGCCGACAACAAATACACAGGCTCATGGGAAGAGAAAGAAACCTCTTGCACAGGTAGAACCTCCCCCCTTCGCTTCGTTAGGAACGGAGCAGAAGCAAACCAGCAAGTGCATCGGCCTTCGGTGGCCCCTAGCCTTGCCACTGCCGCCGCAGGGCACAGCGTCCTTCTCAGAGGGAACCGCAAGACCGTGGAGCCCAAATGTCCAGTCCGACTGGTAGGCTGGCTGCGAGGCTCTCGAAGAATGCCACTGGGCCGGCCACCGCTCCATGACCTTACTGCCCAGGCCTCAGTCTCCTCAGCTGCCATGAAAGAATGAGGAGGCCTACCTCACTAGAGTACTGTGAGGACAAGACAGGAAAACGTCCGCGATGAGACTCCATTCAGTGCCTGAAATGTAACCTATACTTAAATATCCACTTTTTAACAAGACAGCCCTTCAAACATTTTTGGAGACATGCCACAAAAAGTCACCATGTGCACCTAGCGGGATCAGAGGGCACCTAGAACCCTCCTGAGTCCCCAGGAATGAACAATTCCCTGTTCTGTCAGCGTTAGTCGTGGACCTCCAGTTGGGAAGCTGGTTTCATCCAGTGACTCTGAAGCTGCGATTTAATTGGAAAGTTCAGGATGAAATACAAGGGGCAGAGGCTGTCCCTGGAAAGGCTAACGTTCTCACAGAATTTACTGCACCATTGCCACCTCCGATGGACAGGCTAGTTTTGAAAGACAGCCTTTCAGCCTGAATTAATACCAATCACAGACTAGGAATGGCTTGAAGAAACCAACGCATTTCCGGATCCCTCGCACATAGCAAACAAACTTTTGTCCACTAAATGAATGATGAAGCGAATGAGGTTACTCTTAAATCTGTGGATGAAACATAAAATGATACCAGAGTCTTATATTCATTAAGGATCAAAAGATCCAACCTAGTTCCTCAGTAGTTCTGTACAAAATCCATCCAAACAAAAAAATATATGGCTATCTATTCTTCTCCATTAAAAAGGGGAGTTCGTGTTCAAAAAGCACAACAATGGGAATGTATCAAGAGGACAGAGGAGCCACCCGAAAGAACTCTCAATGGCCAAAACAGCAACAGTTCGAGCAAGAAAATAATGTAGCGTTGAATTATGACCCAAAGAATAAATACGAGTCCATATTGATATTAATATATGGCTAAATGAATGAATGAGGGAAAAGAGACAAATCGCCAATGCAGAAGAATTCTTTATAATATTCTCTGAATAATTTATGTAGCTATTCTGTCCTCTTAAGAGGTAAAGCATGGCTCCCCATCCCTTAAGTATGGGCTGCACTTGGTCGCTTGGATCCAAAGAGTACAGTATGCAAAGAGAGGTAAGAAGAACCTTACAGCGTAGAAACCTGATAAACGCTGTCTTGGCCAGGCAACCAAGGTTCACATCATCAGTGTAAGTCATGTTAATAGTATATACCCTCGACATGATGTGATGAGATTGGTACTTTACCTCTGTGATCTTCCTCCCCAAAACCTATAAATCCTGTCTAACCATGAGAAGCATCACTAAGGGGTGCCTGGGCGGCTCAGTCAGTTAAACATCTACCTTTGGCTCATGTCATGATCTCAGAGTCCAAAGATCAAGTCCCGTGTCGGGCTCCCTGCTTAGCGGGGAGCCTGCTTCTCCCTCTCCTTCTGCCCGTCCCCCCGCTCGTGTACTCTCTCTCTCAAATAAATGCTTAAGTAAATAATTTTTTAAATCTTTAGAAAAAGAAACATCACTCAAACCCAAATCATGGGACATTCTACTAAATACCTATTTTTTTAAGAGTTTGTTTATTATTTGACAGACAGAGATCACAAGTAGGCAGAGAGAGAATGGGAAGCAGGCTCCCCACTGAGCAGAGAGCCCAAGGTGGGGCTTGATCCCAGGACCCTGAGATCATGACCTGAGCCAGAGGCAGAGGCTTAACCCACAGAGCCACCCAGGTGCCCCTCTACTAAAAACCTATTAAGTACCCCCCAAAAATGTCAAAGTCTTCAAAACAAGGGAAATCTAAGAAACCATCACAATCTGTAGGAACTCAAGGAGATAGGACGAGTCAATGTAAAGTGATGTCCTGATTTTTGATGGGACCCTGGGACAGGAAAAGAACATTCCAGAAACTTAGAAAATCCCAATATACTATGGAGTTCAGTTTAAAAAAAAAAAGGAGTCCGTGCTTTTTCCCTCAAAGTGATATCACCAAACCCTACACCACAATCATGTGTCGTAGTAGCACTTCGTTATAATGTGATTTTGAGGGATTATGTCTGAAAATGACCTCTTAAGGCTTTTCTTGAAATAAAGCATCCTTAGTATACCAGTGGTACACACAGGACAATTCAGTAATCTGTCTAATAGTAGGTTTTTTTTTTTTTTTTTTTTTTTTGCAGCTAGGCTTAACTGGGATTAATGTATTATGCAGATTATATTCTAACCTGCCTCAGAATCTCAATCCATACGAGGCCAGATGTGGGTAACTCCGGCTTTTACCGCTCAGACTCCAGAATTGGAGGTTGGACCAGAGCAGCTTTCCATGCCTATGTACCAGGGGTAAAGAAAACTTTCCTGCTTATATTTAGTGGTCCATATCGGACATAGAAACACCTGTCATTTTATTTATGTCCCGAATGTAGAAGACCAGGCTGTGTATCTTTTGAGGGAAAGGGCCATGTCAGATAATGCTCCCGACACAGCCGTCTTAGGAAATTTTACTCAGAGACTGTTGACTTGGCAACACTTGTCATCATTACTGCGCTCTTTTCGACCCTCAAGGAGATGAGAGTCAAAGCCGGAAGGCAAATGGTTTCTCTGAAATTGGTTCTGTGTACACTGCTGATTTTTATATCTTAATAAACAGTCAGCCCATCTCTTCCTGAGAACATATTACATTTCCTCTGAACTCGTAAACTGTTTGATTAGGTTTCGTTTGCATGATTTAGCCCTCAGCAAACATGTGGAAGTTGGTCCAACTCTAGGATGAATCGAGTACAGTGTAGAAATAAACCACTTCCCTGCACATCGTAGATAATCCTTTTCTCGGGAACCTGGATGCCACTTCCCCAATTAACTCTCCTAAGGGATGATCCAGTTCCTTGATGCTCCACTTAATTTTTCCAGCAGCTTCCTCCTATTAGGTGATAATAATGGGTACAGTGCATTGCGGTAGGAAAACAAAACTCCGTAAGGCTGTGTCCTAAATTACTGTGGAACAGGAACAATTCCGTCGGAATAATAGGTATCAGATAGGGTCTTATGCTTGCAAGCAAGAGAAACTGGGGGAAATCACGGGGGAAATAGCAGTCAGTTCACATAATCTAAGGGGAAGGCTAAATTGCTAAGCCAAAGAAATATGCATCACAGCAGCTCAGAGGATTCCTTCACTGGGTGAATTTACGGAACTACTCTCATGTCACCCTAGACCATTGTGCCACCACGTGGGGCCTCTGCCATGGCCTTGCTGTCACCGCACTTGCTTCCAGAAGCTCACAGACTTGTGGAAAGCTTCACATTCGGCTGCAGGATTATTATTGAGCTCCTACACTTTTCGTCCATCATTCGTCACACTCCCCAGGTCCCTCCCCTTGGCAGAGTCCAGTGAGCACAGGTTAGGTCCAGGGCTCACTCTCGTGGGGTGACGTGCTGTGGGGTGCCTTCCCAGCAGAGGAGAGAAGTGCTGGGTGTGCGAGAAGAGACTCTATCTAACACCACTAGTGTGAGGAAGGGAATGAGAAGACTCAGATCTGGCTTCGAATGCCAGCGAAAGCCTCTTATATAAAAGTAAACGTCCCCTTAGATGTGCTCCCGTAACCTTTTCCTTACTGTAAAGTGAGAGTAATAATCCTGTCTCTTGAACAATGTTTTCTTATTTTCCTCAGAAGCCCACTCAGGGCTCCTTGCAACCCCTAACCCTGGCCTCCTTTCCAGATGTCACCGCCCTCCCCATGTGGAACACTGGATGTTAATTTTGCCGGGCTTTGAACTTCTGTAAACAGACTCATACAGTATGTGTATTCTGTGGCTGGCTTCTCCGTGCAGTATCCTGTTTGTGTTGCATCCATGTTGTTATGTGTGGCTGGATTTATTCTCACTGCTGATCAGGAACCGTTCTGTGGTATCCCAGTATTTGTTTATCCTTTTTTTTCCTTTCCTTTTTTTGTTTTTTTTGATGACGGACGTGTGAGTTGTTTCTGCATTAGGGCTACTATATAAAGCTTCCAGGGCGTTCTCATGTATGACTTTGTGTGTCGTGTGAATACATTCCTATGGGGTACATACCTAGAAGCGGCATGACTGCCTCATCAGGTGTGTATATGATCCTGTAGTTTCCCATCTACACCGCCCCCCAGCAATATATGAGTTCCGGTCGCATCACACCCGAGCCAGGGCTTGGCATTATCATAGAATGGTTTGATGTTTAAATCAGGATCCCGTAAAGTAGTGGTCGAGAGCTCGTTCTGATAACTGCTTAATAAAAGTTAACTGTATCTCCACACAGTTGTGAAATATTAGACATGACACCTTACAGCCATTTTGCCTGCTTTTCTAACAGATGGCATTTCAGCGCTTTCCTGTTAAAGGTTTTATCTTAGCACGGAAATCTTTACTGATTGGACAGTGTGTTGGACGGTCCTTACTGCATTGAATTCTCTTTTTGTTTAAAGCTTTGCTTGGTGGGGCACCTGGGTGGCTCAGTCGCTTTGGCTCGGGTCCCGATCCTGGGGTCCTGGGATCGAGCCCCGGGCTCCCTGCTCAGCAGGGAGTCTGCTTCTCCCCCTGCTTGTGCTCTCGTGCGCTCTCTCTCTCTCTCTCATGAATGGATGAGATCTTTTTAATGAATGAATGAATGAATGAATGAATGAATGAAACTTTACTTGGTGAATTGTCCCCTCAGCCACTTCGGAATGGCCATCTTCTACTGACTCCCAGCTGTGTCCACGAGACGAGTTAGTGGTGAGAGCCCCAGGCCACGCGTCCCTCCAAGCTGTGCGCTGCGCTCTTCCCCATTCAGATCTGAGACCACCCGCCGTCTCACCTGGGTCAGGCCTGGCCGTGGCCGGTAGTGTTACGAAGTTTATGCCCTTGTCAGCCTGCCAGACCTGGGTCTTGCCACTTCTCAGGAGCTCGCTTGCTTCCTGTGTGAAGCAGTGGGTTGTTAAAGTCCTAAACGAGGGGCGTCTGCCTTCGGCTCAGGTCATGATCTCAGGGTCCTGGGATCGAGTCCTGCATCCGGCTCCCTGCTGAGCAGGGAGCCTGCTTCTTCCTCTGCCTCCCACTCCCCCTGCTTGTGCTCCCTCTCTCTCTCTGTCTCTCTGTGGCAAATAAATAAATAAAATCTTTAAAAAATAAAATAAAAATAAATAAGACAGTATGTAAAGTGCCCAGCTTGCTGCCTCTGTGAGGGAAAGTTAATACTAGTACCTGGGGCCGTGGTTATTGCTGTTGCTTGATCTTGGGCGCAGCGTGCTTCGAACTGTAAAATTGTTTAATTGAGCAGCGTTTAAAAAAAAAAAAAAAAAAGAAAACCCCAGACTCTGAATTGTAAAATAAGACTGAGCCATTTATAAGCACCGCATTGCCCAAAGGTGAAGGAAAAGCAGTCAGCCGCCCAGAGGCTGGGACCACCACGCCGTGCTTTCCTAACACATCAGGGGCAAGGTCTCCTGGTGCTCGGCACCTCCGCCTCCCGCTCTGCCCCCTTCTGGGAATTGCTTTATGATCTCCCGGAAAAGAGAGCCTTGTTCTCTCGAGTGAACAAACTTCAATAAGGAAGCTGACAGTACACATTGGTGAGAAGGGCAGATACACATTTGGAAACGAGAGGAATCACAGCGTTTGTTCAGAAGAACATAGGGAAGCGCAACCTTGAAAATCTCTGAGAGGATCCTTGCGATCGTTCAAGAGAATAACATTCAGGATGCATTTGTCGAGTTTTTAGTTCATCATGGGACACAGAATTCTCCTAATGAGGGAGCTTGATATCCTCATTTTTTAAAAAACTGTCCATTGGGGTACCAGGGTGGTTTGGTCAGTTAAGTGTCCAACTCTTGATTTGGGCTCAGGTCGTGATCTCAGAGTCCTGAGATCGAGCCCCGTGTCCGGCTCCGCACAGTGTGGAGCCTGCTTGGGATTCTCTCTCTCCCTTTCCCTCTGCCCCTCTCGCCTCATTCACACGCTGTCTCTGTGTCTCTAAAAAAAATTAAAAATCGATAAATTAAAAACTGGCCATTATTTAGCCCAACACCTTTACTTTATAAATTGGGAAACTCAGGGCCCTAGAGGTGACGGTATTTACTCTGCATCTCTGAGATGTAGACGGGTAGCCGCAGAACGGAGATGAGAATCCGAGTCCTTCGACTCTAGATCCAGTGACCTTTCCGTTGATCTTTCCGTAGATATTTTAAGAGGTGATGTTGACTTTCTAAAATCATGGACTGGTGAAATTTAAAATTGTTTAAAGGATCATTTGTTCTTCCTTAGGTTGTTTTTCATTGAAACCCGGTGCCATCTAGAGTTATAGCTAGGGTTAATTATAGGTTGTCAAGCCTAGGCGCTGTGCCAAGTCTTTTTAGATGCTTATTCATTATGTGCTGGTAACAGGACTGGCCTCAGCTTTAATGATTTCGGCGGGTCTTTGGTTTTCCCTGGCAATTAGTAGGAAATTGTCCTCCACAAGCAATATTGTGCAGAGTGGACTGTCTGAGATCATCTTCCCCACAACATGAGGAAACACTTTGGTAAGACAAAGTAGGTCGTTAATACCAAGACAGATGAACTTTTATTCATCCAAATGTTGTGGATTTTATTTCCTTAATATATATTATCTTCCGTGCGCGAAAGTTACACGCTCCTTCTCGGTTTTCAGTTTGGGGAGCTAAAAACAATGGGCTCTAACTAACTCTTCAAAGTCAAAACATCCATGTAATTGGATAGCATCCGGGCAGTCTTAACGTGGGTGGATTTAGGAAATTGCACGTGGACATCTGAATTCGAGTGCCTCTTGCAGTTACTCCGGAGTCCCACCGGGCTCTGCGGTTCACTGACAGAAGTAACGTTTCGCCAGAAGCAAGAGTGATTCCGATGGAAGTGGCAACTCCAGTAGGTCGTCGTACAAAAAATTGCTCCTGCTGTTTTCCTATTGCCTTTGTGAGGCGGCGCTCTGACTGTGAATGATGGACGGTTGTCAACCCAGCCACTACTGGAAATTAAATGACAGAAGCTGACAACTTCGAGTGACAGCTTTTTTTTTTTCCCCAAATACTTTTATTTTAATTTTTCAGTGTTACAAGATTGATTGTTCATGCACCACACCCAGTGCTCCATGCAGTACGTGCCCTTCTCGATACCCACCACCAGGCTCACCCCCCCCACCCACTCCCCTCCAAAACCCTCAGTTTGCTGCTCAGAGTCCACAGTCTCTCATGGTTCATCACCCCCTCCGATTTCCCCCCATTCGCCCTTCCCTTCCTTCTCACGATGCCCTCCATGTTTTTCCTTATGCTCCACACGTAAGTGAGACCATAAGATAATTGACTCTCTCCGCTTCACTTATTTCACTCCGCATAATCTCTTCTAGTCCAGTCCATGTTGATACAAAAGTTGGATATTCATCCTTTCTGATGGAGGCATAAAATTCCATTGTTTGGATGTACCATATTTTCTTTATCCATTCATTTGTTGAAGGGTATCTTGGTTCTTTCCACAGTTTGGTGATTGTGGCCATTGCTGCTATGAACATTGGGGTACATGTGGCCCTTCTTTTACTGCATCTGCTTCTTTGGGGTAACTACTCAGTTTAGTGCAATTGCAGAGTCATAGGGTAGCTCTATATTTAATTTCTTGAGGAATCTCCACACTGTTTTCCAAAGTGGCTGCACCAACTTGCATTCCCACCAACGGTGTAAGAGGGTTCACCTTTCTCCACATCCTCTCCAACACTTGTTTCCTGCTTGTTGATTTTGGCCCTTCTAACTGGTGTAAGGTGGTATCTCAGTGTGGGTTTTGATTTGAATCTCTCTGATGGCTAATGATGATGAACATTTTTTCATGTGTCTGTTAGCCATTTGTATGTCTTCTTTGGAGAAGTGTCTGTTCATGTCTTCTGCCCAGCTTTCTAAAGGTGGGCCTCAAGGGTCATCGATTCTTAGTTACTTTACTCCCTCTCTGCTATTTGCTCTGGAGGGCGCTTGGATACATGGTATCCATAGAGTGGAAATCCTATCTGGTGATGTGCGGCTCTGCATTCCTTTCCAGCTTCAGGGACATCACATTGGTCGCTGGAAGTTGGAGCCCTCACTCCACGGCGGGTGTCAGGCACTGTAAGTCAGAGCTAGACTGACAGTTTTGTTGATGGTCTTCTTTGTTGTTGTTTTGGTGGTGGTTGTTGTTTTTAACTTAAAAGCGTGCAGTAGCCATTGCCATCACATTGTGGATAGCACAAAAAATTGAGGAAGCAGTCTGCCAGGATTTGAAGACTGTTTTCCCATTCAGGACAGTTGCAGCTCCTGTCCTTAACAAACGAGTGAAATCCGGACACGTCTTTATTTCGTTTTTGTCTTATTGATGTAAAGGAAAGTACGAGCCAACCTAATGGGGCTACGCATCATGGTTTGCAATCGTAGGTTGGCTATGGATGCTTGAGGTCTACAGAAATCAACAAAAGCATTCTGTGACAATCAGTTACAGGGACCTTACAGTAAAAATGATTGCACGTTATTGTAATTTATAAATTGCGTGCTACACATTGTCAGTGAAAGGTACAGTATATATACACATATATGCATGCACGTCTCTATGCATATAATGTTTCTCCCTGAGCGCTGGCTGTTACACGTTCGTCAGTATGCCACTCTTTGTCATTGTTTCTTCATTATCATCTACAGTGATAATACTCATAACAGCTATAATGTATTAAATGCAAGTAACTGAGTTGGTAAGAGTCACCTGACTGAATTCTCACAGATTCCTTTCTATAACCAGAGACAGGGCGACCATGAGGAAGTAAGTTTAGGCACCTCGAGTTTTAGCGGCAAAGAGGGTATTTAATAGGTACGTCCCAAGGGCAAGGAGCATGGTGGACGCTTGCACATGAATTTTTCACATCAACCTTATGGTAAATAAGGGAAGTTACCACTATCATGTAGTTACTCGAATCCTAGCTGAGTAACAGTGGTTAGTTAGCAGGGGACTCCCTAAGGAAGGAACCAGAGCTTTCCAGTTCCTTCTCCTAATCAGCTCCGAAGGACTAGAACAGCTGCATCTAAGGAAATGCTCTGAAGGCCTCAAAGTGACAATAGGTTGAGAGCATTTTTATGAGTCGCCAGCGAGAAGTTTCATGTAAATAGGATTTAGACATCCATATGAAAGATGGGCATTATCCAAAAGAAGTTGAGTTTAATTTCTTTACTTTTTTTGTGTGGTTTTTTTTAAGATTTTATTTATTTATTTGTTTGTTTGTTTGTTTGATAGAAAGATCACAAGTAGGCAGAGAGGCAGGCAGAGAGACGGGGGGAAGCAGGCTCCCCGCTGAGCAGAGAGCCCGATGGGGGGGGGGGGGGCTCGATCCCAGGAC
>CM052813.1:9449061-9465651 GCA_028533885.1 Nasua narica
AGGACCCTGAGATCATGACCTGAGCCAAAGGCAGATGCTTAACTATCCGAGCCACCCAGGAGCCCCTAAGACAGGTTGAGTTTAAATCAGACTCCACAAATGGGTCATTGAGGCCTCTGAGGAGCCGGTGGACTAATTGGGGCAGGGTATCATTCCCGTGGCAGTTTGTAAACATGAGTATTTGTTTTTACACACTGCGAGCCACATTCACATGTAATGAAAAGGCAGGTGTGCGAACAGTGTAAAATCACGACTAGCATATTTTGTGGCGTTCTACAAAGTGCCGGATCACTTCTTCGTTGGCTTATGCGTGCGTTTCTGGAAGGTGGAATTTATTGTATGGGATGCAGGGCGTGTGGCTGCATATCTGACCCCGGTATTTGGGGCTCCGAACCCCAGACAGGTGCAGCCCACAGAGCCGCCCCGCCAGCCCCTCTGGGTGCCGAACGCAGCCCGCGCTGAACCCCAGAGGCACAGTCAGAGCCTTCCGCAGGGACCAGCATCCTTGCTGGTATTCGTGGCCACACTCCCCGAGCCACTTGTCCTTGGCCGTTCACAGAAGCAGCCCGCACCGTTTTCTGGGCTGCCCATCAATCCTTATCACCCTTCTGAGCCAGTATTTCTTTCTTGTTTTTAGATTTTAGTATTTCTTTAGTACAGCCTAATGCGCTAATTTTGAATGCCTCAGGCAGGTTTCTCCAAAGTACTATTTTGCAGAAGTTACCTAGGAAATAGGACACAGGCAACTCACCAAAGTTTTATCATGCTAAATAGAGGTGGAAATTATGGTCCTACTTCCTGTTCTTTGCACGCGTGATTACTGACTGTTCTCCCCTAGAACTCCTTTGCATTTGGAATCTGTATTTGATAAAAATTGTCTGTCTTTAAGATACAAAATCTGATTTGATATGTACACATAGTGAAATGATTACTGTCATCAGGGTAACTAACCTACTCATCCTCCCATAGTTATCTTTGATTGAGACCAGGAGCTTGGCTCTGGTTACTACAGGGTAGCTTGTGTGTTTCCTTGGCTAGATATGGACTCTTGAAGGGAGGGACTATGGTTTGTGTCTCTTTTGTTTTTGACTGGTTGGTTTGGTTTGGGAGAGGGGTTGGGTCTTTTTTTTTTTTAAGTTAAGTCTCTTAGTAACTTTCAGATACATAATGCAGTATTGTTAATGAGAGTCACCGAACATCACATCCCCAGGTCTTGTTGGTCTTATGACTAGAAGGTTGTACCACCGTGTGTGTTTAGTGGGAGCACCTGAAAGTCACTCTCAGCCAGGGGCCCGTACATAATAGGATAGAATCAACTGAGGTCATGATGCTCTACCTGAGATCGCTAGACTTACTCATCCCACGAAACTGCAACTTTGTGTCTTTGCCCAACATGTCCCCTTTCCCCATCTCCCCGCCCCTGGTAACCACCATCCTACTCTGTCCTCCGCATCTGACTTTTCGAGACTCCGCATAGATGTGAGATCCTGCGGTCTTTTTCTTTCAGCCTCTGTTAGCCAATGTTTCCTAAGGTGTATTTTGGAGCCACCTGCTTCAGAAACAAGTTGTTTCAAATGTCACCCCTGTGGACCTCCCAGGCCATCCCAGCCAGGCACCCCCAACTGTTTGCATGCCGGGGAGCTTTCAGTGTCACTCCCCCCTACACTGCTCATGTATTTAATGACTCGGGACATGCTGACCTGGCCGGCAGAGACAAGTAGCTTATGGGACATTTTCCAAATGGGACATTTTCAAATCAGAGTTTATCATTAGTTTGGCATTGGCCTCACGGCATGTAGGAGGCTTCTTGTCATTCGGAACCTCTTTGAAGCCACGAGCCACACACTGGAAATCAGTTCCGCTTATGGTTTTCCGACAGCCCTGAACAGTTGTAATTACATCTGTGAAAAGCAAAGCTGCCTTGTAATCTCTTCTCGTATTATTTTTTTTCCAGCAGCTTCCACACACTTGGTAGTAATTTGGAAGTTGACTAAATGATGCTGAGGGCGGGTCATTTCCGCCCTCGGCATTTTTAGCACATTGTTGCAAGGAGGACCCAAGTCAAGTCCGAAAGGCAAGGCACACATGTTTTCTAATGATTTCTGGTAAATAAGAAAGCCTCAGTGAATGTTTGGTGGATTTCTACTGAAGAAGGGCCTTCCTTTTAAAGTTAGAAAATGTAATGTTCAGCGGGGAATAGGAATGGTAGTTTTCTCAGGTGCCCAGAATACTCCTTTCCTGAAGGTTCCGGTGACTGGTGTTAGGGGCTGCGGGAAGGGAGAGTGCGTGCTAGCAGGCCAGCCTGTTTCCGAGGCAGGGTTCTCCTTCCAGCATCGATGGCCCCTGCATAGGTTTGCTGGGATTGTTGTAACAAAGTACCCCACACTCGGTGGCTGACACAGAAACGTATCATCTCATGCTTCTGGAGGTCAGAAGCCCGCCATGTTGGTAGTGTTGCCTCTTTCCCAAGGGAGGGAGAATCTGTGAGGGAGAATCTGTCCCATCTCGTCACCTGGCAGTTTGAGGTCTCCGGCATTCCTTGGCTTAGAGAAGCAGCACCGCAGTCTGAGCTGTTCTCCCTGTGTGCCCACCTGGACGTGGGCTACGCTGGATCAGAGCCCACCCTGCTCTAGTCCGAATGTAGCCTCATTATATGTGCAGTGACCCTCCTTCCAAATAAGGTCGCATTCTGGGGTACGGGGTGGGGGGGGGCGAGGATTTCCATATACAAGTTTTAGGGTGCACAATTCACCCTATAATACCATCTCTCTGAATCACGCTTTGCTTTCCTGGGTTTTGTTTTTTTTTTTTCCCAATCCTCCTAGCAAGGAAGCGTAAAGAGGTGGCAGAGCGTCTAGCCGCCACCCACCGTCTGTCTGTAGGACTTTCGTCACCGAGGTGCAGTATAGGGTGCTGAGGTTGGGAACGAATTCTCTCCTGGCCATTTTCTCTTGAACCCTGATTGGTCCCATCCGCTTACACAGCAAAAGGCATTTCCATTTCAGCATTTCTGATATGCTCCTCTGATCTCAGACTTCGGTGTTCTGGGGAAGTTGAGAGGGGGCCAGCTGGGCTAGGGAATCTAAGCTTTTGGAAGCTAGGAGGACCTCATCAGATTCAAAGGCCTGATGTTTATGGGGAGCCCGGGGAGGTTAGATGGCTCACCCAGCCCCTTAGCCCCTGTGCGTCCCCACAGCACGTGCGGCTTCCAAGTGCCGGCTTGGTACCAGAACTCAGCTATCCGGCCTCTTCTTCTAGCTCATTCTTCCGCACACCATACTGCCCCTCCCAGCCATGGAGGCCATGGGTCCCCTGGGATTTAAGAGACACCCCCCCCCAAATTCCCATTGCCTTTGTGGTGCCTTGCTAGCTGGAGGGTACCGTCACCTGGGGTTCAGCAGACTGCTCATATAAGAATTAGCCTTATCCCCATTAGGAGAAGGAAAGGAAGGGTGAATGGGGGGAAATTGGAGGGGGAGATGAAGCTGAGAGACTGTGGACTCTGAGGAACCAACTGAGGGTTTTGGAGGAGAGGGGGTCAGGGGTTGGGTGAGCCTGGTGGGGACTGAGGAGGGCACGGATTGCATGGAGCACTGGGTGTGGTGCATAAACAATCTTGGGACACTGAAAAAATTTTTAAAAAATTGGTCTTAGCCCCCTAAGCCTTACCTCTGGGACCTACTTAAATATACTATCTCTTAACTCCATGGATAAGCACTCTGGGAAGAGAATGAATTGTGATACTAAGGTCTGCCAGATAACGGACAGAAAGCATGTTTTCCAAGAGAGCCTGCGTGATTTGGTAGTATAAACTCCCAGAGAAATTACTTTGTCAAGCTTTTTTTGGTTTTAAATTTTATAGTAATGATATATGTGCTTATTTGCTTCTTTTTGGCTTTTCTATATTTCTCCCACTTTTTTCCTCATTTTTTAATTTTATTACGTCAGTCACCATACAGTACATCATTAGTGTTTGATGCAGGGTTCCGATTCATTGTTTGCGTTAACACCCGGTGCTCCGTGCAGTCTGTGCCCTCCCGAATCCCCACCGCCAGGCTCACCCGTCCCCGACCCACCTCCCCCCTAGTACCCTGTTTCCCAGTCCACAGTCTCTCATGGTTCATCTCTCTCTCTCTGATTTCCCCCCTTCAGTTTTCCCTTCCTTCTCCTAATGTCCTCCATGCTATTCCTTATGCTCCACAAGTAAGTGAGACCATATGATAACTGACTCTCTCTGCTTGACTTATTTCACTCAGCACGATCTCTTCCAGTCCCGTCCATGTTGATACAAAAGCTGGGTATTCATCCTTTCTGGTGGAGGCATAATACTCCATTGTATGTATGGACCACATCTTCTTTTCCATTTGTCTGTTGAAAGGCATCTCGGCTCCTTCCACAGTTTTGTGGACATTGCTGCTGTGAACATTGGGGTGCATGTGGTCCCTCTTTTCACTCTATCTGTGTCTTTGGCATAAATTCCCAGTAGTGCAATTGCTAGGTCATAGGGCAGCTCTATTTTTAATAGCTCTAATTTCGTGAGGAATCTCCACACTGTTTTCCAGAGTGGCTGCACCAACTTGCATTCCCACCAACAGTGGAGGAGGGTTCCCCTCTCTCCACATCCTCTCCAGCATTTGTTTCCTGCCTTGTCAATTTTTGCCATTCTAACTGGTGTAAGGTGGTATCTCAGTGTGTTTTTGATTTGAATCTCCCTGACGGCTAATGATGCACATTTTTCAAGGATTTTGAGTCAGTGACCCAGCAGTGCGTGAACGATTTACCAGCTTAGCTTCGGCTTTTAGCGCAGTACCGACAACAGGCGAGGCACTCAGTAGCCATCTGGATGAACGATTTATAGTTCAGTGAGTAAAAAAGCAGATGCAGTTCTTGCAGCTGGTCATTCATTATTGAAATATATATACGGTAACACGCGGAAGTCTCAAGTGTGCCGTTTGGCGAATTTTGATAGATGTGTACACGCAAGTATCCATCACCCAGATCAGGATAAAGAACATTCCCATCACACCAGAAAGTTCCCTTCTGTCCCTTCATGGTCAGGACCCCCGAGGTCATGGAGACACTCTCCTTCATTTTCTTCTGGAAGCTGAATGGTTTTGGCTTTCCCATGCGGTCTGTGATGGGTCTCAAAATCATCTCTGCGCGTGGGGTATCAGTGTTCCTGTGGCTGTTCTTTCATGTCTCTATCTGCCCACCTAAGCCGATCAAGACTAACGTCTAGTAATAGATTGGCCATTTAGAAATGGATCTATAGATCTCTGTTCTCTCGTAGTTGCACCACGGTTGCGGCGGCGGTCTTAGAAACCGGCAAAGCGCTCCCTCTCTGCAGTGGTCGACTCGGGGGCTGTGTGGGGAGGGCTTGGCTCCGGCTGCCGGTCTGCGCTACATCCAGGGGCCACCGTGTCCCACCTGGGGTTCGAGGAGTTAGCCTTAGTACTCACAAATAAGCAGGACGAACCCCAACCTCACGGGGTTATGGTTACTGATTGAATGAAGTACTGTGTGCGCTACAGTCGTCCCGGTCAGTGCCCGCGCGTGCGTGGGAGGGCGCCGGGAGAAAAATAATCCTCCTGGAGATGTGTGGTGGGAAAGGTCCCTGAACTTGGAGGACGGTTCCTTTTCGGAAGCGGTTTCTCCCAGCAGAGAGAGAGAGACACACACACACACACACACCCTACCCCCGGGTTCTCGGAGCCCCGGCAGCACGCAGTTGGCGTGGGCCTGCACCGGCCGGGTCCCAGAGCTGCCGTGTCTGCCGTGGGCTTTGTGCCTCGGCCGTTCACAGGTGTAGGGAGAGGGGCCAGTTCCCCAGCACGAGACCGCAGGCAGCCAGCCGTGTGTAGATTCCCAGGAGGGGGACTGCCACTCTGCCTGCCTCCGTCTGGGAGGACGGAGCAGCCTCCTGGGCTATACATAGGGTGGGGGGGGGGGGTTTGCAGGGGGAGCGCGGGAGAGCATCAGCCGTGGTCCCTGCTGAAAAGGAGACCGGACGGCGCGGAAGCAGCAGACCCCGCCGCCCAAAGCCCACGGGGCGGCAGGGCAGGTTAGGAAGGTGGGTGGTGCGGCACTGGGGAGGCAGTGACCGTGGCCCAGGCCTTCCCACCTCTCAGGGCCGCTCTGGGGGCTCCAGGGTGTCTGTACCAGGCGGGGACCAGCCTGCCCCCCGGGCAGCCGGGATCTCTGGGGCTCAACAAGAATTTGCAGCGTTTAAAAGAGAGGAGACGGCACTTGTGGGTTTTCTGTACAGGTAGAGTTTTCCTGTCCACTCTTCTTGTCCCTGAATGTTCCGGTAGCTAAACTGAGAATAGCAGACAAGGAATGCGTTGCGGATCGTTAGGCGACAGCTGGCTGTGTAAGCAGCTTCCGTCCAGGCCCCGCCCCCACCGGAGACAGAGCCCCAAAGCAAAAGTCCTGCTGCTGCTCCTTGTCCTTTGCTGGGAAGAGCGTGACTGTGGGCATTCCCTCCCCTGTGCATGGCCGGACTTGGCTCTCCTGATGCCCCTAGGAGATACGCAGGGCCAGGCCTGTCATTCCTGTCTCTGCATGAAGCAGCAGGAGCTCCAGGTGGGGAACCTGCCCGGACTAGTAACTAATCATCGGAGGGTAGGGCTGTCTCTAAGCCTCCGTCCTCTGGGGACAGGCTCTCTGTGTTTACCCCCTAGGGCAGTCCATTTCTAAAGGAGGAAAACCCCCCAACATGGAATAGCCTAACACAGGGGGAATTTAAGCAAAACTAAAAAACAGAGAGAGAGAGAAATACTCCATTTAATCTTGTCGGGAACGTTTTTCTTTGTGTGGCGCAGCAACCATTGCTTTGTATCCAGAGCGGGGACTAGAACGCTCACCTTCTGGTGGCCAGACATTCCCAGTATTTACATAGTCGCCGTAATATAAATTCCCTGTACCCCTTTTCTCATTTTAGAATCCATGGACAAGGCAGGAAAAATGTGGTTATAGCTACAAGATAGAATATAAATATTAACAGCCGTGACAAAGCAGAGATAAAAGAAAGTTATGGTTTGTTTTTTTAAGTGGATCTCATACCAAGTGAGAGATGACACGATACAGGAAATGTACGATATCCGGTATGTGGTTGGTGGAATAAAAAAAGGTCAAGTGTATTATTCAGTTACAAACTAAATGAAATATAAAGAGCAAATGCTGGAAAGAAGTACAGTGGGGGAGGGTCATATCCTCCTGATGGGATCAAGAAATGATGCTGTAGGTTGAGAATACCTTTTATTCCCTGATTCCTCCAAAGTGGGTCTGAAAGGAACCACCCAAAATGCTAAGAAGAGAGCCATCCCCAGGGAAGCTGCCCCCTAGGGTGGGATCGGGGACAGGGAGTTGTTGCTTTCCATCATTATCGTGGGATAGATTTTTATTCCTTATCCCTTTATTCCTCAAGGCAGTGAGAGGATAACTTTTCAAGACCAGAAACTGTGGAGCGTATCGTCTGGCCCCTGAGTACTTCCCGCCCCCCCAACAAGGATGAGCTATAAAATAGTCCTTAGGTCTACAAACAGAAATCAGAGTTTTCCCGGCCGTAAAATCAGCGATGGCTGTTCTCAGCCAGGCCAGCCAGGCTCATGCTCTCCCATGAAGCCAAACTAATGGTGCTGGTAACACAAAGGAGCATTTTTGTAAATGACAGAGAGGCCCGTGTGACATCAGAGAACCATTCATGTCTGCTCTCCGGGGGAGGGCGGCGAGGATCTGATCTGTCCCCTCCTGCACAGCTCTTACCTACGACAGGCTTGCCCTGGGCGCAGAGAGCAGAGCCCAGAGCAGCTGCAAAGGATGGGCAGCTTCTCTGATTTTACAGGGGAAGAACATTGATTGGGATTAAGTTTTCCCTGAAAGCCTTGTTGCAAATTAGGCTCAATTAGCCCTCAGACATTCTGAATGGGGGGAACTGTGGCAAAAGCTGGTGGTGCAGAACCCAGGCAGGCAGCCAGTCATGTAATGTTGCTTCTAGAAATGGATCTTCCCAGGCTGTGAGGCTAGGGCGGGGCAGGCCCTCTGACCCAGTGGCTGGGTTTGGAGGGCACTGCTCCCAAGAACGATGCTCTCACTTAGAGGGATCCCCATAAAGCAATCTGGAAAAAAACCAAATTAGAAATTGATTCCAGATAGGCCTGTGCCCAAGGAACCAAGAGTACAGTCAATAGGACTGAGTAGCAAGAATATCGCATATCCTCCCCGCCCCCCAGATCAGAACGGAAAAGAAACAAACACGGAATTGATCAGTGGAGCCAACATTTAAATGGAAATCCTTTTTAGAGCCAATCTAAACTCGAGGACATGAGGCCTCTTCAAGGAAGGAGGAATTGGCTGCAGGCTGGAGATGCATTTCAGTGGTTTGGGTGGTTTATTCTTTCATTATGTCCCTATTCATTTCATACTTACATTTCATTATTTTTTTTTAAGTAGCAAGGGACGTTCACATACACGTTCAAGTATATAATAAAAAGGTTCTTAATCACAAATACTTTCATGTGAGGCACTTCTTGATTAGGAAAGATCCAGTTTTGGAACGCCTGGGTGGCTTAGTTGGTTCAGCGTCTGTCTGCCTTCGGCTCAGGTCATGATCCCGGGGTCCGGGGATCAAGTCCAACATCGGGCTCCTTGCTCAACGGGGATCCTGCTTCTCTTGTGCGCTCTCGCTTTCTCTTCAGTGATGTGTATGACCTTTCCTAGTCTCTTGGCTAAAAACTTTTGTTTGTGAAAGTGAATTATTATTAGCGGTTTCAGCCGAAGCCCCAAACAAACCTGCAGGACTTGCAAGGCAAGTGGCGGAAGAGCCGTGTCGCAGCTGGTAGCTGACCCCCCAGCCCCAGTCTTCACGGGAGGGCGGGGAGCGGGGGGGCCCGGCGGCAGGGTGCCTCGGAGAGCGGGCTAGTGCTCCCTGGAGTGGAGGGGACACACCTTTGTCCCCGGTGTCGGACTCGTGCCTGAGATCCTTGCAACTCCAGTGGCTGGGGTGCCTGGGTGGCTCAGTGGGTTGAGCCGCTGCCTTCGGCTCGGGTCATGATCTCGGGGTCCTGGGATGGGGTCCTGGGATGGAGCCCCGCATCGGGCTCTCTGCTCAGCGGGGAGCCTACTTCCCCGCCTCTCTCTGCCTACTTGTGATCTCTCTCTCTCTGTCAGATGGATAAATTAAAAAAACTTTAAAAAATAATAATAATAAAAAACTCCAGTGGCGGAGCAAGGAGAGCTTGCTGTTTACAGACGGCCTACACCACCGCTCACTTGTCCCTCCCGTCCGTGCCCTGAGTACTTGTCTCACGGCCTGCCTGCCTCCGTACCGTGTCAATTCCGGGAGGCGGAAATACTGATGTTAATCTCCGCTCCGTCCTGGCCTCTCGACCACACGATACACAAATGGGGGGTTTGTGCCGCACTCCCATGACTGTGTCCAGCCCCCCTGCACGTTTGGCATTCTTCTCATTTTCTGTGTGGGAACCCGGAGCTCAGCGGGGTGAGGGCAGTCAGGCACGGCACCACTCAGGAGAGCCAGCACTCCAGGCTGAAGCCTCTAATTCCAGAGGTCACGCTCCGCCGGGGAGGCCCTAGCCGCCCAGGTACCTGTTTTCCTAAAATGCATTCTCTTGGAGGGAAGGGACCGGCCCCGTCTGTGCTCTGCTCTCACTCACGAGACTGTCATCCTCCTAACTCAGCATGTGAGGGAAGATCGGTGAATTGGTTCTGGAGCTTTCACTCAGTGCCCAGGTGTATTGACGTCAGATTATTCAGAGTGCACTTAATGGGACTTAATCGTATACGTGCCTGATGATTTGTACAGGACTATATTTATATATATTAGAGTTCTTTTACAGGTCATTTCTTTTCATTAAAACGTTAGAAGCTTAAATAACTATTGTTCAATATTATTCTCTTTTTATTGTGGTAAAATTTATGTAATAGGGGCCCCTGGGTGGCTCAATTGGTTAAGCGGCTGCCTTTGGCTGTGGTCATGATCCCCGGGGTGCTGGGATCGAGCCCCCGCGTCGGGCTCCCTGCTCAGTGAGGAGTCTGCTTTGCCCTCTGCCCCTCCCCCCTGCTCATGCTTGCTCTCTCTCAAATAAATCTTTAAAAAAAAAGCAAACTTCCCATTTTAACCATTTTTAACTGCACAGTTTGATAGTGCTACGTATACTCGCATGATTGTACAAGCAGTCTCTAGCACGCTCTCCATCTTGCAGAACTGAAACTCCGTCCCTGTCCCCTGCCACCTCCATTCATTCCCGTTTCTGCCTCTGGGAATTTGACGGCTTTAGGTACCTCCAGGAAGTGGAATTCCACAGGATTTGTCTTGGAAGGCGTGGCTGATTCCACGTAGCACAAAGTCCTACAGAGTGAGCCGTTACCCCGCGGCAGAAGTGGCTTCCTTTTCACGGCGTGTATGAGTTTTGTGTCTCCGTGCATCCATCAGTGGGGATTTGGGTTGCTTCCCCCCGTTGGCTGCCGTGACTGTGGGCGTGTCGCTGGGCTCAGGCTGCCCTGATGAGGTACCGGAGACGAAGCCGCTTGAACGGCAGCAGTGTATTTCCTCCCCATCCTGGGGGCTACGAGTCCAAGTTCAACGTGGCAGCACGGCTGGTTTCTCCTGAGGCCTCTCTACGTGGCTGGTTGATGTCTGTCTTTTCCCCGGTCTTCACAGTCTCTGTTCACGTCTTTGTCCAAAACCCTTACTTAAAATATTTATGAGCGCGTGGGGGAGCAGGAGAAGCAGGCTCCATGCTGAGCATAGAGCCCAGTGTGGGGCTCGATCTCAGCACCCTGAGATCATGACCTGAACTGAAACCAAGAGTCGGACGCTTGATCAACTGACGCACCCACGTACTCCCCCACCACCCCAATCTTTTTAAGGGCACCAGTCATGTTGGATTAGAGCCTCTCTCAATGATCTCATTTAACCTTAATTACCTCTTTTATTTATTTATTTGACACAGTGAGAGAGATCACAAGGAGGCAGAGAGGCAGGCAGAGCGAGAGGGGGAAGCAGGCTCCCTGCGGAGCAGAGAGCCTGATGTGGGGCTTGATCCCAGGACCTGAGATCATGACCTGAGCTGAAGGCAGGGGCTTTAACCCACTGAGCCACCCAGGCGCCCCATTAATTACCTCTTTAAAGACCTTATTTCCAAATACAGACACATTGTGGAGAACGGGGCATTAGGACTGTAAGATGTGAATGGGGTCTTGGTGGAGGTTGTGGGGGGGGGGACCGTCGAGCCCATAACACTGGGTAAACAAATAGCTCCAACTGTTTTCTTCTTTGGGGGTATATGCCCAGAGGATGGCTGGATCACAGGGTAATTCTATTTTTAACCTTTTAAGGAAGAAAAATATATTTATTTGTAGAGCATATTCTGCCTGCTTTTCTCTTTCTGGCCATCAGCCACGATCTGGGCGGTCACATCCAGCACTATATACTGCCTCCTGCGATTATTTGCGATTCCTAGGCCCATCCGCCTCTGCTGCCTTGGTTTCTACAATGGCAGATTTCTAAAATTTCCGCTAGCTGGCCCTAGAAAAGGCACTTGATGGGAAAACAGGGTTCAGATCCTAACCTCTGCTCAATGGCTGTGTGACCTTGGGCAAGTCCCCACGCCTCCCTGCCTGGTCCTCTGATCCCTCATCTGTGAAGTGGACGTGCCGGGGTAACAAATCTAAGGGGGGCCAGGCAGAGATGATATAAACAGAAGAGGCCAGAGAGTGGGGGGTGCCCTGGAGGGAGGTCCCCGTACCTGTGTCACACTAGCGAGTCCTGTGACATTGTAGATGGCTCCCCGGGCTTCCCCGCAGCGTGGAATGTCAGAGCCCAATTCTTCCGTGTTGCCAGGTTGAATGGAATTTTTTTTTCCACTATTAAGAAAAAGAAAACGTTTTTGGAAGGACTGTAATCTACTCAAAACAGCTCGAAAATTTATGCATCCTAAACCATTGTATCCAATTTGTGATATCTCTGGGACTGGGCCCTGAGACCAGTTTTAAAACCATGACCCTTAGGTGCTTCGTGAAATTTTTTTACTTAAGATATTTCGCATGCTCTAAAATTTACCCAGAGTATTAGTTTTTTTTTAAAGATTTTATTTCTTTGACAGAGAGGAGAGAGGTCACAAGTAGGCAGAGAGGCAGGCAGAGAGAGGGGGAGAAGCAGGCTCCCCACCAAGCAGAAAGCCCGATGTGGGGCTTGATCCCAGGACCCTGAGATCATGACCCGACTCGAAGGCAGAGGCTTTAACCCACTGAGCCACCCGGGCGCCCCAAGAGTATTACAGTTTTGTGGCTTTAGGATATTCACCAAGTTGTGTATTACTGGAAGCTAATTTTAGAACAGTTTCAATAGCCCAGAAAGAAACTCCACACCTGAGGGCAGGAGCTCCCTAGTCCTCACCCCCACCCCTGGCAACCACTCGTCTGCCTTCTGTCTAAATTGGCGTCTTCTTTACTTTTCACATCAGTGAAATCATACAGTACGTGGTCCTCGATGACCCGCTTCTTTCATTGAGCGTAAACGTTCTCAAGATTCAGCCATGTCGTTGGACCTATCGGCACTTCATTATTTCTTATTGCCGAATAATATTCCATTGTAGGAATTACTTCTCTGTTCATCGGCTAGTGGGCATTTGGGTTATTAACAGTGCGGGACTATTCTGAAGAATGCGACTGGGAGCATCCGTGGCCAAGTTTTGGTGGGGGCCTGTCTTCACTTCTCTTGGATCTACATCTAGGAGTAGAAGTGCTGGGTTTCTAGTTATAAGGATCCACCCAACTGTTTCGCAAAGCCGTTGCCCCTTTCTCCAGTCTCCTCTGGTCCTCTCCTCGCCTGTCTTTAGCTCACCATAGTTTTTATCTGAGTTCCCCTTAGGATGAATGAGGTTTAACATCTTTTCATACACTTTTATTGGCCATTTGTATTTCTTCTTTGCGGGACTGTCTGTTCAGATCCTTGATTCATTTTTTAATTGGGTGATTTGTCCTTTTATTGTTATAAGAGTTCTTTATATAACCTGGGTATAAGTCCCTGTGAGCCTCATTTTCATCCCACAAATAATGCTCAGAATATGCGATTGAGATAAAGTATTCTAATACGTGTGAAAAACAATACAATGTTTGATTTTTATCATATTTGACCATAGAATGCTGAGGAAATCCAGTGTTTGTTTTCTGTAATCACAGTGTGTTTTAGCTAAAATAATTGGCAAATCCCAGAGAATACCTTCATTTTTTTTCCCTCAACTATGCTAGCTTACTCATAGTTACCCAAAATAGAAGATAAATATTAGATTGAAAAATATGTACATAATGGATTTACTTCTAGGGGAGTGACTCAGGATCCCAACAGGATGGCAGAAAAAGGAAGAGGACTTTTAGCTGTATTTTACACAACATGTAGTACTATTAAAAAATAAGTTTTTTTTAAGCAAAATCACTTCCAGAGATGCCCGACTAGTTCAGCGGAGTGTACAACTCTTGATCTTGGGGTCATGAGTTCAAGCCCCACTTTGGGCATAGAGCTTAAAGAAAACAAAAGAAAGATCACTTCCAGAATATTCGTGGTTACACCCTCAATCTTGAAAACTCAGTTTTGAACTTCATCCAATAAACGATATATTCGTAAAATAGCCCAGCAGGCATTAGGGATGTTTTTAATTATCTAAAACTAAAATAGGAGCCTGAAAAAGAGGAGTAAAAATCAGAAGTCATCCCACACTTATCTATTTTCCGACCACCTTATTTCTAGCTTTGATGTTTACGTAGGTAAGTAATTCCTCTTTGGTGGGTGACACTGTAGCCGTTGAAAAGCAAAAGCCCATTAAAGCCCATTAAAGCCCATCACTGCCTCGTTACTTTTGACCCAGAAAATGACTTGAGCAATAGTCATCACCACACGGTGCTTCTCAAACCAGCATCCCTTGAAAGCTGAGGGCTTACTAAACCGAGAAATCTGCAAAGGCATTCTGATGCACATTTAAGTTTGACAGCCACTGTTACAATGGGACCTTTCATGCCTAAAAGGAAAAGTGAAGAGTACAGAGAAAGAAATCCATACTGATCGTGCACGAGGTTATCCTAGAGAACTCGTGCTTTGCTGGTTTCCAAAGTGGCAAACCTAAGCAAGAGGAACCGACTACTTAAAGTCACAGCTGCCTGGGTGGGCCTCTAGGCGACAGCCCTCCACCCTCACAAGGCCGGGGACCCCCAGAGCCCTTCTCAGAATTATAAACAAATGTCCCGTGCAGGGAAGATGACAGCAAATCCACAGCGAATTCCTTAAACTCAAGTGAGCGTATCAAGTAGGACCGTATTGCCTTTGAACTCTCACCGTCGTTTTTTAATCCCAAAAAGGTTTCCATGGATCTTGGTCTGGAGGCCACACGCTCATTATTCTTCTTTGTCTTTCCAGTAAAGGGTTACCTTCCAGTTCAACGTTTACTTTGGAAGAGGGGACCATCTACTTGACTTCTGAGCCAAACGCTCTGGAAATGCAGGACGATAATGCCTCCGTGCTTGATGTCTATTTAGTAAGTGATTCTAGTTTCTTTCCCTTCCTTCTGGTTTACGGGTGGGCCCGGGGCCACAGCTTACACAAGAATGGGTTCTGCGAGGCCAGGCAGGCTGAGGTTTTAAAAGAAACCATGGCCCTCCATCATTTGAACCAGTGGTGTGACTTTTCACAAGCCGTGCTTTCACACAGTTCATGTAGAACATTCCACAAGAGAGTATGTAGGGGGAGAAGCTGAATCACTCTGTGTAAGAAGAGAACGGATCCCCTAATTGTGAGGTGAAATGGGGCTCCCCTGTGTTAACGTCTTCTGTGACTCTAACGTATCTGCCGCGTGTGTGAATCTTCTGGAATTCTGGGTTACTTCCTTGGTAAATTGGTAGCTTAAGAGGCCCTGAACTGGGTTGTGGTAAGAACCTGAGGTCAGCACCCAAGATTCTTGGCTCTGTCCCTCGGGTTGTCACCGACCAGGGGTGTGACCGGGGCAGGCACCTCTCTGCGTGTCCTTGTTTGCTGAAGGAGGGACATGAGGCCGAGCTTACCGGGCCACTCGGAGGATCAGGACTGATCGTGTCCGGGAACACCCTTGGTGCCAGCCAAGTTGTCCGCCGTGACTTAAGTGAATTATTAGGTGAGGTCTAGAAGGATGTATGAAGGACCAAAGTATGAAAGAGGAGAAGGGGCATGTTTCCTACAACGTCCATCCCACACACATTCTCCATATTCCTGCATACGTGCACAAAATCACATGAAAGACGCCAAGTGTGGATTTCAGATTTTCCACTCTGTTAAGTTGTGGTGAGCATGAGTGTGCAAGCCCTGTGTCAGGAACCGCTGGGCGTGTCTGTCCACACACCCCTCCATGCCGCAGCCCAGCCCTCTATTCGCTCAAGTATCCTCTACAGGACCTCGGTCACCAAAAATGCTATTCGTTATCACAGAGCCCTCTAGCACTTTCTCACCTTTCTTGGAGTGAGCTCCCTCGTCTTCAAGGCCCTGTATGGCCTGATCCATGTTGCCTCTTTTCTCTGCCCTCCTTTCCCTGCCTCTGTCTCCCTTACCCATTCTGTTCCAACCACACTGACCTTGGTATTCCTCCCATAACCAACTATGCCTCTGCCTCAGGACCTTTGCATTTGCCTTTACTGTCTGAGTACACTTCCTTAGCTGTCCCAAGCTTGCTCCGTCACTTCCTTCAGTCTCAGCCCAAACATCTTCTCAGATAGGCTTTCCTTGGCCCCTTATAGAGAATAGAAGCCCTCTCCCCACAACCACCATTTGAAAGGGCTTTTTTTTAATAACCTCTGAATATCCTGGTTGTAGCACCAACAGATTTTTCTTCCATGGGGTAACCCTCCTCCCCCCACTGTGCCCTCACTTTTTTAAATAAGTTATGGTGCACTTTAAAATCCTTACAGAGGAGTTGGTTCCTCTGCACAACCAAGAAGATAGGGAATGAAATAGGGAAAAAGATTACAGTAACTTTTTGGTCCCACAGTAATTTGAAAAGCTTACATGACATATGATCTTCATGAGCTAAGAGTTTATGCTCCTTGTATATTAAAAAAAACATTTTCACCAACCAGGGGCGCGTGACCCTCCCCAGAGGAACAAAAGATCACAGGGAAGTTAAATGGCCCTACTGATCCCAGTTACCCTATGGGTCACCCTTACGCCTTTGGTGGAAAGCTTGTGTCATTAGTCATTTTGATTGCTCCCCCTTGGTTTTTTCCATCTCATTTGTAAGAAAACTGCTTCTGTGCCTTTCTTGGACACTGAGAAACCAAACTTGTCTGAAAAAGCTAATGCTTCCTCCAGAAGTCACAGGGGAAAACCCCAGTATTCACTGGTGGTGATTCGAAAGCACTTTGAGCAGGGAGTTTAGAACCGAAGGAGACAGCAGTGGCGGTCCTCTGCCCAGCCTTCCCAGCACGGGGCTGCTCACCGTCCACAGGCATGGGAAGGGAGGGGAGTCCAGCCGCAGAGAAGGTTACAAGGCAATAGAAATTCCCACCAGGTTCAGGTGCGTGCATGTGCCGGGGGGGGGGGGGGGGGGGGGG
>CM052813.1:9466151-9484903 GCA_028533885.1 Nasua narica
CTTAGATATCAGACCTTTGTCTGTAGTGTCATTTGCGAATATCTTCTCCCATTCTGTGGGTTGCCTGTTTGTTTTATTGACTGTTTTCTTTGCTGTGCAGAAGCTTTTTATCTTGATGAAGTCCCAAAAGTTCATTTTCGCTTGTGGGCAGTGTTTGTTCCCTGGCCTGAATGTGGCACGTTTTAGCTAGGTGTGCTCTGTCTCTTTGTAAAGTGAGACCTACCACTACTGCCGCTGGAACCAAGGCCTTGCAGAAGTCTCTGATCAAGAGATGTCCAGTGCACAGAGGTCTGGGGCTCATCTTCTGGGGGAGGGGGCCCCCTCCAAGCTGGGACCGAGGCACGTGTGACGGCCATGGGTGGTTCCACTGGAGCGCAGGGAGCCGGGTTCAGTATAGTCACGTTAGGTAGTGAGTGTCGGTGCTGTGCCGGTTCCTGCTGGTGGTCCTGCACTGACGCTGAGGGGTAGGGGAGTGAACTGGCGCCGGCCAGTTCATGCTCGGAGGTGGGTGACTAACCTCCCTAGTATGTGCCATGGTGTTCTTTAGATCACTGTTCCCATGCTGCATGTCCATGGGTTGATGGCTTGCCTTCTCTTCAAGAACAGTGCAGTAACCTCTGGGCTGTATCCCAGCTAAGCCCACTGACCTTTAAACTCCAAGCTTTTAAGCCCCTTTGGTCACAAGAACGCGAGAAATTCTGGCCCTCTCACTTTCCAAACCTATTGCTATGGGGATTCGTTTTCCTTGTATGCTAGTCTGTCTCTCACCCTTCCCTGCAACCACAGCTCCCTCCTATCACAGCCGTCACGATCTCTTTCTTTCCCGAGCCATATCTTCGTCCTTCCTTCCTTCCTTCTTTGGTGTGGCTTCTATCTTTCCTTGTGGACTTTGTTCTGCCAGTCTTTAGATTGATTTCTGGGGTAGTTAGCATGGAATGATAGTTATCTAGTCGTATTTGTAGGACAAGGTGAGCCTGTGGTCCTACTCTGCTGTCCTCTTCTAGAAGCTACCAAGATATGTTTAACTTCATAATAAACGGAAATGTTTTGTCCAGAGTGGCTGTCCCATTTTGCATTCCTACCAGCAAAATGTGAGAGTTAGCATTACTTTACGGTCTCCCCAGCACTCGTCATTGTCATTTAAGAAAAATTTAGCCATTTTAATATATGTGTAATAGAATGTCACTGTAATTATAATTTGTATTTTCCGAATGACGGATGATGTTGTACGTCTTATGCTTATTTGCCATCCATATATTTGCTTTGAATTTAAATCTATTTAAAGTGTCTATTTAAATCTTTTGACCGTTTCTTTTTCAGTTTTAATATACTCTTTTGGGGAGTAAGTTTAGATTTACAGAAAATTTGCAAAGGTCGAACAGAGTTTCTGTATAGTCTTGACCCAGTTTCTCTGAATGTGAATATCCTATATAACTGGTTCATTTGTCCAAATTAAGAGATTAACCTTCATACAATACTGTTAATTAAATTCCAAACTTTATTCAGATTTTACCAGTCTTTCTAATGGCCTCCTCCCCCCCACCCCCACTCTAGGATCAGTTCTAGGATATGGAGAGTGAAAGTATTTCCCCATGTTGTAAATCTCTTGGGTATTTTCACCTTCTTGGAGAGTTTGTGCCTAGAGCATCTGACTTTTAATCTTGAATAGTGTGTAGATCTCCATTGTTGTCATCTTGGGATTTCCCTTTATCTCCATCTTGGGGATTCTTTTCACCTCCCTTTTGGGTTGGATCTCTTATTTTCTGGATCCTATGTCTTTCTTTTTCATGGCTTTCTCTTTCTTGGTTTATGCTCTCATTTTGGCAAAACACATCTTTCTGAAACTTCTGGATAAAGGGCAGATGGAAATTATTTTTGCAAAGATTATTCTACTTTTATATTTATTTTTTTCAGGGTGTGGTCATTAATTTTATTTATAAATTTGACTAGGGTGGAGTACCCAGTTATTTATTTAACACTGATGTAGGTATTGCTGAAAATTAATTTCTGGATGTGGTTAAGGGTCCATACTTAGCTGACTTTAAGAAGATTACCCTCGATAATATGGGGAAGCCTCATCCAGTCAAGTGATGGCCTTCGAAGAAAAACTAAGGTGTTCTAGAAAAGAAGAAATTCTGCCTCACAACTCTTTTCTCAACTCATGCCTTAGTATCCAGCCTGCCAATCTGCCATTTGAATTTCAGACTGGTCTTTTCCTATAATTATGTGAGCCAGTTTCTTAAATCTATTAGTTATGTCTATGTCTCTCCTATTTCTCTGGAGAATCCCAAGTAATACACAGGGTATAGAATTAGAGATTAGAAATAAATATTTCTCAGAATTTTGAAGGCTTCATTAGTTTCTGGCTTCCAGTGGTACTGTTGAGAACTTTGATTCTGACTCTTGAGCTTTATGTAAAATTAACTTTAGTTTCTAAAAGCTGATGGAATCTTGTGATCATCCCTAGTGGTTTGAAATTTCGTGGTCAGGTTCATTTTTGTTCATTTTTCTGGACATTTGGAGGCCCTTTTAATCTGGAAATGAATGTTTTTTGTAGTTGTGGGCCATTTTCTTATATTATTTGTTTGAAGGTTTCTTTACCTCAATGGTCTGTTTTCTCTCTGTAGAAGTCCTCTGGATATATGATCTGGGGGAATTGTCTTCAATTTTATTTTTATTCCTTTTCTCCTTCTTAAAATCATTTGGATATTTCCTCAACCTTATCTTCCAATCACTGTCTTAGTTTCTAACTTCTGCCAACACGCTTTTACTTTCCACATTGTCTTTTATGCTTTCTAAATGTTCGTTATTGTAGCAGCATACTGATCTTACCTCACAGATATCATATAATTTGAAATCTGTAAAGATGTAATGCTAATTTTTGTCTTGAAGTTTTTTTTTTTTTTTTTTTTTTTTAAGATTCTATTTTCATGTAATCTCGACACCCAACATGGGGCCCGAACCTACAGCCCTGAGATCAAGTCTCATGCTCCACTAACTGACTCAGCTCAGGTGCCCCTAAGTTTGTTTCCTGTAGTCCCTGTTTCCCCCAGGCCCAAATTTTCTGCTGGTGTATTTCAGTCTCAGAGAATTTCCTGAGATGTTTTGCGATCCTTGGTTGGCTGCTCATTATCAGTGGGGACTAAAATACTATGAGCACTGGTGGTGGGGTGAAGGCTTGCAGCTGAAATTCACTGTAGGGTGCCCTGGCTGAGTCGATTGCTGGGGTAGCAAGTATGCCATTGTATGGTATAACATTGTAACATCCAATGTTACAATCTTTAAACTGTCTCCCTTGGTAACATAACTATATTTTAGTGGTCCAAAAGACAACAGTTTTGAGTGTAGAAGAATGTACTGTTATGCCTGAGTGTTGGGCATAAACTCAGACTATCCTAGGCAAATTGGAGGATGGTCATCTACTTCCTGATAGTGATATTTCTCATGGAAAATTCGTCCATATCTGGTATAGATGCTAGAAGTCAAACTGTCTACATCTTGGAGCTGTGTGAAGGAAGAGGTCTGGAGGGTCTCCTCATTCATTATAGTCTTAAATTGGCATTTGAGTAGATTCCAATCGGCAATAGAACAGAAAGTTGTGGAATACTCATATTCATATAATGGAATACTACTCAGTAGTGAAAAAGAATGAGCTGCTGCTTCTTTTCTTTTAAAAGAATGAGCATCTACTACAGACAACAAAATGAATCTTACATAGCATTGAACAATAACAGCAAAAAGCCAGATAAAGAGTTTGTACTATAGGATTCCATTTATATGAAGTAGTAGAACTGGGAAAAGTAATCCATGATAATAGAAATCATAGTAAGTTACTTTTTGGGCATTGATGGAGAGGCATCAATCCCACCAGGGGAGGGCATATGAAAGAGTCTGTAGTTTAGATAAACGGGTAGATTTAAAATTGGAGAGGGAAAAGTGGGATCCCAGCTAGTTAAACCTCTGTAGTCAGAGTATCTGCTAGCACCTATGAATACTAGGGAAAGAGAGGCAAAGAACCCACAGTAGTCTATTTCATTAGAATTTCCTATTGAAATCCCAACCCAAGATAGATTGCCAGCACCAGCTCTGGAGGCAAAATTAATACTTTCACTGAGGAACCATGGTTCTGGGTTACATTTATGAAAGTTAATACCATGTTGGCTTTTAAGAATCAGCTTGCTTGAACTTGAAGTATTTTAATCATCGGGAATGTCTTTCTGTGGTCTTGGTCATATTACTTTCTAATGACTTTTGACCCCTGATTATATGATTAGGCAGCCTTTTAAGCCTTTGCTGTTGGAGACACTAATGAAATTGTGTAGGTTTAAGCAATAATTGTTGAAAATATTCAGTGCCCCTTTCTGCTGAGTTCCTTGGTGAACTGTATACTTGCTACTTCTATGACATCTATCCTGTCAAGGTCATTTGCTTTGGCTTGTGACATAGGAGCAGAAGTTCAGTAAGCCACATCTAAAGTGGAAGCTTTAAGAGCTCCCATTGCCAGTTTCACTATTGTGGTTTCTTTTTTTTTTTTTTTCTCTGCCACACAAAGGGCATGTCCTAGATAGGAGCTGCTCTTGATTCCTATTTGTTACCACAGTGTAACAGAGTGAAAACTGACTAATACACCAGGATATTTGGGAAAGTCTCCAGAACAAGTTGAGTACAATCTTCTACTGTCTTTTCAGAACCCACAGAATTTTCTCTCCATCTATCATGAGAGTCAGTTTATTTAGGATCCTGAACATCTTAAAAGTGGAGGAGTATCAAGGTTATCTTGTTAATTAATAAAGACTATAAACCACTGGAATTAATGTACTACCACAACTGAGAACAAAATATTTTATTTCTCTCAATAAAACTATAGTTTACAATAGTATTTACTAAATAAATTATATAATTTCTCTTTTACAAGCAATAAACTAAATCACAAATATTTCAAAGACAACGTATGTACACGACATAAGGCCTTTTATAAATAGCTTTGCTTTTCTCATTTCACTAGTAAACAGTGAAAAAATCTTTATAGAAGCTAGTTTTCTATAAAGTATATGCAGACCTATTACACTGATCTTCATATGAAACCAATTTAAACTTTTGAAGACATGGGCTATGATTATAATTTGCAAAAAAAGAGCAGAATTTAGACTTTATTTACCATTTTGCATGGATGGATTTTAAAAAATAAGCAGATTACATATGTTGCTTATGTATAATCATTGGATGCATGCAAAACGAAATGATGCAAGTGTCAATAGGAAAATAGCACTTCCAAGTCCCCAGTGGTGATTGGCAATGGTATAGAAAGCAGCTTAAATATAGCTCATGCAGTTCTTCACAGTTGAGCAAGCAACAGCAAATGACAGAATAGTGTGGTATTTTTCCCATCACATCTGCTGATCAGCCTACGGACCAAGGCTCCCCTGACACCTTGCAAACTCCTTAAGTCCAGTTGATTATTACTCCGTGTGCAGTGGAGGTCAGCCAAGTTCCTCTGGGTAATTCCAGAGTAGAGAAACTTCTCATCCACAACTGTGTTCAGGTCTCACGGTCACCGTTTTCACTTACTGGGCAGGGAGGGGAGTGAAAAAGACAGAAAGCATCTGTAAGACTGAGTTTTCGCATTGATTGATAACTGCTCCTCATGAATGGGAACACAGATTAATGATCTCCCGATGTCTTGTACCTGGGAAACGTGCACGTGGAAGGGGGTTGCATTAGGCTCGGCGACCTTCTGCGACGACTAGCATAGCATTGGCTTCTCTGGTGGACCCAGGACTTGTAATTGCACCCGGGTCTGTGGAGTTCCTCCTCCGGCACTGCGCCGTGCTAGGGCTCAGAAGGAAACCGTGCTGGCTAAGGTGCACTCCTGACCTCCAAGGGCACAGGGCTTTGGCATGCACTGTGGTCTAGCAGGCGTGAAGCCAATTGGAACAACCTGAATGTAGTCTTGAACTCCTGAATGCTGTGTTCATTTTGAATCACTGTCTTTGTGACAGGGGAGCAAAAATATGTCCAGCAAATATTGTTTAAAAAGATTTATTTTAGAGCGAGAGAGAGTGCGAGAGCACCAGTGGGAGAGGGAGAGAGAATCCTCAGCCAACTGAGCACGGAGCCAGACGCGGGGCTCGATCCCAGGATCCTGAGATGAAACCAAGAGTTGGGTGCTCAACTGACCGAGCCACCCAGGTGCTCACTGCAAATATTTTCTAAAGTATAATCTCTAGACCCTAGGTGGGGCTCGCTTTCATGAGCCCAGATCAAGAGTCGCATGCTCTTCTGACTGAGCCAGGCAGGGGCCCTAGTCTGGCAAATATTTAACCTAAAATGGTAACCATTTCAGGTCAGAGACTGCTAATTCAACCTGTGCCAGTTAAACCACGCTACACGTGGGGAGGCGGTACCGTGTTACGTCTTTATAGACACACGCAGTGGGCTAAGTCCGTTGATTTCCTAATGACTACAGCCCCGGGACATTAGGCATATTACCGAGCCTTCTTCATACCTTGTTTTACCTGTCCAGTGGGAGTAACGAATCCTACTTTATAGGGTAGTTGCGAGGGATAAACTTTTCTTGGGGAAAATACGGTGTGTGTATCTATGTGAGTGTGGATGTGTACACACACACACACACACACACACACACACACACACACACACTATATCATTTCGTGCCACGCCTGTGCTAGTACCCTCACAATAGCTATCGAGAAGGTTGGAGCTGGGATCACAGAGACCGTGTGGCCCAACGCATTCGCTTGGAGGCTCACAGAACGAATCCACAGTTGGGAATGACTGTGCTAATTATTAAGAGACTATGTCAAAGATCCTATTTAAAAATGAGTATTTGGTCATGTAATTTAGTCTTAACGAGAGTTGTAATTTGTATTAGTTTCCACTTTGCTTCTTACTAATCTGAGTCAGGAAGGTTTGCCTACTTGAATGCACCGCTTACTCAAACGGTCCTTCAGATCGTCTTTCAGAAAGAGCTCGTGTTTGGTGCCGGCGAGAGGGAGCCGCGGGCAAAGCTGCCGCCGCCCACGTTCTCTGGACAGATGTCTGTGCCGGGGACTTGGCTCAGGCCCAGGCTGAGAACCTGGTGGGGCGCCTATCAGGGACAGTAAAAAACCCACATAATGATACCATCCTGCTGATCAGCTTTAGAAATCCCGGTTTGTTTCTTTTTTTTAAAGACTGTATTTTAGAGAGCACGCGCTCATGGAGGGGGGCCTGAGGGAGAGGGAGACCCCGGCAGACTGTGCCAAGTGCTGAGTCCCGTGCGTGGCTCGATCTCATGACCCTGGGATCGTGGCCTGAGCTGAAACCAAGAGTTGGAGGCTTGACCGACTGCACCCCCCAGGCGCCCCTGAATCCTACTTTCGTATAAACACAAACCAACACTGCAAGGTGATAGTTCCATTCTTGTTCTCTAGCTCTCAGTGGGAGGCCTGTGTCTGGGTTCTAGTGTTAAACGTGGAGAAGGCCATGACCCAATGAGACCCATTCCAGGAGATGACCCACCAGGAAAGGGCTCCAAACCCAAGACCCTGTGAAAATGGCCAGAAACATGGGTGTTTGGGTCTAGAAAAGGAGACCTAGAGCTACCACTGTGGCAGTGAATCCCAGAGGTCTGTTTCAACCACAGGACCTTATCAAGTACGGCTCATAAACTGATAACCCAAATAACTCAGAATATTATAAAGACTTCCTATATATAAATTACTATCTGAAAAAAGTAATATTTGGGTGTTTTTCAAAATGGGTTCAATTGATAATTTAGTAAAAAAAAAAAAAACAAATGAGGCTTTAAAGTATGCTCTCCTTATTACTAAAAATAAGGAGTCATTACCAGCTCTGGTCTTAAAAAATCCTTTCTATTCCCACTTCCTAAGTTTTTTTTTTTGTTGTTGTTGTTTTTTTAAACTGAGGATGTTGTAGAAGTTTCTATAAACTTGCATGAACACCCACCCGCACCCCCAGGGTACAAAAATGTCTAAGTGGGGGAGGAACTGCCAGCCGGCAATTACAATGTTACCCTGGGACGACACGGTTGGCTACATGAACGGTGTCGGTTTTGCCCTAATTTATAACCATCATAAAACGAGGTGGCCTGACAGGTCTTTTAGTCTGTGTGCAATCTGAAAGCACAGACCCTGCTTGGCCGCGGTGAGAAGCCTGCAGAAAGCAGTTTTATTATCCCCTTACTTAGCAGAAGACGTGCTATAATTTTCCTTCAAATTAGAACCCTCCAGTCCTGTATTACCCATCACGGGAGAGACCCAAGCAGCAGCTGACTATCCCCTCAGGACGCTGCGAAGCCCCTGAGTGGGGTACCCAGGCCACGTCCCCCCAGCTCCCCAACACGAAGACGGGCTTCTCATGGTATCAGTGCCCAAAAGAGCAGCAACTTTGGAGGGGACCTGAGATTCAACCACCTCTGGCCTTGGGGCTCTAGAAACAGAAACGGGACCCGGCGCTTTGGCAAGAGAGCTCAGCCAGGTGGCGGAGAAGGGATGACGGACAGGACGTCATTGGCGCTGTCGCCCTCTGAGCGGCTGTGTGGACGCGTGCACGTCACCCTCTGTCCGCGGCGACAACGGGGGTTCCCGCCCAGAGCAGGCGGTGCTTGGAGAGAAGACAGGGTATTTTACGTGCTGAGACCTGAAGGTACGGGTGTGACCGTAGCTGGTATGAAAAGTCAGAGTATTCAGGGACAGACAGACCCCAGTGTCGGAGAGTCTGACTTAGGATTTTTCGACCTTGATGGTGTGAAGGTGGTAGGCATTCCGCAGAAGCTCTCCTTCAAATTCTGAATTGGGATCTTTCCCTGGGCTGGCGACACGTGGTAGGAGTCTCTCTCAGGGTGCGGGGCGGGGGCAGGGAGATACCTTTGGCTCAGCGACGCGATCACCATACACGTAAAACCGTCCTGTACCCAGATGACCATTCGGCTTTCCACTTTCAGTAAGGTATCCGATGCACTGCACTTCATTATGAAATAAACTTGGTGTTAGATGGTTTTGCTCAACTGTAGGCTACGGTTCCGTGTTTTGAGCCCTTCCAGGTGGGCGAGGCTAAGTCATGATGTGCGGTAGGCTGCGTGTCTTAAACGCACTTTCCTTTAGGATATTTTCAACTTAGGACGGGTTTATGGGGACAGAACCCTATCGTGCGCCAAGAGCTGTATTTCTGTGGCCTAATCGCATGGTATTACTTATTCCACGTATGTGTGTTTACGTCTGGGAGTGGGTGAGACGGAAATGTATTTCTGTTTCCACTTAAACCCAGGGGCTTAATTTTATGATGGAAACTACACAGTAATGCACACATGGGGTCAAAGATCGCAAAGCTTTGTCATAATTAAAATTTAAAGCATGAACACAGAGAAAGAAAGGAAAATAGCAAGTCACCAACAGTCTGTTTCCTAACTAACCAAGAAGACCCTTCTGAGGCTGGATTGCACTGTGAGGGGAGACCTAAGAGCCCAGGGGGACCCCACAAGTGGAGCCCTCCACCGTGGGCTTCCCAGAGTGATGTGCCAAGGGCATCACAGATGAGACACTGCATTCCTGAGGTCTCCTTCCTAGGTTTGTTTCCGAGCCTTACTTTTTTTTCTCTGCCAACTTTTTGCCTGAGAAATGCACACACCCACACCCTTAACCTTTTTTTTTTTTTTTGAAATTTTTATTTATTTATTTAAAATGGAAGGACAGTTGATACACAATGTTAGATTCGTTTCAGGTATAAAACCTAGTGATCTGACTCGTCTCCAGGCTGTGCTCTGCTCGCCGCAGGCGTAGCCACCATCTGTTCCATAAAACGCTATCACAGTGCCGTAGCCTGTATTCTCCACGCCGCAACCTCCTGTCCCCGCGTCTCGCTCGTTCCGTAACTGGAAGTCTGTGTCTCCCACTCCCCTTGGCCTTCTCCCCACCACCCTTCCCACTGGCAGCCATCACTTTGCTCTCGGTATTGATGAGTCTATGTCTGCTTTTTGCTTTTTTAGATTGCACAGACAAGTGAAATCATGTATTTGTCTCACTTCGTTTAGGATAATACCCTTCACCTCTAGCCATCTTGGGGCAAAGAGCAAGATCTCATTCTTCTTTTTACGTCCAAGTAATAATCCCCGGTGTATATGTATCCTGTCTTCTTCATCCACTCATCAGTTGATGGACACTGGGGCTGCTTCCCTATCACGGCTCTTTTAATAATGCTGCAATAAATACAGGGCTGCATAGTATCTTTTAGAAACTTTTTTTTAAATTTTATTTTTTCAGTGTTCCAAGATTCACTGTTCATGCACCACACCCAGTGCTCCATGCGGTACGTGCCCTCAATACCCACCACCAGGCTCGCCCAACCCCCTACCCCCTCCCTTCCAAAACCCTGTTTGTTTCTCGGAGTCCTCAGTCTCTCATGCTTCATCTCCCCTTCCGATTTCCCCCCATTCACCCTTTCTTTCCTTCTCCTGATGTCCTCCATGTTATTTCTTATGCTCCACACGTAAGTGGAACCATATGATAACTGACTGACTGCTTGACTTATTTCACTCTGCATAATCTCTTCCAGTCCCGTCCATGTTGATACAAAACTTGGGTATTCATCCTTTCTGAGGGACGCATAATAATGTTCATCATCTTTAGCCATCAGGGAGATTCAAAGCAAAACCACACTGAGATACCACCTTACACCAGTTAGAATGGCCAAAATCAACAAGACAGTGAACAACAAGTGTTGGAGAGGATGTGGAGAAAGGGAAACCCTTTTACACTGTTGGTGGGAATGCAAGTTGGTGCAACCACTTTGGAAAACAGTGTGGGGATTCCTCAAGAAATTAAAAATAGAGCTTTATGGGATATATCAATTGCAAATACCTTCTCTTTTTCAGGGGGTTGTCTTTTTCATTTTGTTGATGGGTTGCTGTGCAGAAGCCTTTCATTTTCGTGTAGTCCCAGTAGTTAATTTTGGCTTTTGTTTCCCTTGCCTGCGGAGACCCCACCTAGAAAATTGTTTCTATAGCCAACGTCAAAGAAATTACTGCCTTTGCTTTCTTTTAGGGATTTAATGGTTTTACATCTCACATATTGGGTTTTAATCCCCTTTAAGTTTATTTTTTTGTGTATGGCATGAGAAAGTGGTCCATTTTTCCAGCACCACTGATCAGAGAGACTGTCGTTCCCCCATTGTATATTCTTGCCTTTTCTGTCATAGATTAATGGACCATCAATGTGTGATTTTATTTATGGGCTCTCTTCCATTGATCTGTGCATCTATTTTTGTGACAATACTATACTGTTTTCATTACTATAGCTTTGCAATAGATCCTAAAATCTGGGATTGCGATACCTCCAGTTTTCTTCTTCCTCAAGATTGTTTTGGGTGTTTCAGGGTCTTTGGTGCTTCCATTACAAATTTTAGTATTATCTGTCCTAGTGCCGTGAAAAATGCCATTGGTGTTTTGATAGGGATTGAACTGAACTTGTAAATTTTTTTGGATAGTATGAACATTTTAACAATCCTAATTCTTCCAATCTATGAGCTTGGACTATATTTTCATTTGTATCATCTTCGATTTCTCTTATCAGTGTTATGTAATTTGCAGAGTTCAGGCCTTTTACTTAAACTTCTCGGTATTTTATTAAATGTGGTGCAATTGTAAATGGAGTTATTTTCTTCTCTTTGTGCTACTTAATCAGTGTCTAGTGTTGAGTTTCTAGAGAATCAACTGATTTCTGTGTATCTTGTGTCCTGTAACTTCACGGACATCACTTATTCTAATAGTTTTTTGGTGGAGTCTTTTTCTATGTATAGTAACATCTGCAAATAGTGACAATTTTATTTAGTTCTTACCAATTTGGATGCCTTTATTTCTGGTCTGATGGCTGTGGCTACAACCTCCAGGCTTTGTGTATTCTTTTTTCTAGTTCCTTTAAGTGTAAGGTTAGGTTTTTTGGTGTGTATTTGTTATTATTGTTGTTGTTCTTGAGATAGTTTCTCTTGAGAAATGTCTGTATCAGTACACATTTTCCTCTTAGAAATGCGTTAGTTGTGTCCCAAAGGTTTTGGAATGTTGTTTTTAGTTTTCTTTTTGTCTCCATGTATTTTTCTCGATTTCCTTTTTCATTTCTTTGTTGACCCACTGGCTATTTAGTAGCATGGTGTTTAGCTTCCAAGTGTTTGTGTTTTTGTCCAGTTTTTTCCCTTTTGATAACTAGCTTCATCCCATTGTGGTTGGAGAAGATGCATGATCGGATTTCAGTCTTTTAAAATTTACTGAGACTTGTTTTGTGGCCTAACATGTGATCTGTCCTGGCGAATCTTCCACGTGCATTTGAAAAGAATGTGTATTCAGCCGGTGGTTTTACATGGAATGTTCCATAAATATTTAGGTCCATCTGGTCCAATGTCTGTGTGTGTGTGTGTTTTATTGAGAGAGAGCAAGCAGGGGGAGAGGGAGAAGCAGACTTCCCGCTGAGCAAGGAGCCCGACATGGGGCAGCCTAATCCCAGGACCCCAAGACCATGCCCTGAAATTAAGAGTCCAAAGGTTAACAGACTGAGCCACCCAGGGGCCCCTACAGTCTTTCTTTTAAAGTCTATTTTTTGTTTAAGTATTGCTATCCTGGCTTTTCCCCCCACTTGTATCTACATGAAACATGATTTTTTCCATCCCTTCACTTTTAGTCTATCTGTGTCTTTAGGTCTGAAGTGAGTCTTTCAGGCAGCATATAGATAGGTCTTGATTTTTTATGCATTCTGCTGTCTCATGTTTTTGGACTAAATGTAAATCCTCTAAAGGCTCCAAAGTAATTATTGATAGGTATGTACTTACTGCCATTTTGTTAAGTGGCTAAAGCTACATTTCAAAAACATTTGGTCAATACAATTTTGTAGGAGCAGGAAAGTGGTGGCCAGGCAGAGCCTCCCAGTTGTCAGACTGGCCAATAGGAACAGCACCAAAAGGTCCATGAAGTCTCCAGGTCCCATGAGCCCTTGGCGTGATGTTCGTTTTTAACTGTATCTCCTTTAGGTATAGGCTGAGGGCTCCGTGGTTTTCCTGTACGGGGTCCAAAGGCATCCTCATTTTGATTTCAGAATGAAATTCTTTCTTTATTTATTTATCTGAGGGAGAGATTGAGAGCTCACAGAGGGAGAAGCAGACTCCCCGATGAGCAGAGAGCCTGATGTGGGGCTCGATCCCAGGACCCTGAGATCCTGACCTGAGCCCAAGGCAGAGGCATTAACCCACTGAGCCACCCAGGCGCCCCTGAGACTGAAATTCTCATCTACTATACCTGTGAGGAAAGCAATGATTTTTTTCCTTTCTCTCCAGGCTAACATAGATAATAATCCCCTCTTCCCTTTTTCTGCACCAGGCCACCATTTCCTTCAGCAATGTCTGAATTCTACGTCAGCCCTGCTCTGTTGGCTTTCTAGACTCTCTTCTGGACGATGTTCCCTCTCCAGACAGGAGGGCACCGCCTCACGGCCCTCACTGTGTCACCAGAGACAGGCACCTCATGCGAACCTCCTCTCCTTGGCCCTGGGGTCCCCTCCACCCGGTTTACCAGATGGGCGTCTCAGAGCTCCCTCAACTTCACACACAATACAGCCCCCACTGGACTCTGGAAAGTTTTGTCTTTTTTCTTCTGTCAGCAGAGGCTCTGTATTTGCATGTTAGTGTGCTCCCACCTACTCATGTTGGGGGTTACTTCACAAGGCACGATCACCAGAAGACAGAGGGGAGGAGGGATTTTTCGTAGGCCAGTGGCTGCAGGAATACAAAAGCTCACCGTCGTCTTGGAGGAGAAAGGGTGGTTGGGGCTCATGCTACAGCAATGTGGACACGGCGCATGAACGGGTCGAGTCCCACTGCCATGGCATCTTCTAGACGGAAGGAACCTGGGAGAAGCTAGCTCAGGTCCAAGCTGCCTACCTCGACACTCACAAGTAAATGGTAGGCTTGGAATCCGAGGTGAAAACACTTTCCTGAGAGCCAGGGACTGTGGGTGTTGAACCAAGGACCCGTGAGGCAGGATGTAGAAATTCTGGATGTCCTTGAAGGACACGCTCAGTCTGGCAGAACGTGTGCTGAAATCTCAGCTGCAGGCAACACAGGGAGTGCTGGGCCTCGTCGTGCCAATGGTTCAGTGGCCTAAGAGTTCCATACCAGCCAGCAGACGGATGACAAGGGTACCTGGGAGACGTTGTGGGTTAGGTTCCAGATCGTCACAACAGAGTGAATACTGAAACAGAGGCAAATGAATCCTCTGGTGTGGCGGTGCGTATAAAGGGTCTGTTACGTGTGCAACAGGGCTGTGTCTAAAGAAGAACGAACATAATTTAAAAAAACCTGTCATTGCTAAGCATCACCTGAGCTTTTAGCAAACTGTAATCTCTTCATTGGTGGAGGGTCTTGTCTTGATGCTGCCGGCTGGGAGGCTGTGGCAATTTCGTAAGATAAGACAGCAGTGAAGCTTGTTGCATTGATGGACTCCTGCTTTCATGAATCGTTTCTCTGAAGGAGGCGATGCTGTCGGGTAGCATCTTGGCCACAGCAGAACTTCTGTCAGAACTGTAGTCAGTGCTGGCAAGGCCTGCTGCTGCTCTACCAACCAAGGTTGTGAAAGAGTTTAAGTCCTTTGCTGTGCTTTCAACAGTCTTCATAGCATCCTCGCCAGGAATAGGTTCCATCTCAAGAAGCCATCTTGTTTATCTGCAGGAAACAACTCATCTGTTCAGGTGGTATTATGAGACTGCAGCCGTTCGGCCCACGTTGAGGCTCTACTTGCAGTTTTCCTGCTTGTCCCACCGCATCCGCGGTTACCTCTTCCACTGAATTCTTGAATCTCTCAACGTCATCCGTTAAGGACTGGAATCAACTTCCGAATTTCCATTCACATTGATATTTTGACCTCTTCCTGTGAATCGTGAGCGTCCTTTGTGACATCTCGGAGAGTAAATCCTTTCCAGAACGTTTCCATTTACTCTGCCGAGACCCATCAGAGGAATCACTAGGTAAGGCAGCTATTGCCTCAACAAATGTATTTCTTAAGACTTGAAAGTCAAAATGGCTCCTTGACCCACGGGCCCCGGAATGGGTGTTTTTTTTAACAGGGACGAAAACAACATTAATCGCATTGTCCATCTCCGTCAGAGCTGTGATATTTTGAAGGGAATACTGTTTTCTGGGCAGTAGGTCGCCACAGCGGGCTTGAAATACGCAGTAAACCATGTTGGACACGGACATGCTGTGTGTTCCTTTACAGAGCACAGGAGTAGGACCGGCCTGATTCTCAAGGGCCTGGGATTTTCAGAACGCTTAATGAGCACCCGCTTCAACTTAAAGTCACGTTAGCCCCTACCGCGAGGGTCAGCCTGTCCTTTGAATCTTTAGGGCAGGCTTTGAGTTTTCCAGCTATGTAAGTAAGTCCTACGTGGTACCTTCTTCAGATACAAGACTGTTTTGTCTACATTGAAAATCTGTTGGTCAGTGTACCTGCCTTCGGGAACGATCTCAGCTCGATCTTCTGCATCACTGGTGGCTTTGCCGTGCACTTTCATGCTGTGGCCACGGTTTCCTTCCTTAAACCTCATGAACCGACCCCCGCTGGCTTTGCTTCCTTACCTCTCATCCTTCACAGAATTGTAGAGAGTTAGGGCCTTGCTCTGGAATTGGCTTTGGCTTAAGGGATCGTTATTGGTGGTTTGGTCTTCCGTCCAGACCACTAGAACTTTCTTCCTCTGAGCAATAAGGCCATTTCATCTTCTTATCATTCACATCTTGGCTGACTGTTTGTTGGGTGCAAGAGGCCTAGCTTTTGGTACATCTGTTTCCAACCTGCTTGCCTCACTTAGCTTATATCTCTAGCTTTTGATTTAAAGTGAGAGACATGAGACTCTTCCTTTCTCTTGAACATCTAGAGGCCACTGTAGGGTTATTAACTGGCCTAACTGCAATACTGTGGTGTGCCCGGGAACAGGAAGGCCCAAGGAGAGGGAGAGAGATGGGGAACCGGGTGGGGGAGGGCGCGTCAGAACCCACATTTACGTTGGCTGTCTTATGTGGGTATGGTTCGTGGCTCCCCAAACCAGGAGAGATCACTAAAACGAAGATAATAATGAAAAAGTTGGAAATGTCATAAAAATCACCAGATTGTCACACAAAGACACAAAGTGAGCAAACGCTGTTGGGAAAATGGCGCCGAAAGACTTGCTCAACACGGAGTTGCCACAAACCTTGAATTGGTAAAACATGGACTAAGAAGAGGTCTGCCTCTTCTGATGAGAAGAGACTCGTGAAAAAAGTTGGCACTCACTGCAGATGTCTCACGGGAATGAACTCAAGATCAGGGCCTTTCATTTTTTAAAACTGTTAGTATAGCAGTGACGTTTTCATGCCGTTCCCTGCCTGATTACTTTGTTTGCCCCAAACCCCAAGAGAAGCCCGAGGGTATCGATGATGTGTACGGGCTGACAATTCTACAGCGGACTTTCCAGCACGCGAGTGACTTCTGTTAATTGTTAAATCCCAGTGGTTCTCTTGTCACCTGCTATGTCCCATGAGCCCGGGGCCGCCACTGAATTCACTCCGACCCCTGCTTATGACTCCGTCGGAAAATGCTGGGAGTGGGAGCAGAATCTTGGCTTCATTCTAAAAGGAGCACTGCCTTCGGACGAGACCACTGGATTCTCTTCCACCCAGCTGGAAGGAAAGCAGAGGAGCTAGAAGCTGTACCCCCAGCAAGCCTTTCTGTCTCAGCACTTCTACGGGTACCACTTCTCTTCACAAAAAGACACCGTAGCCATTACAGGTGGAGCTGTATCTCTCCAAAATTGCTATGTTGAAGTCCTAATGGCCGTTACCTCACAATGTGACCCTATCTGGAGGCAGGGTGTTGACAGAGATAATTAGGTTGAAATAAGGTCATGAGGGTGAGCCCTAATCCTACTACAATGGACGTCTTTACCAAAAGGGGAAACCGGGCCACACAGAGGGAAGCCCATGCGAGGACACAGGGAGAAGCCATCCTCCACAAGCCAAGGTGAGGCGCCTGGAAGGCCTCCTTCCCCCACGGCCCTCAGAAGGAACCGACCCTGCCAACGCCTTGAACTGGTATCTGGCCGCTGGAGCTGTGAGACAGTAGGTTTCCATTGTCGAAGCCACCGAGGCGGGCGAACGTCGTTACCACAGCCCGAGGAAACCACAATGGCAGCCACTACTGGGATTTAGAAAGTGTCGTGTGTTTTTTTTTTTAGGTTAAAATCTCTGATTTTTAAAATACTTAATCCTATTCCTTCCGGGGGGGGGGGGGCTCCTTCAAAATGTACAGCCCCCCAGGAGTTGAGAGGCTGTAAGGGACGACCTGTCGGAGACTCAAAGTGAAGGAAAGGACTGGCTCACCTTGTATCTGCTGGTACTTGGTTAAGGTTGCTGCTCAACCCATAAAATGAGCCTTTTCTCTGTTGAATCCCCAAACTGCCAAGGGCCTTTCTAAGAGGCTCGAGTAGGAGCGGCCTTAGCAGCGGAGGGGGGGCTCGATCAGATCCTAGGGAAGATGGGCACTTGCGGTTTTGCACCTGTTACCAGCAGCCTCTGTCCCGCTGGAAAGGTGGCGGGTGCAGGGCCTGTCCCCGGGAGCTGCCTTTGGGCCCTGCTCCGCGGGCACACGCAGCACTGAGTCTGCGAGAAAGGCCACGGGGCCGAACGGTCTGGCCAACCACCGGCTTGCTCTCAACGGTTTCAACTCAAGCACTTCCGCCGCTCCCTCTGGCCCGCGGTCACAGGCGTCTTTCTGCCAGTAGGTGGCAGTGCGGTTCGCCGAAAGCAGGAACACGCACAAAGTCCCCATACCTACCAGGCTGTGCGGCAGCTCTGCGTGACGTTAGTTACACAAGGAGAAGAGAGAACGTGCAGAGGCCCAGAGGAGACGGCCACGTGAGTTAGTGCTGCAAGGCAAAGAATTCCCAGGAACACACGGAGCCACCAAAGGCTGGAAGAAGCCAGAAAGGACCTCCTCCTAGCAACCTCAGGTAGAGGGAGCCTGGCCTAGCTGGCGCCTGCATCGGGGACTTCGGACCTCCCCCACTGTGACACCATGCAGTCCTGTTTAAGCCACCTCGATCCGATCCGGGGACCTGGTGTTTGGGCAGCCCTAGGAAACTAACACAGGTAGAGACAAAAGCAGGGGAAGCCAAGCCCTCGGATCTCCCCTCCTGAGCCCTCCCCCTGTTCACCACACTCAGGGAGGCCTTATATTTTTATTAAGTATATAATACTTAGAACCTTCTCCCTTTGACTAGATTTTCCCCTTCCTTCTCCGATCCCGCAGGAGCGAACAGTAGGGATGAGGACACCCTCTTCACTAAGGCCCGGGGTAGGATTTAAACTCGCTTTCCCTAGACTTCCCCGTTGTTCATGTTGAGTTTGCGGTCCGCCTCCTGCGGGTTCAGAGCCTGGTGGCCTCCAAGGTCACACCACGAGAGACCGTTGTTCCTCCAGTGCTTTTTTCCCAAGAGCTGGAAAGGCTCAGGAGACCAGTAAACACTGGCTCCTGCTGGCAGGGAAGGTTACGGAAACTGCGAACTGAGAGAGGAGGGGGGGGGAGGTGGAGGGAAGTCCGTGCCAGGAGGCACCCCCGCCCCCCCCCCCCCCCCCCGCCAGTCCCCGTTGGTGGGAGCCCAAGGCGGGCTCCCATGCAGAGCTGACCTTGAAGAAGGCGGCCCCGCAGGCTGGCCTGTGAGGCCAGG
>CM052813.1:9485403-9501670 GCA_028533885.1 Nasua narica
CTATGGCAAATGCTGTGAAATGTGTAAGCCTGATGATTCACAGACTTGTACCCTGGGGTAAATAATACATTATATGTTAATAAAAAAAATTAAAAAAAAAAAAAAAAAAACCACACTGAGATACCACCTTACACCAGTTAGAATGGCCAAAATCAACAAGACAGGAAACAACAAATGTTGGAGAGGATATGGAGAAAGGGGAATCCTCTTCCACTGTTGGTGGGAATGCAAGTTGGTGCAGCCACTTTGGAAAACAGTGCAGAGATTCCTCAAGAAATTAAAAATAGAGCTACCCTCTGACCCTGCAATTGCACTACTGGGGAGTTACCCCAAAGAAGCAGAGGCAGTACAAAGAAGGGCCACGTGTACCCCAATGTTCATAGCACCAATGGCCACAATCACCAAACTGTGGGACGAACCAAAATGCCCTTCAACAGATGAATGGATCAAGAAGATATGGTCCATATATACAATGGAATATTATGCCTCCATCAGAAAGGATGAATACCCAACTTTTGTATCAACATGGACGGGACTGGAAGAGATTATGCAGAGTGAAGTAAGTCAAGCAGAGAGAGTCAATTATCTTATGGTCTCACTTACGTGTGGAGCATAAGGAAAAACATGGTGGGCATTGTGAGAAACAAAGGAAGGGTGAATGGGGGGAAATCGGAGGGGGCGATGAACCATCAGAGACTGTGGACTCTGAGCCACAAACTGAGGATTTGGGAGGGACAGAGGTGGGAGGCTTGGCGAGCCTGGTGGGGGGTATTGAGGAGGGCACGTATTGCATGGAGCACTGGGTATGTTGCATGAGCAATGAATCTTGGAACACTGAAAATATGTATGTATTTGGGGAAATAAATAAAATAAATAAACAAACAAACAGACCACAAACACAAAGAAAGGAGAACTAGGCCCATATCTCTGATGAACACAGATACTAAAATACTAGCAAACTGAATCCAGTAATACATTTTTAAAAAATCATTCACCATGATCAAATGGGATTTACTCCTGGGTGGTAAGGGTTGTTCAAAATCAGTCGATGCAATTTGACATATCATAAGAGAAAGAATAAAAACCCTATGATTCTTTCAATTGATTCAGAAAAAGTATTTGACAAAGTACAATGTCCATTCATGTTAAAAAATACTCAGCAAAGTAGGTTTAGAGGGAGCATACCCAACATAATTAAGGTCATATATGAAAAACCCACACTAACATCACTTCAATGGGGAAAAACTGAAAGTCTTTCCCAAGTCTGAAACAAAAGAAGGAAGTCCACTCGCATCACTTTTATTCAACACGGTGCTCAAAGTCCTAGTCACAGCAAGTATACAACAGAAGGAGATAAAAGGCATCCAATTCGTAAAAAAAGAAATCAAACTTTCACTATTTACAGGTCACATGATACTATATTTAGAAAACCCTAAAGACTCCATCAAAAAACTGCTAGAATTATTAAGCAAATTTAGTAAAGTCACAGGGTACATTATCAATGTACAGAATTCTATTGAATTTCTATACACCTATAATGAAGCAACAAAAAGAAAACAATCCCATTTACAGTTGCACCAAAAATAATGAAATATCTTGTAATGAACATACTCAAAGTGCCAAAAGATCTATACTCTGAAAACTCTAGAACACTTATCAAAGGAATTCAAGGTGATGCAAAGAGAGATATTCCATGCTCATAGGCCAGAAGAATACTCTTAAAATGTCTATATACCCAAAGCAATCTACACATGTAATGTAATCCCTGTCAAAATACCAATAAATTTTTTCACAGAACTAGAACAAACTATCTGACTATGTATATGGAACCACAGAAGACCACAGATATCCAAAGTAATTTTAAAAAAGAAAAGCAAAGCTGGATGCATCACAATTCCCGTCTTCTGAGTTTTATTACAAAACTGTATCAATCAAAATAGTATGGTCCTGGTACAAAACAGACACATCAATCAATAGAAGAGAATGGAAAATGCAGAAATACACCCACAATGGTCAATTAATCTTTGACAAAGCAGGAAAGACTGTCCAACTGGAAAAGGACAGTCTCTTCAATAAATGGTGTTGGGAAAACTAGATAGCAACATGCAAAAGAATGAAACTGGACCACTTTCATATACCATATACAAAAATAAATTCAAAATGAACTAAAGACCTAAATATTAGATTGGAAACCATAAAAAATCCTAGAAGAGAGTACTGGCAGTAATTTCTCTGACATTGATCATAAGTTTTTTCTAGATAGGTCCACTGAGGCAAGAGAAACAAAAGCAATAAAAACTATTTGTACTATATCAAAATAAAAAGCTTCTGCAAAGGAAACAATCAACAAAACGAAAAGGCAACCTACAGAGTGGGAGAAGATATTTGCAAATGATATACTTGATAAAAAGTTAGTATCCTAAATATATAAAGAACTTATACAACACCCAAAACACAAACAAACCAATTTAAAAATGGGCAGTAGACATGAACAGATATTTCTCCAAGGAAGGCATACAGATGGCCAAAACACACATTAAAAGATGCTCATCATCACCTATTAGGGAAATGCAAATCAAAACTACAGGGCATAGGGGGCACCTGAGTGACTCAGTCCATAAAGTGTCCAACTCTTGATTTTGGCTCAGGTGGTGATCTCAGGGTCGTGAGATCGAGCCCCACTTGGAACCTGGTTAAGATTCTCTCCCTCACTCTGCTCCTCTGCCCACTCTCTCTCCCACACAAAATATAAAAAATAAAAAATAGGGGTGCCTGGGTGGCTCAGTGGGTTAAAGTCTCTGCCTTCGGCTCAGGTCATGATCTCAGGGTCCTGGGATCGAGCCCCGCATCGGGCTCTCTGCTCAGCAGGGAGCCTGCTTCTCCCTCTCTCTCTGCCTGCCTCTCTCCCTACTTGTGATCTCTCTCACGCTGTCAAATAAATAAATAAATATCTTTTAAAAAAATAACAAACCTATGAAATATCACCTCACACCTGTCGAAATGGCTAAAATTAAAACAGCAGGTGTTGGCAGGGATGTGGGGGAAAAGGAACCCTCTTGCACTGTTGGTGGGAATGCAAACTGGTACAGCCACTATGGAGAATAGTGTGGAGTTTCCTCAAAAAATTAAAAATAGAGCCACCTTACGACCCACCAATCCCACTACTGGGTATTAACCCAAACACAAAAACACCAATTCAAAGGGATACATTTTTATTTATACCAATTCAGAGGGACATAGCATTATTTACAATAGCCAAGATATGAAAGCAGCCCAAATGCCTATTGACAGATGAATGCATAAAGACATGGGGGCGCCTGGGTGGCTCAGTGGGTTAAAGCCTCTGCCTTCAGCTCGGGTCATGATCTCGGGGGGTCCTGGGATCGAGCCCCGCATCAGGCTCTCCGCTAGACCAGGAGCATGCTTCCCTCTCCCTCTCTGCCTACTTGTGATCTCTCTCTCTCTCTCTCTCTGTCAAATACAATAAATAAAATCTTTAAAAAAAAAAAAAAGATGTAGTATGTATGTATATGTGTGCGCGCGTGCACACACACACACACAATTATTCAGCCATTAAAAAAAGAATTAAATCTTGCTATTTGCAATGACATGGAGCTAGAGAGCACAGTGCTACGTGCAATCAGAGAAAAAATAATACCATCCATATGATTTCACTCATGTGAAGAATTTAAGAAACAATATAAAAAAGCAAGAGGAAAAAAAAATACAGAGCGAGACAGACCCAGAGACAAACTCTTCACTATAGAGAACAAACGGACGGCTACTAGAAGGGAGGTGTCTGGGTGATTAAACAGGTGACACAGATTAAGGAGTGCATGTGTTCTGATAAGCAGTGGGGAATTAAAATAACAATGTAAAAAATTTACCTTTATCATGTGACCTAGAAATTCAACTCTTAGTATTTACCTCAGAAAATGGAAAGTTTATGTTCATATAAAATACACAAAGGGGAAATAGTCTCTTCAATCAGTGGTGCTGGGAAAACTGGAGAGCTCCATGTAAAAGAATTAAATCACTTTCCTACACCATACACAAAAATAAACTCAAAATCCATCAAAGACCTAAGAGTGAGACCTGAAACCATAAAACTCCTAAATGAAAACATAGGCAGACACTGTTCTTAGCAACATTTTTCTAGATATGACTCCTCGGCAAGGACAACAAAAGGGAATACACTAGTGGGACTGCACCAAAATAAAAAGCTTTCGTATAGTAAAGGAAGCCATCTACAAAACATAAAAGCAACCTACTAAACCAGAAAGGTATTTGCAAATGATACATCTGGTAAGGGGTTAATATCCAAAATATATAAAGAACTTATACAACGCCAAAAAAAAATCCATTTAAAAATGGGCAGAAGAGGGGCGCCTGGGTGGCTCAGTGGGTTAAAGCCTGTGCCTTCGGTTCAGGTAATGATCTCAGGGTGTTGGGATCGAGTCCCACATCAGGCTCTCTGCTCAGCAGGGAGCCTGCTTCCCCCTCTCTCTCTCTGCTTGCCTCTCTGCCTACTTGTGATCTCTCTCTCTCTCTCTCTGTCAAATCAATAAATAAAATCTTTTTTTAAAAATGGGTAGAAGATCTGAATAGGTATCTTTCCAATAGCCATTTTCCAAAGACCTACATACAGATGACTAACAGACACATGAAAAGATGTTCAACATCACTAATCCCCATGAAAATGCAGATCAAAACCAGTATGAGCTATCACCTCACTGTTGTCAGAATGGTTAGAAGCAAAAACAACAAGAAGTAACAGGTCTTGGTGAGGATTTGGAGGAAGAAGGAACCCGCATGCGCTCTAAGAATGTAAATTGGTGCGTTTGCTGTTGGAAAACACTACAAAAGCTTGTCAAAAAATTAAAAATAGAATACCATATGATCCAGTAATTCCGGTACTGAATATTTACCCAAAGAGAATGAAAACACTAATTTGAAAAGGTATACACACCACTATGTTTATTACAGCATTATTTATAATAGCCAAAATATGGAAGCAACCAAAGTGTCCCATAGATAAATGGATAAAAGAGATGTAAATAAATATTTTCTATTTTATATAAAAATGTCTATGTAGGGGCGCCTGGGTGGCTCAGTGCGTTAAGCCTCTGCCTTCGGCTCAGGTCATGATCTCAGGGTCCTGGGATCGAGCCCCGCATCGGGCTCTCTGCTCAGCAGGGAGCCTGCTTCCCCCTCTGCCTACTTGTGGTCTCTCTCTCTGTCAAATAAATAAATAAAATCGTTAAAAATTAAAAATTAAAAAAAATAAAAATGTCTGTGCGATGGAGGTTCACCTGAATGGCTCAGTCAGTTAAGTGTTAACCCTCAGCTCAGATCATGGTCCTACGATCCTGGGATAGAGTCCCACATTGGGCTCCTTGCTCGGCAGGGAGCCTGCTTCTCCCTCTGCCTGCTTCTCCCCCTGCTTGTGCTCTGACAAATAAATAAAATCTTTATATATATAGATGTATAAAGATATGTCTTTTATATACATATCTTTATATACATTCTTATATACATATATAAACATATAAAGATATGTATATATGTATAAAGATATGTATAAATCTTAGATATGTATAAATCTTTTTATACATATAAAGATTTATACATACACATAAAGATTTTATATGTGTCTGTATGTATTCATATATATATATATATATGGAATATATATAAAGGAGTATTACTCAGCCATAGGAAAAAAAATGAGATCTTGCCATTTGTACCAACATGGATGGAGGACAGGGTATTATGCTAAGTAAGTCAGTAAGTGACTTATGACTTATGCTAAGTGAAGTAAGTCAGACAAAGAGAAATGATTTCACTTAAATGTAAAAAAACACCATCCAACAAGCAAAAAGAAGGAGACCCATAAAAACAGAACCGCTGGTTGTTAGAGGGAAAAGAATGGCGGGATGAGAAAAAATGGGTCAAAGAGAGTAAGAGGTACAAGCTTCCAGTTATGGAATGCCCAAGTCACAGGATGAAAGTTGCAGCAGAATATATATTCTTCTCAAGTGCACATGGAACAGTCACCAGGAGAGATCACATGATAGGACACAAAACAAGTTTCAGCCAGTTTAAGAAGCCTAATGTCACACCAACTATCTTTTCCAACCACAATGGTATAAAACTAAAAATTGACGAGGGGAAAGCTGGAAAATCTACAAATAAATGTGAAAACTAAAAACACACACTTGCATAGCCAGTAAGTCTAGGAAGAAAATAAAAGGGAAATTAAAAAAAAACACAACCTCAAAACAAATGAAAATGGGAACACAACATCTGAAAACCTAGGGGATGATGCAAAAGCAGAGAAGCTTATAGTAATGAACGCGTAGATTAAGAAACTCTAGGGACGCCTGGGTGCCTCAGCTGGCTAAGCAGCTGCCTTCGGCTCAGGACATGATCCCAGGGTCCTGGGATCGAGTCCCACGTCGGGCTCCTTGCTCAGCAGGGAGCCTGTTTCTTCCTCTGCCTCTGCCTGCCACTCTGCCTGCTTGTGCTCTCTCTCTCTCTGACAAATAAATAAAAATTTAAAAAAAAAAGAAACTCTAAAGATCTTGGAGACTCACATCGCCAAGACTGGTGGAAAGGTCATCCCTGACTCCTCTCCCCGTCACAAGAAGAACTCACAACTCTTCATAAACAAGATGCCCCTGAGACGTCAAGCTGAAGCCCCCTCGGTGAGCAAGAAAGACCACAGTAGAGAGGGGAGGATACATGCTGACCGTATTGCCCCTCCCCCAGGCCAGTGCGGCAGCACGCCAAGAGACGTCCCCTAAGCCTATAGTCCTTCCAATGGGAAAAGGAAGCCCAGGATGAACTTACGCCCCCCCCCCAGAATTGTGGGTCACTTCTTGGGAGCCCCAATTTCAGTATCACTCCACAAAAATTTGCAGGGGTATGTGCAGAGCTTGACCACTGGCAAACTGAGTGTGATGGAAAAAGAGGGAGAAGCTTGCAACAACCAACAGTTGGATCTTGGCAGGTTGCGTTCCTACCCGGGGCACTCCAATAGGCCCAACCAGGAGTTCCGCTCACCCACAGAACCAAGATGGTGAGGCTATCCACTGAAAGGACTCAGTAGGGTGCAAGTCTGCCTGATGTGGATGCTCAAAGAGCTTTGCCAGGCCTGGAGATTGGTCCGTCCCTGGCCATTGAGGCTAGGTAGAGCTCCCAGGCCCACCTGACCGAAATGGTGGGCAAGAACACCTCAGAGCTGCATAGCCCATGAAGGCTGAAGCACAGAATGTGTCAGGCAGAGATTACAGTCGCCAGAGTAAAGCCAATAATTCTATTCAGCCAGGGTACTTGGGGCCCAGGTCAGCTTAGTCGACACCACAAACCAGGAGCCTAATTACCCTGAGACTATTTATCCCACTTCTCTCAGAAAGGGAAACTAATTCATAACCCCGCCCATTGCAGAGTACAGCCTTCAGCTCGCCCGTGCAGAGAACCTGACCAGAGCTCACGGGAAGCCGTGTAGCCTAGTCAACAACCTGCTTCCAGTGAATCCGGAGTAGACAACGCAGCCTCTGGCTTCCCCATCTGCACAACAAAACCCATGCCCTTGTATGGCTCTGGAATTCAGTGCACAGTCTCGCCTTATTCAGATCCCCAGCCCATGAACCACACAGACCGTGAGCCCCAGCCTGCTGCCCTGCCAGGAGAGGGGAGCTAATTCATAGCCCCCCCACCCCCACCCCCAGCTGTTGAGTATAACAACTAGTCCCAACAACCGTGAATGTGACCAGAGAACCCAAGAGACCACAGGGCCCGTCCTACAGCCTTGCTCCGGCCGGGAACAAAGCTAGCAGTCCTACCCAACGGTTCTCAGCTGCCGGTGTCCCCTTAGAGCTTGGGCAGTGGCCCTGCCCCCAAAGAGGGGAGAAGCAGCTAAAATGAAAAGTGTAAGAATTCTGTTGTAGTTGCTATCAGTTTAAAATAGTTTTAAGATGTTTTATGTAAGCTTCATTGTGACTACAAGGGAAAAAGCCTCTAATACTCAGCATAAAGAACATGATAAAAAAAAAAAAAAAGAACATGATAAAAAGCCAAAGGAAGCAGATTTAAAAAGATATCAAAATGTTAAAAAAAAAAAAAAAAGATATCAAAATGTTAAAAAGAAGAGAGCAGGTTGGGGCGCCTGGGTAGCTCAGTCAGTCAAGCATCTGCCTTCAGCTCAGGTCATGATCCTGGGGTCCTGAGAATGAGCCCCCCATCAGACTTCTGGTTCAGAGGGGAGTCTGCTTCTCTCTCGCCCTCTGCCCCTCCCCCAATCATGCTCACTCGCTAATAAATGAATTAAAAGGATTTTTTAAAGATTTTATTTATTTGAGAGAGAGAGAGAGAGAGTCAGTGAGAGAGGGAACACAAGCAGGGGGAGTAGGAGAGGGAGAAGCAGGCTTTCTGCTGAGTGGGAAGCCCCATGTGGGACTCGATCCCAGGACCCCGGGATCATGACCTGAGCCAAAGGCAGACACCTAACTGACTGAGCCACCCAGGCGCCCCAAGAAATAAAACCTTAAAAAAAAAAAAAAAAAGACAGCAGGTTAAGAAACAGGAACAATGAATCTGCACAACAGCCAGGAAATAACAAAATGGTAACAGTAAGTCCTTACCCATCAATAATTACTTTATATGTAAACAATTTAAATTCTTCAAAAAACATAGAATGGCTTTATCCTTTAACATTTTAATTCTTTCGGGGATGCCTGGGTGGCTCAGTTGGTTAAGCCACTGCCTTTGGCTCAGGTCATGACCCCAGAGTCCTGAGATCGAGTCCCACATCGGGCTCCTTGCTCAGCCGGGAGCCTGCTTCTCTCTCTCTCTGCTTCTGCCTGCCACTCTGCCTGCTTGAGCTGTTTCTGTCTCTCTCTCTGACAAATAAATAAATAAAATCTTAAAAAAAAAAAAAAAAGAATCTGTTTAAAAAAAATTTTAATTCTTTGGTATTAAGGTGTTTATCTTGATTTTGTCATGTTTAGGGCTCTCTGTAATTCCTAAACCTGGATATTTGTTTCCTTCCCCCATACTGGGGCATTTTTCAGCTATTAACCCTTGAGTTTTCTGCCCCTTTTCTTTTTCTTCTCCTCCTAGTACATTGATGAAGAAAATTGAAGAAGACACAAATGAAAATATACATCATTCTCCTGTAGAAGAATTAACATTGTTTAAATGTCTGTATTACCCCAAGCACCCTACAGATTCAGTGCAATCCCTATCAAAATACAAATGGGTATTGAGGAGGGCACGTATTGCATGGGGCACTGGGTGTGGTGCATGAACATTTAATCTTGTAACACTGAAACAAACATATTTGGGGGAAAAAATTAAAAATAAATTTAAAAAATACAAATGGCATTTTTCATGGGACCAGAATGCTTAATTCTAATCCCCCAAAGACCCTGAAAACCCAAAATAAACTTGAGCAAGTAGAACAACGCTGAAGGTATCACAATCCCAGATTTCGAGATATACTACAATACTATAGTAATCAAAATAGTATGGTACAGCCACACAAAAAAGGTAACATAGATTAATGAATAGGATAAGGGGCCAGAAATAACCCATGCTGTTATGGTCTATTCATCTATGACAAAGGAGGCAAGTATACACCATGGAGAAAAGACAGTCTCTTAAATCAATGCTAGGAAAACTGGACAGTTCCAGGCAAAACAATGAAACTGGACCACTTTCTTATACCATACACACAACTCAAACTGAACTCAAGACCTAAATGTAACACCTGAAGTCAGAACATTCCTAAAAGAAACCAGGCAGTCATCTTCTGTACATAAGCCTTAGCAACATTTTTCTGAATCTGTTTCCTTCGGCAAGGGAAACAAAATCAACAATAAACAATTAGGATTACATCAGGCTAAAAAGCTTTTGCACAGAAAAGAAAAAACTGTAACAAAAAGGCAACCTACTAAGTGGGAGAAGACATTTACAAATAAAATAGCCAATAAGGAGTTGTTATCAAAACTATTAAAAAACATTCATACAACACAACACCAATATAAAAATGAGGGTTTTTTTTAATGAGCAAAGTTATCTGAACGGACATTTGTCCAAAGACGACACAACAATGGCCAAATACATGAAAAGATGCTCAACATTACTAATCATTACGGGAAAGCAAATCAAAACCACAATGAGTTATCACCTCACACCCGTGAGAAAGACTAACGTAAGAAAAAACAAGTGTTGGTGGGATTGTAAGGAAATGGAAGCTTCCTTCATTGTTGGTGGCAATGTAAATTGGTGTAGCCCCTAAGCAAAACAGTATAGTTTCCTCAAAAAATTAAACATAGAAATATGAAGGGTGCCTGGATGGCTCAGTTGGTTAAGAGTCTGCCTCTGGCTCAGTTCATAATCCTGAGGGCCGGGGATCAAGCCCTTCATATGACTGACACTCTGCTCAGAAGGAAGCCTGCATCTCGCTCTCCTTCTGCCCTCCCACCCCCCCGCCCGGAAGTCATGTTCTCTCTCAAATGAATAAAAGGAAGGAAGAAAGGAAAGAAGGAGGGAGGGAGGGAGAGAGCGGGGGGAGGGAGGGAGGGAGGAAGGAACCAACGAACTATGATCCAGCAATTCCACTAATGGATATTTACCCAAAGAAAATGAAAACACTAATTTGAAAAGATATACGCATCCTTATACTTATTGAAGCAATATTTTTTTCTTTTATTCCTCTATTTTCTGCTTTAAAAGAGATTTTGAGGGAGGGATGTGTGTACACTTGTTTCAAGTCTTTAAAAGACACAGTACTGCTTAGATGATAGACACTGAAAATGACTTCTGAGTAAAGCAGATTGCCCTTCACAATGTGGGTGCATCTCATCCAATCAGCTGAAAGCCTAAATAGGAAGACAGGGGTGATCCCCGCCCCTCCCCCAAGTAAGAGGAATCTTCTCCTGCCTGCCTTGTATTTGAGTTTTTCTTGCCATCGGACTTGAACTGAAACAGCTCTTCTTAGGTCTCAAGCCTGCTGGGTTTTGGACTAAAACTACACCGTCAGCTTTCCTGGTTTCTAGTTCGCCTACTGCAGATGTTGGGACTTATTAGCCTCTATAATTGTGTGAGCCACGCCTTATTATAAATCCCTTTCACACTGATATGGTAGTGGACAAGTCCCAATCTATATCCTAATCTATACATTTATGTACCTCAACCTGTATATGGATATCCATCTTATATAGATATACAAATATCCATCCTACTGCTTCTCTTTCTCCAGAGAACCCATAATATATCCTCTAATAAATCAGCTGGATGAAAAGAATAGCTTGCTTTCTGAATGGTGGAGGGAAAATGTACTCCCATTTTACATTTTGCCCTGGTCACACCTCACTTTTCGTACACTAATATTTTAGTATCCAAGACGTTTTTTTGTTTTGTTTTAATTTATTTAAATTCAATTAATCAACATACAGCACAGTACTAGTTTGAGGGGTGGATTTAAGTGATTCATCAGGTGCATACAACACCCAGTGCTCATTACATCAAGTGCCCTCCTTAATGCCCATCACCCAGTTACCTATCCCCCAACCCCCACCCCTCCATCAGCCCTCAGTTTGTTTCCTATGGTTAAGAGTCTCTTAGGGTTTGTCTCCCTCTGTGATTTTATCTTATTTTATTTTCCCTCCCTTCCCCTATGATCCTCTGTTTTGTTTCTTAATTTCCACATATAAGTGAAATATAGTAATTGCCTTTTTCTGACTTATTTTGCTTAGTATGGTACACTCCAGTTCCATCCACATCGTTGCCAATGTAAGATTTCTTTTTTGATGGCTGAGTAATATTCCATTGTATATAAAAAAATATGGAACACGTCACAAATTTGGATGTCACAGAGGCTATGCTAATCTTCTCTGTGTCATTCCAGTTGTAGTATATGTACTGCCAAAGCAGTATTTTAAATACTAAGATATGGAAGTAACCTAAGGGTCATCAATAAATGAATGTAGGGGTCCCTGGCTGGCTCCATCAGTAGAGTATGCAACTCTATCTGGGGATTGTGATTTCAAGCCCTATTTTGGGCAAAGAGCCTACTTAAAAAAAAAAAAAAAAGATGAATAAAGAAAATGTGGTAATAATACAATGTAACATAATTCAACCGCAAAAAAGAATGCAAGCTTGCCATTTGTGACAATATGGATGGATATAGTGGGTATTATGCTAAATGAAATAAGCCAGAGAAAAACATCTTATGATTTCACCTATATGTGGAATCTAAAACAAAACAAGCAAAAAAAAAAAAAAAAAAAGAATACCAAAGAACAAAGCAAAACAAAAACAAACAAAAAACAGATGATAACTAAAGGCAAGGATGTGAGGGGATGGATCCAATAGGTAAACGGTATAAACTTTATGTTATAAAATAAGTCACAGAGATGAAAATTACAGCATAATATAGTCAAATTTATAATAATTTTATATGAGGATAGATGGTAGCTATGCCATTGTGGTAAGCACTGTTTAATATATACGGTTGTTGAATCCCTATGTTCTGTGCCTAAAACTAACTTTGTCAATGAAAATTTTTTTAAAACCAGTTCATACAGAGAAATTTATAGCAATGAACACTTGCATTAAGAAACAAAGATCTCTTGGGGCACCTGGGTGGCTCAGTGGGTTAAAGCCTCTGCCTTCGGCTCAGGTCATGGTCTCAGGGTCCTGGGATCGAGCCCTGCATCAGGCTCTCTGCTCAGGGGGGGGCCTGCTTCCCCTTCTCTCTCTGCCTGTCTCTCTGCCTACTTGTGATCTCCCTCCTCTCTGTCAAATAAATAAATAAAATCTTTAGGAAAAAAAAAAGATCTCTTTTAGATAAGAGGTCCTGAGGGCAGCTAGGGGGAAGAGATTACTTACGTATGGAGGAAAACCCATCAGATTAACATCAGACCTGGCCACAGAAACCTGACAAGCCAGAAAGGGCTGGTATGATATAGTCAGGGCATTAAGCGAGAAGAACATGCAGCCAAGAATACTTTATCAGGCAAGGCTGACATTCAAAGTGGATAGAGGGATAAAGAGCTTCCAAGACCGGCAAGGATTAAAAGAGTATGTGACCACCAAGCTGGCACTACAACAAATATTAAAGGGAGTTCTATAAAAGTATAAAGAACCCATGAGTGACTTAAAACAAATTTACAATCTATAGAAACAAGGACTTCACAGGCAACATGATGTCAATAAACACTTATCTTTCAATAATCACTGTCAACATGAACAGCCTAAATGCTCCCATAAAATGGCAAAGGGTTGCAGAATGGATAAAACAACAGGACCCATCCATATGCTGTCTATATAAAATGTGTCTAGAGACACATTTGGAACCTAAAGATACATCCAGACTAAAAGTGAAAGGATGGAGAATCATCCTTCATGCCAATGGGCCTCCAAAGAAAGCTGGGGTAGTGGTTCTCTTATCAGATAAATCAGATTTTAAGCTAAAGACTGTAGTCAGAGACACTACATCATTCTATCCTCCAAGAAGATCTAAAAATTGTAAACATTTATGCCCCCAATATAGGAGCAACCAACTACATAAGCCAACTGTTAATCAAAATAGTCATATTGATATGAATACATTAATTGTAGGAGATCTTAACACTCCAAGAGTGTAACTCTTGTTACTCAGTAACTCTCTGTTACTGAGAGAGTAACAGAAGATCATCTAAACAGAAAATCAATAAACAAAGAAGAGCTTTGGGGCTCCCGAGTGGCTCAGTGGGTTAAAACCTCTGCCTTCAGCTCAGGTCATGATCTCAGGATCCTCGGGTCAAGCCCTGCATCAGGCTCTCTGCTCAGCAGGGAGCCTGCTTCCCCCCTCTCTCTCTACCTGCCTCTCTGCCTACATGTGATCTCTCTCTCTCTCTCTCTGTCAAATGAATAAATAAAACCTTAAAAAAAAAAAAAGAAAAGAAAGACGAGCTTTGAATGACACATTGGACCAAATGGACCTCCGAGATATATACAGAACATTCCACCCTAAAACAACAGAATACTCATTCTTCTCGAGCGCACATGGAACTTTCTCCAGAATAGAACACATACTGGGTCACAAATCAGGACTCAGCTGATACCAAAAGATTGAGATGATCCCCTGCATATTCTCAGACCACAAATGCTTTCTAACTGGAACTCAACCACAAGAAAAAGTTTGGAAGGAATTCAAACACTTGGGGGCTAAAGACCAACATGTTCAAGAATGTTTGGATCAACCAGGAAACCAAAGATGAATTTAAACAATTCATGGAGACCAATGAGAATGAAGACACACTGATCCAAAACCTATGGGACATGGCAAAGGCAGTCCTAAGAGGGAAATACATAGCCATTCAAGCCTCACTCAAAAAAACTTGAAAAATCCCAAATACACCAGCTCCCTTACACCTTAAAGAACTGGAAAATCAACAACAAATTAAGCCAACCCCACACACAAGAAGGGAAATAATCAAGATTAGAGCAGAGATCAATGAGTTAGAAACTAGAGAAACAGTGGAACGCATCAAAGAATCCAGAAGTTGGGTTTTTGAAAGAATCAGTAAGATTGATAAGCCACTGTCCAGACTCATCCTAAAGAAAAGAGAAAGGACCCTAATTAACAAAATTATGAATAAAAGGGGAGACATCACGACTACTCCAAAGGAAATAAAAACAATCAAAAATTATCATAAGCCAATAAGTTAAACAACCTAGAAGAAATGGATGCATTCCTGGAAACCCATAATCTTCCAAGACTGAAACAGGAAGAAATTGACAACCTGAATAGACCAGTATCTAGTAACGAGACGGAAGCAGTGATCAAAAACCTCCCAAAAAACAAGAGTTCAGGACCTGATGGATTCCTTGGGGAATTCTACCAAACATTCAAAAAAGAAATAATACCTATTCTCCTGAAACTGTTTCAAAAAATAGAAACAGAAGGAAAACTTCCATTCTCTCTCTATGAGGCCAGCATTACTCTGATCCCCAAACCAGGCAAAGACCCCATCCAAAGGAGAATTTCAGACCAATACCCTGATGAATATGGATGCCAAGATTCTCAACAAGATCCTAGCTAATAAGATCCAACAGCACAATAAAAAGATTATTCATCATGACCAGGTGGGATTTATCCCTGGGAGGCAAGGGTGGTTCAACATTCCCAGATCAATTCACGTGACAGAACAAATCAATAAGAGAAGAGAGAAGAACCACATGGTCCTCTCGATTGATGCAGAAAAAGCATTTCACAAAATTCAGCATCCATTCCTGATTAAAACTCTTCAAAGTATAGGGATAGAAGGAACATTCCTCAACATTATAAAGTCTGTCTATGAAAAGCCCACAGCAATTATCATTCTCAATGGGGAAAAGCTGACAGCCTTCCCTTTGAGATCAGGAACACGTCACAGATGCCCACTCTCACCACTCTTGTTCAACATAGTGCTAGAAGTCCTAGCAACAGAAATCAGACAACAAAAATAAAAGGTATTCAAGCTGGCAATGAAGTCAAACTCTCTCTCTTCACAGACGACATGATACTTTATATGGAAAACCCAAAAGACTCCACCCCCAAACTACTAGAACTCATACAGCAATTCAGTAATGTGTCAGGATACAAAAATCATTGTACAGAAATCAGTTGCTTTCCTATACACTAACAATGAAAATATGGAAAGGGAAATTAGAGAATCGACTCCATTTACTGTAGCACCAAGAAACATAAGATACCTGGGAATAAACCTAACCAAAGAGACAAAGGATCTGTACTCAAGGAAATACAGAATGCTCACGAAAAAAATTAAAGGCACAAAAAGGTGGAAAAGTATTCCATGCTCGTGGATCGGAAGAATAAACATGGTTAAAATGCCTATACTGCCCAGAGAACTCTATACTTTCAATGCCATCCCGATCAAAATTCCACCAGCTTTTTTCAAAGGGCTGGAACAAACAATCCTAAAATTCGTATGGAACCAGAAAAGACCCCGAATTGCTAAGTAAATGTTGAAAAAGAAAAACAAAGCTGGGGGCATCACACTGACTGATTTCAAGCTTTACTACAAAGCTGTGATCACCAAGACAGCATGGTACTGGCACAAAAACAGATACATAGACCAGTGGAACAGAATAGAGAGCCCAGAGATGGACCCACAACTCTATGGTCAAATCATCTTTGACAAAACAGGCAAAAATATCCAGTGGAAAAAAGACAGTCTCTTCAATAAATGGTGCTGGGAAAACTGGACAGCTA
>CM052813.1:9502170-9541439 GCA_028533885.1 Nasua narica
CCCACAGAATGGGAGAAGATATTCGCAAATGACACTACAGACAAAGGGCTGATATCTAAGATCTATAAAGAACTCCTAAACTCAACACTCACAAAACAGATAATCACATCAAAAAACGGGCAGAAGACATGAACAGACACTTCTCCAAAGAAGACATACAAATGGCTAACAGACACATGAAAAAATGTTCATCATCTTTAGCCATCAGGGAGATTCAAATCAAAACCACACTGAGATACCACCTTACACCAGTTAGAATGGCCAAATTCAACAAGATAGTAAACAACAAGTGTTGGAGAGGATGTGGAGAAAGGGGAACCCTCTTCCACTGTTGGTGGGAATGCAAGTTGGTGCAGCCACTTTGGAAAACAGTGTGGAGATTCCTCAAGAAATTAAAAATAGAGCTACCCTCTGACCCTGCAATTGCACTACTGGGGAGTTACCCCAAAGAAGCAGAGGCAGTACAAAGAAGGGCCACGTGTACCCCAATGTTCATAGCAGCAATGGCCACAATCGTCAAACTGTGGAAAGAGCCAAAATGCCCTTCAACAGACGAATGGATCAAGAAGATATGGTCCATATATACAATGGAATATTATGCCTCCATCAGAAAGGATGAATACCCAACTTTTTATCAACATGGATGGGACTGGAAGAGATTATGCGGAGTGAAATAAGTCAAGCGGAGAGAGTCAATTATCTTACAATCTTACTTATGTGTGGAGCATAAGGAAAAATATGGAGGGCATTGTGAGAAACAAAGGAAGGGTGAATGGGGGGAAATCGGAGGGGGAGATGAACCATGAGAGACTGTGGACTCTGAGCCACAAACTGAGGGTTTTAGAGGGGCGGGGGTGGGGGGTTGGGAGAGCCTGGTGGGGGGTATTGAGGAGGGCACGTACTGCATGGAGCACTGGGTGTGGTGCATGAACAATGAATCCTGGAACACTGAAAAAATAAATGTATTTGGGGGAAAAAAAGAAAACAAAGAAATCAAATAGAGAACAGAAAAAATTAACTAGGAGTTGGTCCTTTGAAGTGATAAAATTACACTTTAACTAGACTAACCAAGGAAAAAAGAAAAATTAACAAAATCATAAAAGATAAAGGAAACATAATTGACAATACAGAAATATAAATTATTATAAAAACTACTATGAACTATATACCAAACTGGAAAATCTGCAAGAAATGGAAAAATCCCTAGGAATATAGAACATACCAAAAATGAATCCAGAAGAAATAGAAAAGCTAAACAGACAAACAATAGTAAGAAGAGTCAACCATTAACAAAAAATTTCCCAAAGATTTTGGCTAGTTGAATTTAAATGAAAAAAATAAATTTTAAAAAATCTTCCAAAGAAGTACCCAGGATCAGATTGATTCACTGGTGAATTTTGCCATCCATTTAAAGAGGAATAATGCTAATACTCCTCCAACTCTTCCCCCCAAAAATTAAAAAGGGAACATTTCCAAACTTCCGTTTTCTTCCTTTTTTTTTTTTTTTTTAACATCAGCATCACTCTGATACCAAAGCCATGAAAGCACACTACCAGAAAATTAAACTACAGGTCAATATCCCTGATGAAAAGAGATATTAAAATTCTCAAGAAAATACTAGCAAACTGAATTCAGCAGTATATTAAAGGGTTCATTCATCATGATCAAGTGGGATTTACTTTGGAATACAAGGATGTTCAACATACACAAAAATCAATGTTATAGATCATAGTAATAGAATCAAAGGGAAAAAACATAGGATCATTTAAAAAGACACTGAAATGCATATGACAAAATCCTACACTTTTTAAGATTTTATTTATTTGAGAGAGAGAATGAGAGTGAGAAAGAGCATGACTGGAGAGAGGGTCAGAGGGAGAAGCAAACTCCCTGCTGAACAGGGAGCCCGATGCGGACTCAATCCTGGGAGTCCAGGATCATGACCTGAGCTGAAGGCAGTCACTTAACTGAGCCACCCATGCACCCCTCTACACACTTACATGACAAAAATTCTTTTTTTTAAGTATTTTTTTAAAGATTTTATTTTATTTGAGAGAGAGAGAGATCACAAGTAGGCAAAGAGGCAGGCAGAGAGAGAGCCAAAAGCAGGCTCCCTGCTGAGATCATGACCAGAGCTGAAGGCAGAGGCTTAACCCACTGAGCCACCCAGGTGCCCCGACAAAAATTCTTAAATGAAGTACAGAAGGAATGTACCTCAACATTAATAAAGGCCATGTATGACAAGCTTACAGCTAACATCATATTCAATAATGAAAGGCTGAAAGCTATTACTCTAAGGTCAAGAACACAGTAAAAGGCATCCACTCTCACCACTCCGAATCGACCTAGTATTCGAAGACTTACCCAGAGCAATCAGGCAAGAAAAAGAAATTAGAGACGTCAGAATTGGAAAGGATGAAGTAAAAGCATCTATATGCAAATTTTTAAAAATTTATATAGATAAAATCCTAAAGACTCTCCCAAAAATCTATTAGATCTAACAAACGAATTTAATAAACTTTAAGGATACAAAATTAATACACAAACATCAGTAGCATTTCTGTGCACTAACCACAAATTACTCAAAAAAGGAAATGATGCCATTTATAATAGCATCAAAAAGAATAAAATACCTAGGGATAAGTTTAACTACGGAGCTAAAATAGCTCTACTCTGAAAACTACAAGAGAGCAATAAATCAAAGAGGGAGTGAAGTGTGAGTGGCAGAGGAGGAAGATCCTGAGTGCACTCCATCCCATGGACCTGCCTGGGCTCCAACTATGTACAGAGAAGAGTCTCTGAGAACAACCTGAAGAATAGCAAAACAGCTTTGCCACCGCTAAAAATACAAAGAAAAAACCATATTGAGAAGTGCATGATGGGAAGAGACACATTCTGGTGGGAAACCAAAAGCCCACAGGGCAACCCACAAGCAGGAAGGATGTATAGGCCTGGAGGTCCTCCCCGAGGAGTGAGGGATCACCCGCTGTGAGGAACTGCATGGGGAACGTAAAGCTCCCGGCACATCTAGCTTTGAAAATCAGCAGAGCTTACCTCTGGGAGAGCTGAAAAGCTATAAGAAACTGGGCTACCCTCCTAAAGGGAAAGGACACTGTATCACTCAGTACAGAGGCTGCAGTTCAAAAAGCACCTGAGTCATCCATGTAGGAAATGTATTGACTAATTTGGGGGCATCTGCTGGAGGGGCAGGGATCTGCAGGAACTTTCTCTGGAGGTGCCACCACGGGTCTTCTTTCTTGCCCTCCTTTAGCGTCAAGCTGGCTTGACACTGGTATATGCCAGTTCTAACCCTTTCCATCTACCCTTCTAGCACCCTTGCACTGCCCTGGTGTTCCTTGCCCCACCCAATGCACCTAACCCTCGCGGGTACCCCTCGAAAGCAGTCCACACGCTGGCATACATGGTGGGAAGCCTCAGCGAGACTGGCAACCCTCAATGTTACTCCTTCCCTGGGGGAGGGGAGGAACCAGGCCTGCCACCTGTATGCCTAAACAGTCATGAGTGGGTGTCCAGACAGCCTCACCCAGGGCGAACCCCACTCCCCAGTGCACTCTCAGCAGACACAGCCCACTTGCAAAAGGACGGTGTATGCAACACCCACACAAGACAGCCCTGGAGTGCCTGGTTCAAGTGCCCAAAGTGGTTGTGATTTTGGACCTCACAGCTCGGCTTCTATGTAAGGTCACTATCTTAAAGACCAGAAGACAGAGCTACCTAAGTAAAACCTAGAATAGAAAGTAACACAGAGTCATACAAAATGAAGGGACAGTGGAACGTGTTCCAAATGAAAGCCTAAGACAAATCCTCAGAAAAAAGAACTATTCAGAATGGTGATAAGCAATAAATCTGATAAAAATTTCAAGATAATGGTCATAAAAATATTCACCAAACTTGGGAGAAGAGTGGCTGAACTGCGTTCAACAAAAAGACAAAGTATTTTTAAAATTAACAGGGGCACCCAGCTGGCTCAGTCCATAGAGCATGCAACTCTGGATCTCAGAGTTCAAAGTTCAAGCCCCATGTTGGGTGCAGAGATTACTTAAACATTAAAATCTGGGGCAACCGGGTGGCTCGGTTGGTTGAGCAGCTGCCTTTGGCTCAGGTCATGATCCTGGAGTCCTGGGATTGAGTCCCGCATCGGGCCCCCTGCTCAGCAAGGAGTCTGCTTCTCCCTCTGACCCTCCCCCGACTCAGGCACTCTCTCTCATTCTCTTAATAAAATTTTTACAAAAAATTTTTTTAAATCTTAAATAAAAGTTTAAAATTAAAGAATATGAAAATCATAAGAACCAATCAACTACACTTACAGTGGTAAGAATTGCATAATGTATAGAATTGTCAAATCACTATGTTGTGCACCTAAAACTAATTTAAAGATTTTATTTATTTAGTTGACAGAGAGGAGAGAGATCCCAAGTAGGCAGAGAGGCAGGCAGAGAGGGAGGGAGAAGCAGGCTCCCCGGTGAGCAGATAGCCTGATTCAGGGCTCAATCCCAGGACCCTGAGATCATGACCTAAGCTGAAGGCACAGCCTTTAACCCACTGAGCCACCCAGGCACCTCACCTAAAACTAATTTAACACCAAATAACAGCTATACTCCCCCCAAGGTAGAGGCCAACATGGGACTTGAACTCACAATCCTGAAATCAAGACCTGAGCTGAGATCAAGAGTCGGACATTTGACTAAGCCACTGAGGTGCCCCCCCAAAAAAATTTTTTAAGAACAAAAACTAAAGAATACAGTAGTGGAAATGAAAAATACGCTAAAGGATATCAACAGCAGATTAGAGGATACGGAAGAACAGATCAGGGATATGGAAGGTAGTAGTGGAAATCATCTAAACTGAACAGCAAAGAGAAAAGAAAAACATTTTAAAGAATAGGTTAAAGGACCCCTTGGACAATAACAAACATACTAACATTTGCATTTTGGGGTTCCCAGAAAGAGAAGAGAGAACAAAAGGGGAAGAAAATTTCTTTAAAGAAATAATGGCTGAAAACTTCTCTAACCTGGGGAAGGAAACAGACATTTAGATACAGAAATCACAGGGAGCCCCAAAGATAAATCCAAAGAGGTCCACACCAAGACACAAAATAATTAAAGCAGCAAAGAGATAAGATAAAGAATCTTAAAACCAGGGGCGCCTGGGTGGCTCAGTGGGTTGGGGCCTCTGCGTTTGGCTCAGGTCATGGTCTCGGGGTCTGGGATCGAGCCCCGCATCAGGCTCTCTGCTCCGCGGGGAGCCTGCTTCCCCCTCTCTCTGCCTGCCTCTCTGCCTGCCTGTGATCTCTCGCTCTCTCTGTCAGATAAATAAATAAAAAATCTAAAAAAAAAAAACAAAACAGCAAGAGAAAAGCATCTAGTTATATACAAGGAAACACCAATAAATAAAACTATCAGCTGATTTTTCAGCAGAAATTTTGCAGGCCAGAAGAGAGGGCCATGATATAAACCAAGTGTTGAAAGGAGAAAACCTACAACCAGTAATACTCTACTTGGCAAGGGTATATCATTCATAACTGAAAGGGAGATAAAGTTTCCTTTTAATAAAGTTAAAGGAGCTCATCACTTCCAAACCAGCCTTACAAAAAATATTAAGAAAAAAGTAGTAAAATCAACTGTATCTGCAATAGTTAAGGGATACACAAATTTATATATATATACACACACACACACACACTATCAAATAAATATAATGTGGAAGAACAGAATAAAAATTTAGAGCTTTGGGACGCCTGGGTGGCGCAGTTGGTTGGGCAACTGCCTTTGGCTCAGGTCATGATCCCGGCGTCTGGGGATCGAGTCCCGCATCGGGCTCCTTGCTCCGCAGGGAGCCTGCTCCTCTCTCTGCTTCTGCCTGCCTCTCTGCCTGCTTGTGTTCTCTCTCTGTTAAATGAATAAATAAAATCTTTAAAAAAAAAAAAAAAAATTTAGAGCTTTTAGGGGTGCCTGGCTGGCTCAGTCTGAAGAGCATCTGACTCTGGATCTCAGGATCATGTGTTTGAGGCTCCACATTGGATGTAGACATTACTTAAGTAAATATTAATTAATTTATTATTATATATATCATGTATTATATATCATATACAATAAACATATAAATTATAAATATATACAAATATATAAATATATTATAAAATTTATCATTAAATCTGTAAACTTTAAAAAAATGTGTGTGTATATATATATATAAATTAAAGCTTGAAAAATTAGGGTGCCTGGGTGGCTCAGTCAGTTACGCATCTGCAGTCAGCTCAGGTCATGATCCTAGGTCCTGGGATCAAGCCCCACATCGGGCTCCCTGCTCAGTGGGGAGTCTGTCTGCTTCTCCCTCTGCCTCCGCCCCTCTCTTGCTCTCTCTCTCTCTCTCTCTCTCTCTCAAATAAATAAAATCTTTAGCAAAAAACTCGAAAAATTAAAACTTAAAAAATTATATACACACACACACACACATATATATATAGTGCTTTTAGAATGTGTTCAAATGGAAGAGACCATCAATTTAAAACAGACTGCTATATACCTAGTCTGTTTTATGACAATGGTAACCACAAATGAATAAATAAAGACAAAGAAATCCAAGTGAAACACTCAAGAAGAAAGACATCAGGGGCACCTGGCTTGCTCAGTGGATATAGCATGCAACTCTCAGTCCTGGGGTTGTGAGTTCAAGCGCCCCACTGAACATAAAGCTTACTTAAAAAAGAAGAAAGACATCAAATCACAAGGGACGAGAACAAGAAAGGAACACAGAAGAACTACAGAGCTACCAGAAAACAATTAACAAAATGGCAATAGGTATGTATATACCTATCAATATTACTTTAAACGTGAATGGACTAAATATTCCAATCAGAGGTAGTAGAGTGACTAAAGGGATAGAAAAGAAGACCCACCTACATGCTATTTACAAGACATGCCCTTCAGACCTAAATGCTCATAGTCACTGAAAGTGAAGGGACAGAAAGATATTCCATGCAAATGGAAATGCAGAAAATACTTCAGTAGCAGAACTTTTATCCGACAAAATAGACTTAACAAAGATTGTAACAAGAGACCAAAAAAAGTGCATTACATAGCTTGCATCCACTCAGCTTCAGCTGTCCTGCCAGGGCTCCCTCTGTGCAAAGAGCCCTAGGTCTCACTGCCTTGCACATACTTCAGGTGTTTGGCCAGGGCATCCTCTGCATAGAGAGCCTTAGGACCACCCCAGTCCATACCCACTTCAGCTCTGCCATCCCACCAGGTCAGCCCCAGCAGGGAGTGCCCTGTGATTTACAGCTCCAGCCAGGCAAAGTCACCAGGTACAGTCTACACAGGGGAGGACCATACACAAGACCATTCAAGTTTAGGAGAAGCAGGGGTGCCTGGGTGGCTCAGCTGATTAAGCTTCTGCCTTTAGCTCTGGTCATGATCCCAGGGTCCTGGGTTCTAGCCCCATATTGGGTTCCCTGCTCATCAAGGAGCCTGCTTCTCCCTTCTCCTTTGCCCCCTTTCTCCTACTTGTGTGCACACACACACTCTCTCTCAAATGGATAAATAAAATCTTTCAAAAATAAATAAATAGATAACAAGTTTAGGAGAAGGAGCAGTTCCACCTAACTCATAGAAACAAATACAGAAAGTCAAGCAAAATGGGGAGATAGAGGGATACGCTCCAAAATAAATAAGACAAAACCTCAGAAGAACTAAATGGGACAGAAATAAGCAATATGCCTAATGAAGTCTTTATTTTTATTTTTGTAAGATTTTATTTATTTGACAGAGAGAGAGAGCACGCGTGCACAAGCAAGGGGAGAAGCCAAGGCAAAAGGAGCAGACTCCCCACTGAGCAGGGAGCCCAACATGGGATGGGGCTCAATCCCAGGACCCTGGGATCATGACCTGTGCCAAAGGCAGACATGTAACCAACTGAGCCACCCAGGCATTCCTAATCAAGAGTTTAAAGTAATGATCATTAAGGTATTCACCAGACTGGAGAAAAGAGTTGAACTCAGTGAGAACTTCAAAAAAGAGATAGAAAATATAAGAAAGGACCAATCAGAGTTCAAAAATACAGTAACTAAATAAAATGAAAAACACACTAGAGGAAATCACTAGATTAGCAGATGCAGAAGAACAGACCAACATTCTGGAACACAGGGTATGGAAAGCACCCAAGATGAAGGAGGAGAAACATCAAGAAGGAGAAAGAATTTTATGAGAATAGGCTAAGGGATCTGCTGGACACCGAAAGGCAAATGAACACATTATAGAAGTCCTAGAAGGACAAGAGAGAGCAAAAGAGGCAGAAAACTTATTTGAATAAATAATCTCTGAAAACTTCCTTAACTCTCAGAAGGAAATAGACATCCAATTTCAGGAAGCACAAAGAAATCCAAACAAGATGACTCTAAGGAGGTCCACACCATAACACATAAAAATTAAAATGCCAAAGTTTGGTCCTAGGGTAGCTCCATTTTCAACTTTTTGCTAAGCAAAATAGGTCAATCAGAGAAAGACAATTGTATGATCTCTCTGATGTGAAGAATTTGAGACGCAGGGCAGGGGGTCGTGAGGGGTGGGGGAGGGAAATGAAACAAGATGGGTTCAGGAAGGAGACAAACCATAAGAGACTCCTAAACTCACGAAATAAACTGAGGGTGGCTGGGGGGTAGGGGGGTAGGGATACGGTGGCTGGGTGATGGACATTGGGGAGGGTATGTGCTATGGTAAGAGCTGTGAAAAGTGTAAGCCGGATGATTCACAGACATGTACCCTGGGGCCAATAATACATTATATGTTAATAAAAAACTTTTTTTAAACGTCAAAGTTTATGCTAAGTGAAGTCAGAGAAAGACAAATACCGTATGATTTCACTTATAATGTGGAATTTAAAACACGAAACAAAGGAGTAAACAAAAAGCAGAAGCAGACCCATATACAGAGAACTGATGGTTGCCAGCGAGGAGGAGGTACGGAGGGATGCGCAAAATGGGTGAAGAGTGGGAGATACAGGCTTCCCATTATGAGATGGTAAAGTCGAGAGGATAAAAGATACAGCACAGGGAATAAAGTCAGCAGTCTGGTAATAGTATTTTATGGTGACAGACCGTAGCCACACTTGTGGTGAGCACAGCATAACATACGGAGGTGCTGAACCACTCTGCTTTATGCTTGAAACTAATGTGATATTGTATCAACTATACTTCCATTAAAAAGGGGCATTACAGAAATAAGTCTGTCAGAGAAAGACAATTATCACGTGATCTCTCTGATATGAATTTGAGAGGCAGGACAGGGGGTCGTGGGGGCTGGGGGAGGGGAATGAAACGAGATGGGATGGGGAAGGAGATAAACCATAAGAGACGCCTAAACTCAGGAAACAAACTAAGGGTGGCTGGGAGGTGGGGGGGGGAGAGGGTAGGGATAGGGTGGCTGGGTGATGGACATTGGGGAGGGTATGTGCTATGGTAAGAGCTGTGAAATGTGTAAGCCTGATGATTCACAGACCTGTATCCTGGGGCAAATAATACATTATAAGTTAACAATAATAATAATTAAAAAGCTCTCACAGAAAAAAAAAGGGGGGGGGCATTACATAATGACAAAGGGATCAATCCAACAAGAGAATGTCATGATTTTCAATACCTATGTAGCCAACATAGGAGCACTGAAGTACATAAAGCAAATGTTAATAAACATAAAGGGAGAAAATGGCAGTAATACAAGAATAGAAGGGAACTTTAACACTCTGCTTACATGAATGGATAGATCATTCCAACAGAAAACCAATAAAGAAAGAGTGGCTTTGAATAACACATGAGACCAGATGGACTTAAGAGATATACACAGAACATTTCATCTACAAGAAGCACAATACACATTCAAGTACACAGGGAACAATCTCCAGAATAAGTCACCTTGGGCCATAAAACAAGTCTCAGTAAGTTTAAGATTGAAATCTTATCAAGCATCTTTTCAGCCAGACAGTGTAAAACTAGTAGCAGTTACAAAAACAAAACTATAAAATACCAGCACATGGAGGGTTAAACAGTGTGTCACTGAACAATATATGAGCGTCAACAAAGAAATCAGAGAGGAAATAAAAATATACTTCAATATGAATTATAAATGGAACCAATATTCCAAAAATCTTTGGGACACAACAAAACCAGTCCTGAGAGGAAAATGTAGGGGTCAAGAGCGGTTGGCACCAAAATGGGTCACTTTGGCATACTGATTATTTTAAATAAAAGTTAATTAAGAAACAACCCATACAAAGACACTCAGACACTCCTCTGTCCACCCCAAAGCAGGAAACTAGAAAGCAGTTCACAAAATTCAACATCCATTCTTGATTAAGAATTCACATGTAGGGGTACTTGGGTGGCTCGGTTGGTTAAGCATCTGCCTTCAGCCCAGGTCATGATCTCAGGGTCCTGGGATGGAGCCCAACATCCAGCTCCCCTTTTTTTTTTTTTTAATTAAATTAAAATTTTAATTTAAAAATTTAAAGTTGCTTAAAAATCAAAATAAAATCAGAAATGAAAGAGAAGTCACAACCACACTACAGAAATATAAAGGATTCTAAGAAACTACTACAAAAAATTACATGCCAACAAACTGGACTACCCAGAAATGGATAAATTCCTAGAATGTACTATCTTCCAAAACTGAAACAGGAGGAAAAAGAAAATATGAACTCAACAATTACTAGTGATGAAATTTAATCAGTAATCAAAAAACTCCTAAACAAAAGACCAGAATCCGATGGCCTCACAGGCAAATTCTACCAAATATTTAGAGATTAGTTCATATCTAGTCTTCTCAAATTCTTTCTAAAAATTGAGAAAGGAACTCTTCCAATTTCAATCTACAAAGCCAGCATGACTCTCATGTCAAAACCAGACACTATAAAAAAGCAAGTTATACCTCAATATCCTTAATAAACACAGATACAAAAATTCTCAATGCATTTTAGCAATTTTTCAGCAAAAGGATCATTCACTGCAATCAAATGGGATTTATTCTAGAGATGCAAGAATGGTTCATCATCTGCATATTGATCAGTAAGACAAATTACATTAACAACACGAAGGATAAAAATCATATGATCATCTCCATAAATGCAGGAAAAAATTTGGCAAATTAAACATCATAATAAAAACTCTCAACAAAGTGGGTATAAACACATCTCAACATAATGAGGACCATATATGACAATCCCACTTAAACGTACGCAACAGTAAAAACCTGAAAGCTTTTCCTCTACAGTCAGGAGCAAGATGAGAAGGTCTACTCTCACCACTTTTATTCAACATAGTACTGGAAGTCCTACGCACAGCAATCAGACAAGAAATAAAAGGCATCCAAATTGATAAAGAAGTAGTATATCAATCTATTTGCAGATGACACAGTATTATATCTAGAAAACCCTAAAGACTCTACCAAGAAACTACTAGAACTGACAAATGAATTCAGTAAATTTGCAGGACACAAAATTAATTTAGAGAAATCTGTTTCATTTCTATACAATAACTAACAGAAAGAGAAGTCGAGAAAACAATCCAATTACAATGGGATCGAATAGAATAAAATACCTAAGAATAAATTTAACCAAGGAGGTGAAAGGCTTTACTCCGAAACTGGAAGGCATTGATGAAAGAAGTGAAGATGACTTTAAATGGGCAAATAAAGCCACGCTCATGGACTGAGAATGCCCATACTACACAAAGCAACCTAAAGATTCAATGAAATCTCATCAAAATATCAATAGCGTTTTTCACAGAACTAAAACAAATACTAAACTCTGTATGGAACCACAGTAGACCTGTAATAGCCAAAGCAATCTTGAAAAAGAAGAGCAAGGCTGGAGGCATCGCATTCCCAGATTTCAAGCTATACCACAATGCTACAGAACTCAAAACAAAACTGATACGAAAATAAATCCATAGATTAATTCAATAGGGTAGAGCCCAGAAACTCACCCTTTGGTGAGTAATATGGCCAATTACTCTACAACAAAGGAGGAAAAATATGCAATGAGAAAAGAGTAATTTCTTCAGTAAATGCTGCTCGGAAAACCAGACTGCTTTCTCACACCATACACAAAAATAAGCTCAAAATGGGGTGCCCGGGTGGCTCAGTCGTTTAAGTGTCTGCCTTCAGCTTAGGTCATAATCCCAGAGTCCTGGGATTGAGCTCTGCGTCAGGCTTCCTGCTCAGGGGAGTCTGCTTCTCCCTCTCCCTCTACCCCTCCCCTCTGCCTGTGCTCTTCCTCTCTGACAAATACATAAAATCTTTTAAAAAAAAAATCACCAAATAAAAAAATGCCTCCAAAAAAAGAAAGAAGGAAAGAACTCAAAGACATCCATAATTCAATGCACTCCTATCAAGGCTCCAATGATACTTTTCAGAAGGAGAAAACACAGTCCTACAATTTGGTGGAATTATAAAAGACCCCAAACAGCCCAAGCAATCCTAAGAAAGAACAAATCTGGAGGCCTCACACTTCCTGATTTCAGACTATGCTCCAAAGCTATAGTATGGTATGGAACAGACATAACAACAGAGACCAACGGAACAGAATCAAGAGTCCAGAAATAAACTCATGCATATATGGTCAACTAATCTTTGACAAGGGAGCCCAAAATGGAGAAACTGGATATTAACATGTAGAAAAATAAAACTAACTTTTATCTTAATCAAGGAAAATCGACTCAAATACTGCACAACTCCCTGAATAAAACATAAGGACGAAGCTCCTCAACATTGGTCTTGGCAATGGTTTTTTTTTTTTAGACAGAACACCAGACGTACAAATACCCAAAAAATGAACAAACAGGACTATATCAAACTTGAAAGATTCTGCACAGCAAAAGAAACGATTAGCAAAATGAAAAGAGAAAGTATTTGCAAAACATATATCAGACATGGGGTTATTATCCAAAAAAGATTCAAAAAAACACACAACTCAATAACAAAGAAATAATTCAACCTAAAAATGGGCAGAGGAACTAAATGCGCTTTTTTTCCCAAATAACCTAAGCGGCTAACAGATACATGAAAAGATGCTTAACATCCCTAATTATCAGGGAAACACAAATCCAAACCACAAGGAACTATCACCTCACCCCTGTTAGAATGGCTATCATCGAGAAGACCGAAAAAACAGGTGCTGGTGAGTATGTGGAGAAAAGGGTAAAATTGTACACTGTCAGTGGGAATGTAAATTGGCTCAATTGCTATGGGAAAATAGTACAAAGTTTCCTCCAAAAAAACTAAAAATACAACTGCCATTTGATCCAGCAATCCTACTTCTAGATACATGGGCAAACAAAATGAAAACGGGTCATCAAAAGATACATGCACTGTCATGTTCACTGGACCACTGTTCACAACAGCCAACCTAGGGGAACAACCTAATCCCCTGATCTGCTGATAGACAAGTAAGAAGATGTGCTCTATATATGCACTGAATATTACTCAGTCATGAGAATGAACAAGATCCTGACATTTGCAACAATGTGGATGGCCACTGAGCACATCATACCAAAGACAAATACGGTATTACTTATATGTGGAATCTAAAAAAATCAAACTTAAAAAAAAATAAGGGGCGCCCGGGTGGCTCAGTGGGTTAAAGCCTCTGCCTTCAGCTCAGGTCATGATCTCAGGGTTCTGGGATCGAGCCCTGCATCTCTGCTCAGCAGGGAGCCTGCTTCCCCCTCTCTCTCTGCCTGCCTCTCTGCCTACTTGTGGTCTCTTTCTCTCTGTCAAATAAATAAATAAAATCTTTAAAAAAAAAAAAAGAGGAGAAAGAAGAGGAGGGGGACGACAACACCGGGGTGGCTCAGTCGTTAAGCATATACCTTCAGCTCAGGTCATGATCCCAGAGTCCTGGGATCAAGCCCCACATCAGGCTCCCTGCTCAGCTCACAGGGAAGCCTGCTTTCCTTCTCCCACTCCCCCTGCTTGTGTCCCTGCTCTGTCAAAAAAATAAATAAAATCTTTAGAACAAGAAAATAAATCTCAAATCTATCCAATGAAAAGAAGAAAGAAAAATACTGGTACACTGGTATAGTAAAGACTCAGGACATTTCATAGAACTGTTTAGAGCAGTAATCATTATTTTGCACCTTAACGAAATGCATTATATGCACAAGATAATTTGAAATACATTAATTTTACATAAAAATGTGATAGGAGTAAAATAAAGTTCTCCTAATCATAGGTGAAGGTGGGGAGGAAAAGGAACATTTGTGCAGTGATGGTGGATACGCGAACTGGCGCAGCCGCAGTGGGGAAAAAAAAACCAGAATGGACGTTCTTTAAAAAATTAAAAGTGACCCAACCTATGACGCAGCAAGTCTATATTGGAGTATTTATCCTAAGGAAATAAATCCTCTGTTTCAAAAAGTTAGCTGTGCCCCCACATTCAGTGCAACATTACTTACAAGAGATAAGACATGGAAACGACCTAACCGTCCATACCTGGATGATGAATAAAGCAAGTGTGATATACACACACACACGATTATTACTCAGCCATAGAAAGGAAATCCCGCCATTTGCAACAACATGGATGAAACTCAAGGGCATTATGTTAAGTCAAAGAAGTCAGACATAGATAAACACTGTGTGAGATCACCTCTACATGATCTTAAAAAAAAAAAATCTAACAGATACAGAGAACAGATTGGTGGTTGCCAGAACGGGACTTGAGCAAAATGGGTGGAGAGGAAGAGGTAGGAACTTCCAGTTTTAAGTACCACAGTGACTGTGGTTAACGAGACCGTACTGTGTATCTGGAAGCTGCTCAGAGAGATCTTAAAGTTCTAATCGCAAGAAAAAAAAATGCCAACTGTTTGAGGTGATGGATATTAACTAAATAGTGGTAATCATTTCTCGTTATCTACCTGTATCAAATAATTAGCCCACATGCCTGAAACACATTCTATGTCAACTATATCTCAATTTTTAAAAACATTAAAAAATACGTACTTCCCTTCTTCTGCACACTTTGGGTTTAATGTGCTCTTTTTGGTTTCTCAAGGTGGAAACTGACACGACGGATTCTAAATCTTCCTTCTTTTCAAATACAGGCATTTAGCGCAGTAAGTGTCCTCCTGTGTATTATTTTTGTGGCAACCGCAAATTTGGGTAGGTTAGGCTTTCACTTTCTGTTAAAAATATTTTCCGAGTTCCCTTAGGACTTCTTTGATCCACGGGCCATTTAAAAGGGTTGTATCGAAGTTTGCAAATATCTGATGACTAAGAATTTTCCTGTTCTTGGACAAAATTAGATCAGTGGCTGACAGGGACCGGAGCAAGGGGACTTACTACAAAAGGGGCACGAGGAAACTTCCTGTGGCGATGCGAAAGCTCTTTGATGGTGATGTTGGTTATGCAAGTGTACACACTTTTCAAATTTCATCAAATGGAACATTGAAAAGAGAAATGAAGAATTTCCCTGTTCATAGTGCTCTTTTAATTCCACTGTGATCAGAGAATATACTTTTTGTGACTTAAATCCTTTTAAATTTATTGGCACTTGTCTCATGGCCCCCGATAGAGTCTACCTCGGTAGATGTTCCACACGCTCTGGAGAAGAATGTGTATTCTGTGGGGTAGAATGTTCTATAAATGTCAGCTAGTCTAGTTGTTTATAGTCTTGTTCAGGTCTTCTATAGTCTTAATGATTTTCTTTTTGTTCTATCAATGATTTTAAAAACATACCATAGGGATGTATGGGAAGGCAGAGGGCGTAAGTGATGGGCCCTACCTCACTCCCACCGGCCACCGCATGGGAACAGGGTTCCGCACCGCCCTTACCCGTGGATTCCCCACAACAGACTGTTCTGTATCACGAACGCCTAGCCGCAGCCACACACATTTTTCCTCCCACTTTCTGTCCATCGTGTCCTTTGAGTTTGACAGTTCGGCAAGTCCGCAGTTTTGTTCACCCACCTCGGCTCTGTCACTGTCAGCTATAAACCTGAGTTCCCCCAGCCACACAGGCTGGAGTCAAACAAAATGGCGAGGAATTCTGGATTGCCTGGCTCCAGGCAGGTTTCTCTTGTAAATGTAAATTTATGATTCAGCAAAAGCTGATTAAGCAATCATGAACTGTGTGCAAGGCCTGGCTGTGAGTTTATGGTTAAATGCTAAGTGACTAAGAGGGGATTGACTGTATATTCAGAGAGGGTCAGATTGGCGGGGAGAGGAAGAGGACAGACCTCGTGACAGATAACAAGCCCAACATTTAGAAAAGGGAAACCCACATTCCCTCAAGGAGCACATAGCATGGTGGGGAGGGGGGCCGACTGCCCCTCTGTTTGGTTCAAAACAGTTCCCTGGCAGATGGGAATTCTAAGGCTTCTCCATAGAATGATCTTAGGTTATTTTCACTTTCGTCACAGTAAATCAGCTGAAATTCCACCCGCTTCTGACTTGGTTCTAGATTATTCAATGGAACACATATACAAAGAGCAATCACTGCTCAATTACCCTTGAAACCTAAGTCCCATGCCTTCAGAGTAGGACAGACAGTTCGTTAGAAGCAGTCATGTGTCATTCCATGAGTTCATATGACATTAGTCACTGACGTTCAATTAGAAAAACACACGGTCTAGACCGAGTGCAGGCTGCATACCAGAAACATCTCCGTACCAGTATTTCACTGTCCCAGAACCAGCACACAATAATCACACTCTACTTCTAATTTTTGTCCTGCTTTTTTCTTCTTCTGGGGAAGCAGGGGAGTCCTTAGCATGACCAAGGGCACGAGATCCCTTTGCACCTGCATAAGCCCTTTCATCTGACTGGAGAAGATGAGACCACGTCCTGCTGGGAGCTTGGCTACAGAGCCCAAGAAGCAGGTGAGAGCGAGCGCCGTTTCCTGTGTGCCCATTAGAAGGCCACCAAGATACTCCCTCTGCCTGAAAATTCACTGGCGGTCATGGCCGCTCACTCCCCCTTTGACCCTTTACATAGCTGTGTGCAAATGGCTAACAGTACAAGAAGGCTTGTACCATTCAATTCTAACTTCGTCTCTATCCGCAAGGTATTTTATGAGAACAGTGGAAAAAACTTCCCCAGAATTCAAACAAGAACTGCAAATGTCCATCTCCATAGGAATTATGTATGTACCATTGCACATTGTGGTCCAGAAAGAGATGCTTATCTTAACTGGATTTTTGACAAGCCACCTTCCAGTTTATTTTCCTCCTGGGAGCAGGGTAGTGTAGAACAGCTTCGAACACCGGGTTTCTAGGTCAGATGTATAAGCAACAAGGATAGCTATAAAGTGTTCCTTTATGTGTCCTTCCAGCAAATTCCTTCAAAAGACTGGCATGGCCTCTTATATGAAAGATGAAAAAATTCTGTGGTGGGAGTCAGGAAGTTTAGAAGGTGGAGATAGAGTTCATGGACAGTCACTTACAAAGTACTACATTTTAAGGGGCACCTGGGTGACTCAGTGAGGTAAGCGTCTGACTCTAGGTTTCGGCTCAGGTCACGATCTCAGGGTCGTGAGATGGAGCCCTGTGTTAAGCTCCATGCTGCGTGTGGAGTCTGCTTAGAGTTCTCTCTCCTTCTCCCTCTGCCCCTGCGCCTTGTCCTTGGCCTCCCCGCACCACCACCCCCAACCCCCGCAGCCATGCGCTCACCCTCCAAAAATAAATAAAGTACTACAGTTCTTACAAATCTTAGCCATCATCCAACCACTGGTACCAAGGATTTTGTTACATTTATAAAAATGGGTTGAAACACGACAATCGGCATGGTAAGGTTGTCAGGATACGAAAAACAAACACTCCTAGAAATAGCCCCATTTGCTCACCTGGAAGTATTTCTTCTGATAAATAAGAAAATGTTAACAGTGGTTACCTCTATGGAACAACGCTAGAATTGTAGGGAAATGTGGACTGGAGGAAGGGAAATCTTTACTTTTCATTTTACAAACTTCTGAACTGCTTAAATTAGTGTTGACCACGAATTACTTTACTTACTAAAATAAAAACGAGGTACGGCTATGAGTTTTGAAATGGGAAAACCTGTTAATTCCATGAAGGCAGTAGGTCATAGTAATATGAAAAGGAACAGTTCAATTCATGTATATATACATATTTTACATACATATTTACGTACATATCTAAAAGCAGGAAAAAAAAAGACCTGTAAAAATCTACCATAACTTGGTAGAACTTACCTCTGAGGATGAGAGCAGGATGAAGAGAAGTTCTCCTACATTCGTCCTTCTTTGGCTTTTTACAAGTGCATTCACTTCTGTGTAACTTGTATAATGTTTAAAACAATAAAACGGGGAGAATTTTTATAAATCTCTCCCCCCTATTTTGCAAGCTCGCTGCTTTCTCGGGCTAACAGCACTCAGCGGGACTGATCCTATCTCATCTGATTCCGATGGGCTTTCCGAGCGTAGGATCCAACCCCTTAAGTCAAGTCAGGGTGGGCCCCGTGACCCAAGAGAGGCCAATCAATTCCTCTCTCACAGAAATTTGAATTTAGAGCAGAAACACATGGGGGCTGGGGGCATTTGCAAGTGAGTCAGCCAAAAACGGCATCTTTAAAGGCTGCACGCGTGCCTCTGGGGGTTGTCCATCAAGTTTCTTGGGCACCTGTCCTTCTTTGCACTGTTTTCTCAATTCTTCCATTATGTGTCCTTCCAGCAAATTCCTTAAAAAGAAAAAGAAAAAAGAAAAAGCCCATGGAGGTAGAGCGTACCAAATTTATTGAAATTATGAATTCAGGATTGATCACAGTAAATCCGTGTTGCCTATAGGGTGTTCAGGTGGAAATGTCTAAGAGACTGTTGGAAAGACGTATTTGGAGCTCAGCAGAGAATAAGAGTTGATGGCACAGGTTTAAGAGGTAGGAGCACAGCTGGAGTGTGGGATCCAAGAGAGACAGGAGAGTCCAGGATGGGACTGTGGGGAACACCACTGTTTGAGGAAGGGGGCAGGTCTGTGAGACACTGCCATCGGCCCGCCGTGGTTGAATCTGGTGCGGCTCGCCGTCTCCTGTCCTTCCCAGACTTGAAGGGACTTCCTTATGGGTACCTAGGGACCCAGCATTGTTCGCATGGCTCAAAGTGACTGCACGCGTATGACGCGCAGACAGTGGAGCTAGGTACCAAGTGAGGGACTGTGCACGGGACGAGATGCTAGATCCAGACGTCTGAGTCATGAAAGAAGCTCGTGCAACCATTTAAGGTGAAGCAGCCTGGGAGTTTCTCAGTGACCTCTTCTGCCGGGCCGGCAGCGGTACATACTTTCTGACAAAGTGCAGGGGTCCTCAAGAGAAAAACCACAGAGGAGCCGCTCATCTTTGTCTGCAGAGGTCCCAGCCGGGGCACCGGAGGGCTGGCGATGTAGCGCACCTGTCAGTTACCGCTAGAAAGGCCCCAGGTGGTACGGAGCGGTCACCCCATCCTCCGCCCGACTAGGCCATAAACATCAGAGGTCACGTGCGATGGAGCCGGCGAACACGTCCCACCCCGCGGCTCTCAGCCTTAATGGTACAGCGGAATCACCTGGGACATTAGAAAACCTCGCTGAGTCCGCCTGCCCCCCCACCCCGCACACCCCCCTCGCGATTCTGATTTAATTGGCCAGAGGCAGGGGGAGCGTGGGCAGCTCAGTGAGTTAGGCGGCTGCCCTTGGCTCAGGTCATGATCCCGCGGTCCTGGTATGGAGCCCCTGCTCAGCAGGGAGCCTGCTTCTCCCTCTCCCTCTGTCCTTCCCCCACCCCCGGGCTCTCTGGTGCACTTGCTCTCTCAAACAAATAAAATCTTCAAAAAAAAAAAAAAAACCACAAATTCTCCTCAGGTGATTGTAACGTGCAGCCACGGTTAAGAACACCTGAATAAGCCCATAAACATCTAGTTTGATCTGTGTTACCATGGTCTGTATAGTATATTCAAATTTAAAATTTCAGGGGCACCTGGGTGGCTCGGCCGGAGAAGCGTCTGCCTTCGGCTCAGGTCCTGATCTTGGGGTCCTGGGATCAAGTCCCACATTGGACTCCCTGCTCAGTGGGGAGTCTGCTTCTCCCTTTGCCACTCCCCCTGCTCGTGCGCTCTCTCCCTCTCTCATAAGTAAATAAAATATTTTTTAAAAAGAAAGAAATTTAAAATTTTTTCCTAAAAATTAAAAACTAGACAATTGCACGTACCGCGGGAATGTGTGCACGGAAGGCCTGCACTCACACAGGACACTAGTTAACTGCGCTGAGTTGCAGCCATACCTCTTTCCAAGCATTTTCTCAGCGCTCCCCAGTCCTCCCGCCCTCCCCGCTGTCACCACAGCCCAGGGCTGGCCGGGTGCTGCTTATCATCCTGCTTGTGCTGTGGGTCCTCTTGTATCAGTGTCTAAAGAGGCCAAACAGTGCTTATCCCCGTGTCTCCAGCAGAAGCCAGGGGAAAGGCGGTCCAGGAGGCCCAGGAGGCGTTCCAAAAGGCCGCTGCCGCCCATTCTGGCACCTGCGAGGCCCCTCCAGCATCTATGTTTCCCCAGAAGAAGCCGAGTCACTTCACAGCCTACAGAGCAAAGGGCTAAGTGAGAGATCCCAACCCTAATTAACTGAATCATTAGCTCTTCAAAACAAAAGAAAGCTACATTAAAGAAGTAAGAAAAATGGGGTTCACCATGGCTCCAGAGAAGGAATTCCAGAAGTAAGGAAGTATAGGACGTTTGAGGACATTTGGGGACATTTGTATCCATCAGGAGGGATACAAATTACAAAGGAGGTGAAGCCAAGTCTGTCCTGTGGGGTACAGCAGTGCCCACCTAGCGGGGAGAGTAGGACGGCAATGGAGAGATCAGAACTGTAGAGGTGGGTGGCGGCCTCGCTCCACAGACAGGTGGGGTCCAATATAGCCAAGTTTGATTCTATTTGAGAATCCCCCTTTTCAAGCCTGCCCAGCAGGCTTGAATCGGGATGGAGGGAGAAGTCAGTCTGCTTTACATACAGTGGTCAGAAGAGGGCTCTTTAGGGAGGGCACATGCAGACTGAAGCCTACAGATGAGAAGGGCCCCCCTGTGATCAGCTGGCTGAAGAGTGTTTCAGGAAGAAAAGCAAGAGCAAAGGCCTAACGCACAGCAGGGCACAGCAAGGTGAAGGACTAGGAAGTGTGACAGAAAAGTATGAAGAGGGTACAGGATGAGTTTGAAGGGGTAAGCAGAGATGCGATCTCTCTCTCCAAGAAATATATATTTATACATAATTATATCATATTGATTGTATAGTTAATGCTAATTAGTAATTACATACCAATTTTATAACACTGTTTATATAATTATATAATAGTAATTAGTCATTATGTTGTGATTATCTAATTATATATAATTTATATTTCTACTACATAATGTAATATATTACATAATACATATATATGTATTTATATATATTCACATATATATGTGAATGCACATAAAATTTATATTTAATATACATAAATTATATATATTTAAATTTAGATATTTATATTTCTACTACATAATGTAATATATTACATAATACATATATATGTATTTATATATAATATATATAATATATAATATGTATTTATAATACAAATTATAAATTTTATATATGTGAATGCACATAAAATTTATATTTAATATATATAAATTATATATATTTAAATTTAGATACATGCAACATATAAATAAAATTTAATGAATATATGATACATTTTTAAATTAATGAATATATAATTCATCATTCATAATTGGGGAAAGGATATGTTATATATTTATGAGATTATTAAGTTATACTTTTAAAAGATGAGAGTCCTGCATTTAAAAAAGATTGATTTGGGAGCACCTGGGTGGCTCAGTCAGTTAAGCCTCTGCCTTTCCCCTCAGGTCATAATCTCAGAGTCCTGAGACAGAGCCCCATGTTGGGGTCCTTGCTCAGTGGGAAGTCCGCTTCTTCCTCTCCTTCTGCCCCACCCCCTTCTCTCTCACTCTCTTATTTGCAAGTAAATAAAATCTTAAGGGCAAAATAAAAATAAAAAGATTGATTTGGGGGTGCCTGGCTGGTTCAGTTGGTGGAGCATGCCACTCTTGATCTCAGGGTTGTGGGTTCAAGCCCCACACCGGGTGCACAGATCACTCAAAAAAGTCTTTAAGGGGCGCCTGGGTGGCTCAGTCAGCTAAGTGTCTGCCTTGGGCTCATGTCATGATCTCAGGTCCTGGGATGGAGTCCGGCATCAGGCTCTCTGCTCAGTAGGGAGTCTGCTTCTCCCTCTGCCTGCCGCTCCCCCGGTGTGTGCTCACTCTCTTTCTCTCTCTCTCTCTGACAAATAAGTCAGAGAAAAAAAAATCTTTGAAAAAGACTGATTTGGGGAGGTGGGTAGGGGGATGGGTAACTGGATAATGAGCATTAAGGGGGACATGTGATGTGATGAGCACTGGGTATAACAGCAACTAATGAATCATTGAACATTACATCAAAAACTAATGATGTATTATATGTTGGCTAATGGAATTTTAAAAAAAGAAGATTGATTTTGCCTTGTATCCTTCTGGAACCAGCTTACTCATAGACAAAATAAATACACCTACTAAATTGCTTACGCTTACCACGGTTAATTCTGATGGGTATTGTCTTGCTTTCTTTTGAATACATTTTTTTTAATTTCTTGAATTTTAGGGGTGCCTGGGTGGCTCAGTTGGTTAAGTGTCCAACTCTTGATATCAGCTCAGGTCATGATATCAGGTCCTAAAATTAAGCCCCACCCCGGGCTCTCCCCTGGGTGTGGAGCCTGTCTGGGATTCTCTTTCTCCTTCTGGCCCTCAGTGCTCAACACAGCCCCCCACCCTGGCATGCTTTAAATAAGTAAATAAATTTCTTGAGTTTTTATAAAATATACATCATTTGTGCCAAACACTAAACCTCTGATTTGGAAAAAGAAGTCACACTCCCAGATAACTTCGCTGAATAGCCCAAGAACCCTTGGAGAGCCAAGTTCTAGACCTCTTTGGATATGAAAGAGAAATAAACTTCTCAATTTTTAAAACATTAATTTCTTGTTCTCTGTTTTACTCAGCAAAACCTAATTCTAATTGGTACCCTCAGATTAGCTGGAGAGTGGGGTCCATAAGGAAGTGGGAAGAGCACTTATCTTGATGGTGGTAAAAGGAACTGATGGGTTACGTTCACATTTTAGATTTAGAAAGATTATCCTATCAGGGAAACGCAAAGCAAAACTACCACGAGATATACCTCAGATGGGTCAGAATAGCTAATATCAAGAAGATAAGAAGCAGGGGCGCCTGGGTGGCTCAGTTGGTTGGGCGACTGCCTTCGGCTCGGGTCGTGATCCCGGAGTCCCAGGATCGAGTCCCATGTCGGACTCCCGGCTCTGCGTGAAGTCTGCTTCTCCCTCTGACCTTCTCACCTCTCATTCTCAGTCTCTCTCTAATAAAAAAAAAAAAAATCTTAAAAAAAAAAAAAGAAGATAAGAACAATGAGTGTTGGCAAGGATGTGGAGAAAAGGCAGCCCTTTGGTGGGAATGTAAATTTGTGTAGTCACTATGAAAAACAATATGGAGATTCCTCAAAAGGTCTAAGTATGGGACACCTGGGTGGTTCAGTTAGTTGAGTCAGACTCTTGATTTCAGCTCAGGTGGTGATCTCAGGGTTGTGGGATCAAGCCCCACATTGGGCTTCATGCTCAATGGGGAGTCTGGGATTCTCTTTCCCTCCCTCTCTCACTCTGTCCCTCCCCGCTAAAATAAATAAGTAAATATTTTTAAAAAGAAAGATTAAGAGTACTATATGATCGAGTAATCCCACTGCTGGGTACTTACTTGAAGAAAATGAAAACACTAATCCAAAAAGATATATGCACCCCCACGTTCATTATAATACTATTTACAATAGCCAAGATATGGAAGCAACCTAAGTATCCATGGGAATATGAATGAATAAAGAAGATGCAGCATATATATAAAACGAAATGTTACTCAGCCTTAAAAAAAAAATCTTGCCATTTGCAACAACATGGATGAACCCAGATGACATTATGCTAAAGTGAAATAAGTCGGACAGAGGAAGATAAATACCATATGATTTTACTTATATGTGGAATCTAAGAAATAAAACAGATAAGCAAGCTAAAAACCAGACTCATCAATACCCAGAACAAACTGGTGGTTGCCAGAGGGGACGCAGATGGGGGATGAGCAAAATAGGCGAAGGGGATTAAGAGGCACAAATTTCCGCTTGTAAAAGAAATAAGTCTTGGAGATAAAAAGTACAGCATAAGGAATGTGGTCAGTAATATTGTAATAACGTTGTATGATGACAGATGGTGATTGCACTTATCCCAGGGAGGACAGTATAATGTATAGAATTGTTGAATCACTATACTATACGCCTGAAATTAATATAAGATTGTAGGTCAACTATACTTCAGTTAAAAATAAATTATTTCTTTATTTAAAGATTTTATTTATTTATTTGACAGAGAAAGAGAGATCACAAGTAGGCAGAGAGGCAGGTGCGGGGGGGGGGGGCGGGGGGGAAGCAGACACCCTGCTGAGCAGAGAGCCTGATGTGGGGCTCCATCCCAGGACCCTGAGATCATGACCTGAGCTGAAGGCAGAGGCTTAACCCGATGAGCCACCCAGACGCCCCTATTTTTTTTTAATTTTTTAAAGATTTTATTTATTTATTGAAGAGAGCGAGCATGAGGGGGAGAATCTGAGGGAGAAGCCGACTCCCCACTGAACAGGGTGCCTGATGTGGGACTCGATACTGTGACTCCAGGATCACGACCTGAGCCAATGGCGGTCACTTAATTGAGCTACCCAGGCACCCTAAATATATTTTTTTAATTCCTGTGAGAGAGAGAGAGACAGAGACAGAGACAGAGAGAGCACAAGCAGGGGAAGAGGCAGAGAGAGAGGGAGAACTGACTCCCCGCTGAGCCGGGGGCCCAACGTGGGGCTTGATCTCAGGACCTGGAGATCATGATCTGAGAAGAAGGCAGACACTTACTTATCTGAGCCACCCAGGCATCCTGAAATAAATTTTTTTAAATAAAATCTGTTTTCTAGTAGGTATCATCTTAAAAAAGTAAAACAGAAAGATCATCCTGGTGACCCTGGCTTGATTCACAACTTTGCCCCAAAGACATACCCCACTATAGTGGTTCTCAAACGTCAGGGTGCATCCGATTTCCCTGGAGGGCTTGTTGAACCACAGATTCCTGGGCCCTACCCCCAGAGTTTTTGATCCAGTAGGTCTGCATAGGGCCTGAGAATTTGCCTTTCTAACAAGTTCCCAGGTGCTGCTAAAGCTGCTGGTCCAAATATCTCAAGATATCACTGCCCTAGAATAAGTCCTACCAAAGTCCTCTAAGAGCTGAGAATGTGAGTTCTAGAACTCTCTTCCACCCCCAAGTGGTCAGGCACTGGGATTGCCGACATAGCACCTCCCAGCACCTGCCCTTGGGCTGAAGCTACGGGGAAAGGGAAAAAGCACTGGGTCCTACGGGGCCCACCCCCCACCTTCCCCTCTGACAACCAGCAGTTCGTTCACTGTTTTTACTGGTCTGATTCTGATTTTTGTTTCTTTGTTTAGATTCCACTTATGAGTGAAATCATACAGTATCTGTCTTTCCCAGTCCTACTGAGAAGCAGATTCCTGAGAGGCCTTCATGTTGTCAGCTCTGCTACCCTGAGCCTGCCTCCTTGGCTGAAAAGGCAGGGCAGTGATAGCAACTTTGTAGGGAGCAAAGGCCTGGAGAATGTGCCCAGACCTTCTCTATGCCAGAACACGCTAAGCATGCTGGTTAATCATAGTGCAACTCCCCAAGTACATAATGCAGTTCTGAGGGTGTGAGACAAGCCTATTAGTGGGGCAGGGTCTGGGGCTGTGGCTGGCGACCCAAACATTTCCCTCTGCCTCTAGTGAGGGCCTCTCGGCCCTAGCACCACTACCATTTTGTACTGGGTAATTCTGTGTCGTAGGGAGCCATCCTGTCTACAGCACATTATCTAACAGCATCCCTGGGCTCTACTCCCTGGATGCCAGTAGTGCACACACCCCCATACCCCCACTTTGTTTTAACTATCCAGTGTATCTCCAGATAATTTACAGGGGGAAAATGGCTTCTCCGGACCTGGCATATGCATAACAGTTGCTCAATGAATGACTTAGGGTTAACTGAAGTCTCTCATCCAAAAAGAACGCCCTGGACTACCTGACAACTAATCAGATCCCACCTCCTCTCCCCTATTTTTTCAAGGCCCTGTGCAAACACCACTTCCTCCATGAAGACTTCCTTGACTGTCCCCACCTCTAGCTGTATATACTCTCCCACTCGGTTCTGATATCCGATAGTTTCTCTTTTTCTTTGACACTTGTCATTTAGTGTACCACACATTTATACCTGAGTCTTATCTCCACTATTCACAAAGTACCAAGGTGGCTTTGGAAAAACTTTAGCGCAAACTATCTCCTCTGTCCACTAACTTCTCCATAAAAATTATATTCTCTGGTACGTGCATGTGGTATTTTCTTAAGCCTATATAAAATATGAAAAGCGCACAATTTGCATTCCTCTGCAATACACAACCTAAGTTGTCTTTTACTTTAAGTGTATTAGCAACTTCATACTTGGGGCGCCTAGGTGGCTCAGTCGGCTGAGCATCCGCCTTGGGCTCAGATCGTGATCCCTGGGTCTTGGGATTCCCTGGAGACGGGCTCCCTGCTCAGTAGGGAGCCTGCTTCTCCCTCTCCCTCTGCCTCCAGCTCGTGTTCTCTCTCACTCTCTCAAATAAATACATTAAAAAACAAAAACAGCTTAATACTGCACACCTAGGAGGATCTAAAAAAAACCTCTTTACATAGATTAACTCATTTTATCCTTCAAACAACCATAAGAAGAAACTTCTATAAACTCCATTTTACCGATGAGGCACAGAGAAGTAAATTAACTTGCCCCCTGGTCACACAGCTAGGAAGTACGGAGGAGTTCGTTCGGAAGTAAACCAGGCAATCCCTCTCCTGTCTGCATTCTCCTAGTGGCTATAACCTACTGCAGCCAAGCCGCTTCAAGACCTGCACGCCATCCAGTTCCCAGCAAGCCTGCAGCTCGCAAATCCTTCCTAGACAGAATTCTACAGCAGTGGGTCACTACGCTGAAGTCTCCCAGGTCAGGGACTTTGGTTACGCATTCACACGTTGCCCAAGGCAGGCTCTGGGCTTTACACGGAGCGCGCTCTCCATTTGGGTTAAATACTGAGAGAGCGGAATGCTGGGAAGTTCTCCCTGCGGTCTAACCTCCAGCCATTTCCCACAGTCGACAGAAGACCCGAGCGTGGAGCCGAACCGCGACGCCTGCCACCCGTGGCCACCAGGTGTCGCCGCGGCGTCCCCGGAACAGGAGGGCGGAGCGGCCGCAGACTGGGAGCAGCATGTGGACGTTGGGGCGCCGCGCGGCCGCCGGCCTCCTGCCCCGCTCGGCGCCCCCGGCCTCAGCCCCAGCCTCCGCCGGGGCCCGGGGGCCGACGAGGAACGCCCCGCTCTACGGCCGCCGGGGACTGAGCGTCTGGACCGGAGAGACCCGCGTACCCAGCCACGCTGTGAGTACCCGCGCCGCGCAGCCGTGCGGGCCGCACGCCGGCGGAGGCCGCGCACGCTGGGGACGCTGCGGACGCTGCGGGCACGCGCGCCCGCTCCGCTCCGGCGGGGCCGCGCGCCGGGGCCGCGCTCTGCTGGGGGCCGCACGGCGGTGGAGCGTGCTGCTCCCTGTCGGGCGCGCGGCCGCGCACTCCGCCTGCTGTTTCCCCGGGGTCACGTTTGCACCGGCCTGTGCTTTCCGGTGAAAAGGGCAATGCAGCGCCACTGCGGGGAAACGCTATGCAGAGGGCCGGACCCCCGCCGACGCAGGAAAGTGGCCGGGGACCTGATCTCCGGGGTCCGTGGTGGTCGCCGAGCTCTCCACTTCCCTTTGCCCGAACTTCAATTTAAGCGATACTAGATACTGTACTAGGTACTGTAACATACAGATATGTGTGTGTGACATAGACTATTAGTGTGGCGCATAAGTATACATAAATAGAAAACAGTACACATACCAACATAATAGTATAGAATAATATGTATATAGAATTCTAGAGCGATGATTCCACGCATGGGCTTTTAGGAACGAAACGCTCCTTCGAGCGAGGTGGAAACGTCTAGGCTGTGGAGCACAGTAGCTAGAGCGGCAAAGCTTTTGGAAGCTTTTTGGAAAATACCCAGGCCTGAGCTCCAAGTTCAGCAGAACTATGTGACCTCAGGGGATCTGGAACCTCTCCGAGGCATGGCTTCCTTTTCCCTAAAGACATGAAAGGATACTGCCCATTTTGCGCAGCTGTAGGGAGGATTACACTGGATTAAAGTAATATAAAGTCTTCAGCCCTGGAAGTTAATTCCCTTTTCTTCCCTTGGGGCTGCAAAGAAGCATCTGACCCAGTCACTCCAAGACCTGAAAGGAGAAAGCCCAAAGAATGGGGGTGGGGTTGAGGAAGACCTCAGAGCAGGGGCGGGGGGTGGACGCGATATTTGATCAGGGCCTTTTTTTTTTTTTTTTTTAAGATTGTATTTATTTGAGAAAGAGAGCACAAGGAGGTAGGGGCGGAGGGAGAAGCAGACTCTCCGCTTAGCAGGGAGCCCCATGCGGGGGCCGATTCCAGAACCCCGGGATCATGATCCGAACTGAAGCAGACGCCTAACCAACTGAGCTACCCAGGAGCGCCTAACCCGGGTCTTGAAGGTGGCAAAGGAGCAGGGAAGCGCATTCCCGAAGGAGAAATAGACCTGGACTCGGAAGGCGGATGGATATGGGATGCTGAGTGGATGGTATGCTGGCCACACTGCGTGGTGAAGGAGGCAGGTGAAATCTAGCCCAAAGTGCCCCTGGAGCTCTGGAATTTGGACTTTAGACATGACCTTCCCACCGCCCTGCTTTGGGCCGGTGTTTGGAAAAAAGTTAGGATTGGTTGCCAGCACTCAAAGTTGGGCCCTTGATACTGGATCCCCCTGCTTGGGAAATACAGGCAGCTATGGCCATCCTGGTGGCAGGATGTCCCAGTGCAGAACAGTGACATTTATTACCCCTTGCCTTCTGTCCTACTCCCACCTGGAGCTGCCCTGGCGTGCCCTCCCACCCCGCTGGTGTGGGCCATGGGTTGCCAGCAGTTTGTAAGTTAGGACAATGACAAGATACGGCATGGTCTTTGGGAGGGTACCTAGTGGCTGTTAAGGGTTGTTGATTCAGAAGCATACCCACCTAAGAGCTGCCATCCAGGAGCTGGGCACTGCACACGCACTGGAATTAGGGGTCTTGGGAGGTTGGGAGGTAGTTAATAACCTGAGTCACCCATTGGGCCTCCTCTACCATAGTCAATTAATCAGGTTTGTTGAAGTTTGTAACACGCTTCCCTCACCCATCTCCAGGACTTGCGGAGCTGGGTGGATGACGGTGGCAACTGGGACTACCGTTTTTAATTTTTTCAACACCTTACTTGTCCTCACGTTGACCCCCAAAGGCTCTGCACTCCAGAACTCATCAGGACCTGAGTTCATTGTGGGGCCCCCGTTCCCATCCTTATTTCTCTACCCTCTATTCCTACTTCTACAGCACCATCCAAAAAAATAGAATGCAGGTACTTGAGTGGCTCAGTTAGTTAAGCGACTGCCTTCGGCTCAGGTCATGATCCTAGAGTTCTGGGATCGAGTCCCACATCGGGCTCCCAGCTCCACGGGGAGTCTGCTTCTCCCTCTGACCTTCTTCCCTCTCATGCTCTCTCTCACTCTATCTCGAATAAATAAATAAAATCTTAAAAAAAAAAAAGAAAATAGAATGGGAGCTGCATGTGTAATTCTAAATTGTCTAGTAGCTACATTGAAAAAAAGAAATAGGTGAAATTAATTTCAACACCACAGAGGGGTGCCAGGCTGACCCAGTTGGTAGAGCATGAGACACGCGAACTCAGGGTCATGAGTTCAAGCGCATGTCGGGCCTAGAGCTTAGTTTAAAAAAAATTTTCAACAATATATTTATGTAATCTAGTTTTTCCAAACATTATCATCTCAACATGTAATCAATACTGGAAAATCACTGAGCTATCTAATAGTCTTTTTTCGTACTCATTCTTCCAAATCCAGGATTTCACACGTCAGCACATGTCAGCTCAGATGTTAAACTCAACTTGTTGTGGAAAGGGCTGGTTTATATTTTTTAAAACTTGTGATTGAAAAAACAAATTCATGGGACACTTGGGTGGCTCAGTCAGTGAAGTGTCTGCCTTTGGCTCGGGTCATGGTCCCGGGGTCCTGGGATCGAGTCCTGCATCGGGCTCTGTGCTCAGCAATGAGCCTGCTGCTCCCCTTGCTTGTGCTCGTTCTCTCTCTGACCAATAAATAAATAAATAAATAAAATCTTTTAAAAAAAATGTTTAAGAAAAAACAAATTCACCCACTCAATCTTGTTCCAAATGTTTTAAATTTTCCAGAAGCTTTATGAAGTATCGTTTTAAAGTTGCAGTTAAGTGAGGTTTACAGTCCGGATCCTCGGTCACGCGAGCCACATTTCCGGAGCCCGGGGGCCACATGTTGCAGCGACAGAGTAGCGCGTACTCCGCTTCGGTTGTCCGTTCTTGGGTCTGGCTGCTCGTCAGAACCCAGAATCCGCCGAAATGCCTTCGTCCTGACTGTGCGGCTCCGGGGCCCAGGAAGGCCTCTCGTTCCGTCAGGCAGTCTTTCGCCCCACTGAGGCGTGACAGTGGCCGGTCCTCGAGCCCTCCCCCTGTCGCCCAGGAGGCAGCTCCAAGGAGAGATGTGTCGCCACCGCGCACTTAACGTCATAAGCCCCTGCTGCAGCCACATCTGCACACCTCGGAAGGCTTGCAGACACCCTTGAATTTTCGTAGAGGGACAAGATGGTCACCTAGGACCCCATGGTCTTTTAGCCTCAGGCCTGGCAAGCCAGTTATGCCCTAATTCACTTTAAGTTTGTTTTTATTGTTTTCTGCCAACAACGTATGTGAGTTTGTACATAGAAAAGTATATATAAAATGCCTGTACTGTTGGGCCACCTGGGTGGCTCAGTGGGTTAAGCGTCTGCCTTCCGCTCAGGTCATGATCTTAGGGCCCTGGGATCGAGTCCCACGTCAGGCTCCTTGCTCAGTGGGGAGCCTGCTTCTCCCTCTGCCTGCTGCTCCCCCTGCTTGTGCTCTTTCACTCTCTCTGACAAATAAATAACTCTAAAATAAAACAAAACTGTACTGTTTAAAGATTAGTAACACACTGCCACATTCTCACCACCAGATTAAGACACTGAATATCACCTGTCCCCGGAAAGCTCTGGTGCTCTCCTGATTACCCCTGGGCCTCCTTGAGGGGACTCTGCTCTCCTAAATTCTGTCAGGCGTCCTCTCCTTTTCCTAGAGTGTCACCACCTATGCATGTCTCCCTGAAGCAGGTGCTATTGATAGAAAACATTTTGCTGCATTTATTGTGCTGTGACTTGTGTCTTGTGTTCAGTGTTGTTTTGAGGCTCATCGACACTGATGTGCACAGTTGTCATTTCTGTGTTTTCTCTTCCGGGTAGTATCCCATTGGGTGAGCACGTCATGCTCTGTCCAGTCTCCTGGTGACATCCGGGTGACCGCCACGGTGCCGCCGTCACAATGGTGCTCCTGTGGGCATGGACAGAGGCTCTTTGTGGCCGAATTCCTCAGAACGGCATTGCTGGGAGAGGGGCCAGCAGATATCCAACTCATTTGATGCGGGGAGTGGTTGTACCAGTTCATTCCCCCCCGGCGGTTGGTGAGACCTGACTTACACTTCCAACGTTTCCAGCTTTGTGCTTTGCCGAGGGGACCCCTCAGGTGAGGGCCGGCCTCCCTGCTAGCCACCCAGGCCAGGCCTCACCTTCTGCCTGTCCACACTCTTGTTCACATGCTCCAAAACCAAAACTGACCAGACACCCTCTGGCCCTGTGTTTGGGGTATTCGCGTCTTCCTGTCTAGAACTCATCACCAGTCTGTGCGGCAGGTACCGTGACCCCTGCCTTCAGGGGCTCGGAAAGGGTAAGCAGGTACCCACAGAACGTTAGATTGGGGAAAACAGGTAAGAGACCAGCAAGGAGTCTTTGGCCACAGTTCCTCTGGTGATTAAAAACAGCCAAGTGTAGACTTCTACTTTTGGCTGTAACTTGCTTTAGAATAAACCTCCCACCAAGAGCAGCCAATCAAGATACAAGAGTCAAAACCAAAACTGAAACAGGAAAAAGGCTGTGTGAAGATGTCAGACTACAACAGCTAGGATTTGAGAGGCCAGGATCCTAGAGGGGAGGGAAACTCTGAGCCCCTAGTTCTTGAACTTCCCTTCCACGTCCGAAACCCTGCATGATTCCCAGGTGTGTGATTCTTTTCCTTGCGGCCTGGACCCTAGGGCCAGACAGTTTGGGTTCAGATCCTGGCTCCTCCACTTTGCATCTGTGTTATCTGAGTGATTTGCTCCGTTTCCTCATCCATAAAATACAAATACAGTCTCCTTGTGTTTCATGGATCCTGGACTTGGGAATTCACCTACTCAGTAAAATGTATCTGTAACCCCAAAATTGATACCCACGGTGGATTTTGTGCTCACTCTCAGACACACACAGAGCCTCAAAAACTGAAGTCACCCCACGCTTGTGTGTTGCCACCGAGGTCAAACAAGGTGACGCTCTGCCTTTTTCTCGGCCCCCACGGGGTCGACAAGTGTCCTTTCTGCCATCTATTCAGTGGCACATTGTTTGCATTTTTGTGTTTCTGGTTGGTGATTTCACTATTTAAAACGGCCCCGGAGCATAGTGCCTACATGCTGTCTAGCTGTCTGAGCCCAAGAAGGCTGTGACGGGCCTCACGAACAAAACACGTGTGCTAGATCAGCCTTGTTCAGGCCTGAGTTACGGCACTGTTGGCCCCAAGCCCAGTGTTCGTGAATCAACAATGTATATTCAACAAGATGCCTTTAAACAGATGCCTGTACACGAGGTTATGAATGGATCAGCTGGTCACATGTGATCCGAGGCCTGCAGGAACCCAAGCCTGTATTTCCTGTAGGAGCATTTCACTAACCTGTTTACGGTGACTTTTTAGAACAAACTGTCGAGAAGAGCCACTATAGTAATAGTACTTGCCTCACAGGCTTGTAATGAGGACTGACCCCGCCCATTTCTACCAAGACTGAAAGCAGCAACACCAGCTGATAGGGAACATTCTAGAATGTGCAGGCGCAATAACTGGTTATCATGCTGGCTCTCTCCTTCTCCTTCAGAGCCAACCTTTTAAAATCACACTCTCTGTGCTCTGCACCCCCGTCCCCCCTTTTCTGCTCACTTCTCAGCCCCATGCCCTTTGCCTTCTCCTTTCTGAGCTTGCCAAGGATACCGATGGCTCAAGAGAACAACAGTCCCGGAACCCTGCTCCAGAGTGACCTTTGGAGAAGGTGAATCTTAACCACCAACCCCGTCCAGCCCTTGGGGGCCTTCCCAGGATGAAGTCCAGTCGAGTGACTTCACGAGGCCCCGGGGCCACGTCTCCATCCTCTCCCCTGCCCTCTCCACTCTGATGTACCACTTTTCTCTCCTTTTACAGGCTCTGTCCCTTCCCTCACTGGGGCAGGTCCCTCAGCCAGGGTCCCCTCAGTGTTTGTCACTGTCCTCTGGTTATGTCATCTGTCTCTCCAGCTGGCCAGTGGGGCTGGCAGCCCTCGAGACAAGCGCCTGGACCCTCTTCCAGTTCTGTGTTGGAAGAAATCAACAGGTCACACTATCTCCCGCAGATCATGTTAGTGAGACCTGTCCGTGTGCTGTCGGATCCTCTCTTTTGGACAGCAGCTGACTGCCACTTGCTGTCCGTTGTTGCATTAGTCCAGGAGCTGTGCTGATGCTTCTGTGCCTGGCCTGTGCTAACCGCCGCATACCTTGAATAGCCTGGAGCAGTGCTGCCCTTAGAGCTGCCCTATGATGGTGATGACGTTCTACATGCCACTGGCCACGTGAGGCCACAGGACACTTGAAACCTGGCCTTCCAGAACATGGGAGTCCTGGAAGTGACGCTTGTCCCTCACTCAAAAAAAAATTTTTTTAAAGATTTTATTTATTTGACAGAGGAAGAGATCACAAGTAGGCAGAGAGGCAGGCAGAGAGAGAGGGGGAAGCAGGCTCCCTGCTGAGCAGAGAGCCCGATGCGGGGCTCGATCCCAGGACCCTGAGACCATGACCTCAGCCGAAGGCAGAGGCTCTAACCCACTGAGCCACCCAGGTGTCCCACCCTCACTCAAATTTTAGTGGCCAGTGATGGGGAATGATAATAAATTTACATGTAAATTACCTGCCTGTGCCTCGGAGCTATTATATTGCACAGCACAGGCTTAGAGAGAACCCAAGAGAACGAAAGGGAAGGCATTAAAACAAGGCAGAAACATTCCCGAAATACTGCTGGAAAAATTTAACGTGGTTTTTTCTCGAATGCAGAAGTGGTGACATTTAAACCATATGTCCAGGGACCATAACGCACAGAAAAATGGTAACGTGCTTCTTCACTTTGGCTTTTAGGGTCTGAGCCTCCACCACCTTGATCAGTTCTTGAATGTCAAAAAGCAGAGTGTTTGTTGGATGACTATGAGAACAGCAGGAACTTTGGGCGACCCTGGGTAAGATAAAGCCCCTTCCAGGTCAGGGAGCCCTTCCCCCTCCTCCCTCCTCCTCTCTCTCAATACACAGCTGTGCTTACCTGCTCAGACTTCTATTAGCTTTTTAAAATGTTTTTCCTTTTCTCTTACTGCTTTAAAAAAAAAAAAAAAAAAAAGGAGCCCATCCCATCCAAAACCTGTTTTCTCCCTTAGCAGTAGCACGCATAAGCATCTTTCCATATCACCAACTATCTACCATATTAGTTCGTTTATTTATTTACTTATTTTTAAGTAGGCTCCAGCCCCCAGTGCGGAGCCCAGCATGGGGCTTGAACTCACGATCCTGGGATCAAGCCCTGAGCTGAAATCAAGAGTCAGATGTTTACCGGACTGAGCCACCCAGGTTCCCCTCTACCACATTATTTGAAATGAAATAATATTAGACTTTATGGATGCACCATAGTTCATTTCACCCATCCCCTATTGCTGACCATTTAGGTTGTGTCCAGAGTTCCGTTATTACTCTCTTTGATGACTACGCAGTTCGGGTGCGACAAACCTCAGTAACAGAGAGACCCACGACTGTCATGGCTGCAGCCAGCAGTGGTTCGGGCCCCTATGTTCCGACAGTCCAGGGCCACCTTCCCATCCCTAGTCAGCACCTTACTGTCCTCTACACAGTGGAAGCCAGGGCACCCCGCCCAGGTTCCATTCCCTAGGAGGGCGCGAGAGCATGGACGACTTGGGAGTGCCGCTTGTCCCTCCCTCAGATTTTAGTGGGCGAGACTTGGTCACATGAGCCCAGCTGACTGTAGGGGATGCTGGGAAATCTAGCTTAGTGGGTGCCCTGGAAGGAAGCAGTGCTTTCGGGTTCAGAGCTCCCCAGGAGTGCTATAGTCTGCTCCCCCCACCACTGGTGTCTGCGTGAACCCTCCGTGTACATACACGCACGCATGCACGCACACACCATGGAGAGGGGTTGCTTCACTTCTGGGCCAACTCTTGATATTGGCTCTTTCATTTTAACCATTCTGGTGGTAATCTCGTTGTGATTTTTTAAGGTGTATTTTCCTGAAGGTTACCAAAGTTATACCCCTTGTTATGTGTTTACTGGCCATTTGGATATCTTTTTAAAAATGATATCTGTTCAAGTATTTTACCCATTTTTTTCTATTGGGTTTTCTTTTTCTTATTGACTTGTAGGTTTTTGTTTCTGTTTTTTTAGTTCGTTATATATTCTGGAAATATGTCCTTTTTCAGATACATGTAATGTAAATATTTTCTGCCACTTTGTGGTTTGTCCCAACATAATTTTAATCCTAATACAAGCAGTTTTAATCAGCATAATGTCCACCTGAAGGCGTCAGGATGAATAAATAATATAAAATAAAATACCATGAAAATGCACATGTGCTGATATGGAACAATTTCCAGGATATATTAAAGTGCTTCAGTTTCTATATTAAAAAGAATATAAAATTCTGGACAGATACAGAAGAGACTTGTTACTCGTAGTTGACTCTGTGGATGGAGGCTGCTTATTTGGGAAGAAAGGTTTCCTTCTTTATAAACTTTTTTTTTAAGACTTTTTATTTATTTTTTTGACAGAGAGAGAGTGCACATAAGCAGGGGGAGCAAGAGAAGCAGGCTTCCCACTGAGCAGGGAGCCAACCTGGGGCCCCAGGATCATGACCTGAGCCAAAGGCAGAGGCTCAACCGACTGAGCCCCCCAGGTGCCCCTACATAAACTCTTTCATACTGATTAATTTGTCTATACATGAATTTCCCACAAATTTTTTTAATTTGAATAAAAAATTGATGTTTCGGGGTGCCTAGCTGGCTCGGTCTATGGAGCAGGTGACTCTTGATCTCCAGGTCCTGAGTTCAAGCCCCACATTGGGCGTATTTACTAAAAATAAATTAAATAAGTAAATAAATAGATGCATAGGTTAACCAAATGGAGCAGTTTGGTAAATGCGTGTTTGGGGGTTTTCGTGTTCCCCTGCAGCTCCCTGGATGAGACCACCTATGAAAGGCTGGCTGAGAAGACACTGGACTCCTTAGCAGAGTTTTTTGAAGACCTCGCAGACAAACCTTACACGTTGGAAGACTACGATGTCTCGTTTGGGGTACCTTTTTGCTTATTTTCATATTTCTTCTGTTTCCTCTTAAGAACTCTAGCTCAGGACGACAGAGAATTCCTCTCCAGTGGAGTTAAGCATCCAGCAGCATGCGGCTATGTTGTGGGGGGTTGGGGGCACCCAAAGACTGGCCTTGGTGTTCCAGCCCTACCCTGGCAGGCTCGTGACCCTGGGCAAGTCACAGCCCCCGTGAGCCCCGTGTCTGCTTAAAAGTACAGGTTCTCAGGCGCCACTCAGCGCCCGTGAAGGTAAATCAGGGAGAGACCCGGGCCTGTCTAGCCGGGAAGACTGTCCTATGGGCAGAGCTAAACCACTCGTCCTAAAGTAGGGTGTGTTCCGAGCACACAGACGGGGCCCCACTTCCGGGAGCTTCTGACCGGCTGGTCGGGGTGTACTCTCAGGAAGCATATTTTTGAAAAGCTCACCTGGGATTCTAATGTGCGTCCTGGGTTCCACCCCTAGAGATTTTTCTTTAGTGGGTCTGGGAGTATGTCCCAGGCAGGGCAGGGAGTTAAATTTTTAAATTTTTATAATCACCCCCAGATGATCCTCAATGCCGCTGGGGGGAGCCACAGAGCCCTGAAGCCCAGGAGTGCTGCTCTACACCGGCCACCAGGTGGCAGACATGAGTAAAGGGTCCACCTTTGCATTTAGAACGCTGTTTCCGCCTAAGGGAGCAGCTCCTTTTTTTGCCAGAATATCCCCCACGGAGATGAATCCTCTCGACGGCAATTAATTAATAGTCAGAAATGCAATGAAGGGGAATTATTAGGACAACCAGCTGTCAGGCTAACATGATAGAAATGGTGTTGGATATTACTGCGGCCAGAGAAGGGACTCCCATCAGATGAAGCAGGTAGAAGAGTCGGGAAGGTTTCAGGCCTGTGTAAGGACAGTGAGGAACTTGGAGGTCAAAATTAAGGCAACGGGGCAAGAAAGGGTTGGCTGCCTTCCAGGTGGGTTCGGTGACTGCCAGAGGTGGGTTCGGGGCAGGGCATTGGAAGTGTTTCTGCAGATAGCCTCAGAAGGCAAGCTGCTGCAGAACCCTTAATGACTGCCCCCCACCCCAACTTGACCACCTGTGGGATGATGGAGCTGGGAGAGTTACAGGTCTCTTCGCCCCCAGCCTCCCTACCAGGGGCTGGCTGGACTTACAGGGAAACCAAGTCTCAGGCTAAACTCGGCCATACATGCAAACCTTCATTTACATGCCACAAATACAGTCACACCACTTGTTCTTTTAAAAAGAGTGAGAATACGTCGTGACTCAAGTATTTTTGCGTGAATGTTTCATTAGAAGCCCATGTGCCGGTGTTCTAGCAGCTGGATTCTGTTTACCAGCCCCCCACCCACCCAGCCCGGGGCATTAAGCAGCAAATGCTCCTGCTCAGGGGCGCCTGGGTGGCTCAGTGGATTGAGTGGCTGACTCTTGCTTTCAGCTCAGGTCACGATCTCAGGGTCCTGGGATCGAGTCCCTTTCAGGCTTGCACTCCGTGAGGAGTCTGCTTGAGATTCTCGCTCTCCCTCTGCCCCTCTCCTCGGTTCTTGCTCTTTCTCTCTCTAATAAATAAATCTTTAAAAGAAAAAAATGCTCCTGCTCACAGGATCTTACCTGAATCCCGCCTGCAGCGTCTCTCTGAAGAGTGACCCAGCTGCTGGGGTTTCCAGGTTCTGTAACCCATTCCTGCAAAGGGAAGAGACACCTGTGTTTTTGTAGCCAGTCCATGTACCTTAAGTATCATTCTCCTCATCAGGGAAAAATTATTTCTAACAAATCATTTACTAGTTAGGAAACTCTCTAGTATAGATGTAGAAACTGAAGGCACGCAGTAGCTGACTCTGTTGGGCGGGCTTCTGATAAAGAACTCTGAAATGCTATCATTTCAGAGGTGTGAATTCCTGATACGAGTCTGTCCGGTGCTGGCTACCTTACACATTTCACAGATCAATCTATTGAAACTACATTATAGGCAACAAAACACCTGTTAGCACTATTACTTGAGCTTTGTTGGGGTGCAGTCTTTCCCTGTCCCCAGGTCCCCCTGGGCATTGCCTCCTCTGGGAAGTCCTCCTGGATGTTCCAGGCAGATACCACGCCTCCTCCCTTGCCCAGCACTCTGCGGGTGAGTCTGAAGAGCACCGATCCCGCTGAGTGCTGCCGACACCTCAGCTCCCACGGCGACACTGAGTTCCTTGGCAGCCAGGCCTCTGTCCACTCTTGGTGTCCCAGCGCCTGAAACGTCGCCAGCTATGTGACAGGGACTTCATAAATGTCGGCCCATATATAAATGAAATGGGGCCCACATACTTTCCCGGAACACACTCTCACTGAGGCCACTCAGCGTCACAGACGTTTGACCAACTTGCTCCTAGGCGAGAGGACAGGTGAAAGCGGCGTTCCAGATGGACTCGAGGA
>CM052813.1:9541939-9638238 GCA_028533885.1 Nasua narica
GATGTTTAGCTTCCTGAGTGGATAGACTCCCCCTTAGCCACGTGAATATATAACTACCCAGGCCGCCTGGGTGGCTCAGTCGGTTAAGCGTCTGCCTTTGGCTCAGGTCAGGATTCCAGAGTCCTGGGATCGAGTCCCACACGGAGTCTCACATCAGGCTCCTTGTCATCAGGGAGCCTGCTTCTGCCTCTCTCCCTACTCCTCCGCTCACGCTTTCTCTTTTTCACTATCTCTCTCTCACAAATAAAGAAATAAAAATCTTTCGGGGCACCTGGGTGGCTCAGTGGCTTAAAGTCTCTGCCTTCAGCTCAGGTCATGATCTCAGGGTCCTGGGATCGAGCCCCGCATCGGGCTCTCTGCTCAGTGGGGAGCCTGCTTCCCCTTCTCTCCCTCTGCCTGCCTCTCTGCCTACTTGTCATCTCTCTCTCTCTCTGTCAAATAAATAAAGTCTTTAAAAAAATCTTTATTTTAAATAAAAGAAAATATAACTATGTACCTTTCTCTGAGGATACAGAGAACCACTCAGGTATGTAAAAGAGAACCTGAGATTTTTTTCTTTATCAGAATTTTTAAAATATATAAAAACACTCGGGCTACAGACCTATTTGTTGACACTAGCATCACTTTTCTCTGTAAAATGGCGACATCCCACCTCTAGCACCTGGGCCACGTGCAAGCCACTCAGTACCTAACAAATATTGTCACACGCACGGCACAGCCTCATAGTCACGTTTGGGCGTTTCCCCCAGAGTATCATTTATGACATCCTCCACTTAGCCGCAGACGTCGTCCAAGTGCTCGTCTTGGTTATCTTGGCGATAGACTCTGACTTCCCCGAACAAGTTCCCTTGCCCCCCGCAGGGCTTATGTTCTACTCCATCTTCAGCATAGTTCTGAAAATAATTTGGCCAACCTTAAGTCTGATAGTTTGTATTAACTAATAAGTTGACGATATGTTTCCTAAGCTATACCTGCCCCTGTATTCTAATGAACCCCACTGCTACTTCTAGAGAAAGACCCATGTTCATAAATGTGGAAAGTCTGCGTGGATTGGCTACGTGAGGCTGCCCAGGAAAGCGGTGTCACACCTCCAAGGCATACGCTAAGATTAAAGTAATCTTAGGTCATGTCCAGTTGAATTCTTGGCATGGATTTATCTTCTGTAAATGAAAACAGTCACATACCAGAAGGGGAAGGAGGGGCACTGGTATTAATCCCATAATTTTTTCCTGCTGTTCAAAACTATGACTTCATGGGGCTTCGGCTCAGGTCATGATCTCAGGGTCCTGGGATCGAGCCTCACATCGGGCTCTCTGCTCGGCGAGGAGCCTGCTTCCTCCTCTCTGCCTGCCTCTCTGCCTACTTGTGATCTCTCTCTCTGTCAAATAAATAAATAAAATCTTTAAAAAAACAAACTATGACTTCATGACTCTTTCTGTGTCCAGCTGTTGTTAGACATTACAGCACATTACTGTTAGACATCTTACAACAGTAACAAATGCTTTCAAATCCTCAGTTCGACTCAATTAGCCATAACATCCTAAAGATCCTGATTAATGGCCTCTTTGGAATATATAAAACTGAGCCCACTTCTATTCTGATGTCTGCTACAGAAATAGAATCTGAGTTCACACGGTCCATCTTTTCTGGATGTATTAATTAAGATACAGAATATTTTGGGCACCTGGGTGGCTCAGTGGGTTAAAGCCTCTGCCTTCACCTCAAGTCATGATCTCAGCGTCCTGGGATCGAGCCACACATCGGGTTCTCTGCTCAGCAGGGAGCCTGCTTCCTCCCCCCTCTCTCTCTGCCTGCCTCTCTGCCTACTTGTGATCTCTCTCCTTTCTATCAAATAAATAAATAAAATCTTTAAAAAATAAAAATAAAAATAAAATAAAGGCCATATATGGCAAGGTCACAGCTAATATCACACTCAGAACTGAAACACCAAGGTCTTCCTCTAAGATCAGGCACAAGACAAGGATGCCCACGCTCACCATTTTTATTCAACATCATATTAGAAGTCCTAGCCAACACAAGTAAGCAAGAAAAAGAAAGGCATCCAAAGGGGAAACAGAGAAGTAAAGCTGTCACTATTTGCAAATGACAGGACTATACAGAAAACCTTAAAGACTCCAGCAAAAACCAATTACAGCTAATAGTTTCAGAAAAGCTGCAGAATATAAAATCAATATACACAAATGAGTTGCATTTTCATACACCAACAATAAACTATCAGAAAGACAAATCAAGAAAACAGTACCATTTATAACAGTACCAAAAAGATTGAATACTTAGGAATGAATTTAACCAGGGTGCCTGGGTGGCTCAGTCAGTTAAGCATCTGCCTTTGGCTCGGGCCATGATCCTGAGGTCCTGGCATGGAGCCCTGAAACAGGCTCCCTGCTCAATGGACAGCCTGCTTCTCCCTTTCCCTCTGACCAACACCCCCCACTCATGCTGTCTCTCTCAAAATAAATAAATAAAATATTTTTTAAGATTTTTTTTTAAATTTATTTATTAGAGAGAGAGAGACTGAGAACGAGAGGGGAGAAGGTCAGAGGGAGAAGCAGACTTCCCGCAGAGCCGAGAGTCCGATATGGGACTCGATCCCGGAACTCCGGGATCATGACCCGAGCCGAAGGCAGCCGCTCAACCAACTAAGCCACCCAGGCGCCCCAAAATATTTTTTAAAAAAGGAATAAATTTGTGGGTGGCTCAGTTGGTTGAGCTGCTGCCTTCGGCTCAGGTCATGATCCCAGGGTCCTGGGATCGAGTCCTGCATCCTGCTTCTCTCTCTCCCTGCCGCTCCCCCCTGCTTGTGGTCGCTTTCTCTCTATCTCTGACAAATAAACAATAAAAATCTCAAAAAAAAAAAAAAAAGGAATAAATTTAACCAAAAAAGAAAGATCTATACACTGAAAACCAGAAGAAATTGGTTAAAGAAATTAAAGAGGGGGGCCTGGGTGGTTAGGCAGCCACCTTCAGCTTGGGTCATGATCCCAGGGTCCTGGGATCGAGCCCCACATCAGGCTCCCTGCTCAGCAGAGAGCCTGCTTCTCCCTCTCCGACTCCCCCTGCTTGTGTTCCCTCTCTCACTGTATCTCTCTCTGTGAAATAAATAAATAAAATCTTTAAAAAATGTAAAGAAGATACAAATAAATGGAAAACTATTATGTTCATGGATTAGAAGAATTAATATTGTTAAAATGTCCAAACTACACAAAGGAATCCGCAGATTCAGTGAGACCCCTACCAAAATTCTAAAATTCCGAAGACATTTTTCACAGAATTAGAAAAAATAAACCTAAGATTTTTAATAGAGCCACAAAAGACTCTGAATAGCCTAAGCAATCTTAAGAAAGAACAAAGCAGAAGGTATCATGCTTGATAATTTCAAACTACACTGTAAAGTTACAATAATCACAACAGTATAGTATTGGCATAAAACAAACACAGAGATCAATGGGACAGAATTGAGAGCTCAGAAATAAACGCACATACGTGGCCAGTTTGTTTCCAGCAAAGGAACTAAGAACATACAATAGGAAAAGGATATCTCTTAAAAAGTGATAAGAAAACTAGACAGTCACATGCAAAAGAGCGAAACTGGACCCCTATTTATACCAAAACAAAAACCAACCCAAAATGGATTAAAAGCTTGAACCTAAGACCTGAAACTATAAAACTTCCGGGGGAAAAAACACAGGGGTCACCTCCTTGACATCAGTTTTGGCAATGACTTTTTCGATTTGGCCACAAAAGCAAAAATAAAAAAGTGGGACTGCATCAAAATAAAAAACGTTTGCACAGCAAAGGAAACCATCAACAAACTGGAAAGAAAACTCACAGAATAGAAAGAAGTATTGGCAAGCTACATATCCCGATAAGGGATTAATAACCAAAACACACAAAGAACTCATAAAACTCAATAGCAAAAAATAAATAACCCGATTAAAAATGGGCAAAGGCCCTAAACAGGACAGTTTTCCAAAGAAGACAGATGAATGACCTAGAGGTACAAAAAAGGTGTTCAATATCACTTACCATGGGGAAAATGCAAATCTAAATCTCAGTGAGATCTGACCTCACACTCTTAGAACAGCTATTATCAAAAAGACTAGAGATAATGAGTGTCTGGGAAGATCTGGAGAGAAGGGAACCTTTGTGCACTGCTGGTGGGAACGTAAATTAGTGCCACCGTACGAGGCTCCTCGAGAAATGAAAATTAGAACTACCGTATGATGTAGCGATCCCGCTTATAGGTATATATCCAAAGGAAACAAATCCATCGTCTCGAAGAGACATCTGCGTCCTACGTTCATTGCAGCATTCCTCCTAATGGCCAAGTTCTAGAAACAACCCAAGTATCGGCAAGATGGATGAAGGGATAGAGAAAATGTGATGTGTATGTATGTACATGTGTGTATGTGTGTATACACATAATCGTACACATACACACAATGAAATACTATTTAGCCTTAAAAAACAAGAAAATCCCATCATTTACAACAAGGAAGAACTTGGAGAGCATCATGCTGAGTGAAACAAACCAGACAGAGGACAGCAAACACTGCACGGTACTTATACCTGAAATCTATAAATCAACCAATCAACTTTTTTTCCAGTCGGATTCATAGCAACAGTAGAAAAGTGGTTGCCAGGGTTTGGGGGTTGGGGGCAATAAAGGGCAGGCTCGTAAAAGGGTACAAACTTTCAGCGACCAAAAAAAAAAAGAAAGAAAGAAAGAAAGAGACTGTTTCTATTCTTATAGAGATAATAAACCAGAACCAGAGAGTTTAAGCCAATAAACCAGAACAGATTTATTGAGTTGTTTACTGAAGACTTATTTAAACTCTTGAATAAAATACCTGTCTGTACCTGATGTGGGAAACAAAGGCAGAAGAAAAATTATTAAATTTCCTTACTATCTACAGCCTATTGGCAAGTCCTTAAAACAGGCAGAGTGACATTCCTCTAGGGACTTGAGATGTTGATACTTTGCTAAGGGCAAGAGGCAATCTTAGCCCAACCCCCAGGACCCTGTAAGTCTACTCTAACACTTAAAACTTCCTTTGGAAACTTCCTTTAGTTCTACCCCCCAATATACATGTTGGCAATCATCCCCCAAGCACATGGCCCACTGATATACAGCTGAAGCGTCGCATGACTCAGGTTTTACTAGACAGTAGTAAATGACCTCTTCCAAACATCCAGCCCTTCAAGGTCCTGGAAACCTTGCCTCCAAATTCCTTAGAGACTTAGGCTATCCCTAACCCCTTCCCAACTTGAAAGTATATAATCAGCCACCCTCACAAGCCCAGGGCAGCTCTTTCTGCCCAGGGGTTCTGTCCCAGTCCCCATGCTTTAACAAAACTACCTTTTTGCAGCAAAGACATCTCAAGAATCCTTTCTTAGGGAGTGACTGGGTGACTCAGTGGGTTAAAGCCTCTGCCTTCAGCTCAGGTCATGATCTCAGGGTCCTGGGATGGAGCCCGCATCAGGCTCTCTGCTCAGCGGGGAGCCTGCTTCCTCCTCTCACTCTGCCTGTCTCTCTGCCTGCTTGTGATCTCTCTCTCTCTGTCAAACAAATAGATAAAATCTTTATTAAAAAAAAAAAAGAAAGAATTCTTTCTTGGCCCTCGGCTTTGAACCCTAACGTCTTTTCCTATATCATACCCAGCAGGAAAGTTGGATCCCAAAGACCTTCCTCTACTCTGAAAAGTCAACCCCTTGAGACTCAGTCCAGGTATAAATAAATACTAGTGCAAGGCAGACCCCAACTTTTTAGTTCTGTTTCTGTGATTTGTGGGAGAATTGGTAGTGCCACATCTTGACCTCAAAGTTTTTAGCTCTTATTTCTGCCATGTTAAGTGGAAAAGGTGGCTAAATTATTTGGAAAAAGAAGACAATGCCATTCTTAACTTACTTTTATTTCCTATCCCTCCCTTCAGCACTAACTGAAATTTTTCCAAAAGAAAGCAGCTTAAATAAAACCACGAGAGAAAGAAAACTTTCAAAATCTGCAAGCTCAGGGATGCCTGGGTGGCTCCATCAGTTAAGTGTCTGCCTGGGGATCAGGTCATGATCCCAGAGTCCTGGGATCAAGTCCCTCATCTTGCTTCTTGCTCAGCGGGGAGCCTGCTTCTACCCCCTGCCTGTGACTCTCTCGCTCTCTCCCGCTCTCTCTCTCTGACAAATAAATAAAATATTTTTTAAAAAATTAAAAAATCAGGGGCGCCTGGGTGGTTGAGTGGGTTAAAGCCTCTGCCTTCGGCTCAGGTCATGATCTCAAGGTCCTGAGATGGAGCCACGCGTCAGGCTCTCTACTCGGCGGGAAGCCTGCTTCCCCCTCTCCCTGCCTGCCTCTCTGCCTACTTGTAATCTCTCTCTCTCTCTGTCAAATAAATAAATAAAATCTTTTTTAAAATATTAAAAAATCTCCAAGCTCAAAAGTAATGCAAGCAGACGAACTTAGAATCAGAGTTGCCCCATAAGGCTGCCCAGGCTGTGCACTGCACAAATCTAGGCATCGCTATTCACAGGTACCACCTAGAGCTGTGCAAATGCTTCAGAGCATATCCACCTGATTGTGCTGGAATTCACCTCACCAGTCCATAAACAAGTCTCCTCAAATGTTTCACCAAACATTCCTTACATTTGCCCCCTTCTACCAGATGAGGGAGCAGAAGGCAAGCTGAAGACAAAGCACAAGGCGACACCCCACAACCTCCCCCACGCCCTGGGAGGGATAAGTGACCTTCTTTCAGGAACCTACCTATCTTAATGTTAATACTTTGCTAGAGAGAAAAACAACCTTAGTCTGATAATAGGAAGGCCTCCAGTATCCTTAGGGCCTTCTTTAGCATATGAAAGACCTTTTGCATACCTCCCTTTTTCCTTACCTCCTCCAACTGCAGAGAATATAATCAGACCTTCTTCACAACCCCAGTGCCATTTCCCTTTCTGCCCATAGGTTCTATCACCGTGCTTTCATAAAGTCACCTTTTTGCACCAAATATGTCTCAAGAATTTCCTTCTTGGCCATCAGCTCCGACCTCACTAACATCCCGGAACTACATCCTACCCATGCACAATCAGGTCCTCCTCCTTTTTCACCTGTGTTATTCCAGAAGATTCCTTGCTTCCACCCCCCTCCCTTCCTCTCAGCCCATCTTCCATGCTGCAGCCAGAGGGAGCTTTCAAAAAAGTGTAAATATGATCCCTTACCTTTGGATAAACCTCAGCAGAACCAGGAGTGAAAACTGACCTCTCTGACCTCATCCTGCGTTGTCACTGCAGTATAATTATGCTTTTTCCCCTCTCTCAACACTTGGCTCTGACAGTTCCAAATCCCCAACTCCCTAAAGGTGCTGTTTCTCCTGGCTCTGAGGCTTGGCCAGATTGAACCTATGTCGGTCCTTATTCCCCCATTTTTCTGCTTAGGGCATTTGTTTCACCTGAAAAAATGTTCTTGGCTCAGCCTTGCTGACCTGACCCCTCCTCCACTGGGCCCCTTTACTTGAACCCCCTTGATTGTCCCACAGTCTCAGCGCATGGCAACTTCTCCTTCCCAGCACTGATAGCAATGGGAATTGACTAGTCTGGAGTGTGTCACCTCTGCTGGATTATACACTCCATGAGGACACAACTGTGTCTCCCCTATTTAGTGCTCGAGCTCCAGCACTGAGCACAATTCCTTGCACACAAAAAGGGCTCCACAAATGTTAAATGAATGTGTTGTGATCACGGATTTACCATTGTGCCCCAAATTAATTCCAAATAAATGTAGTTCTGTGTTAACAAGAAATGTAAATTTTATAGAAAGATGGTTGGCAGGGGAGGCTGTCAATGAAGGGTATAGGGAGGGGGAAAATCCTTTCCCTTGAACCATCTTAGATTGTCAAGTTGGGGCCCTATAAATCAGACTGACAAAAGATAGGAGCATGTGACTCTTGATCTCGGGGGTTGTAAATCTGAGCCTCATGCTGGGTGTAGAGAGTACTTAAAAATAAAATCTTAGGGGCGCCTGGCTGGCTCAGTGGGTTAAGCCTCTGCCTTCAGCTCAGGTCATGATCCTGGAGTCCTGGGTTCGAGCCCCGCATCTGGCTCTCTGCTCAGCGGGGAGCCTGCTTCTCCCTCTCCCTTTGCCTGCCTCTCTGCCTACTTGTGCTTTCTCTCTCTCTCTCTCTGTCAAATAAATAAATTAATCTTTTAAAAAATAAAAAAATAATAAAATCTTTAAAAAAAAAGGACCGATAAAAGACAGAATAACAAGAGAAAAACAAATAGAAGTTTATTAACACACGTGTCACTCATGAACACGAGGGAGGACTGAAGGATGAGTTAAGGGGGGTTTGGAATTTGGGCTTCAGTTATCGTCTTAGTTTCAACAAAAAAGGCAAAAGGTTTTTGGCCTTCCAGGCAGGATAGGCAAGTTTTGGAAGGTAACAAGGAGAAGGATCATAAACAGTCTTATTTAGTGAAGTTTGTAATGCAAATTTAAGCTACTGTCCTCTCTCGGAGAAGAGTTGTTAAATCCTCTTCCTGGTCAGGAGGTGTGGCTACGACCGGAAATTTTCTTTAGAAATGTAAATTCCCAGGATGACTGGGTGTCTCAGTCACTGAGCCTCTACTTTTCGCTCAGGTCGTGATCCCAGAGTCCTGGGATCCAGTCCCACACAGGGCTCCTTGCTCTGCAGGGAGCCTGCTTCTCCCTCTGCCCCTCACCCTGCTTGTGCGCACTCTCGATCTCTCTCTCCGACAAATAAATAAATAAATTTTTTTTTGGTAAAATTGTGAAAATATAAATTCCCCTTTACAAAAGGAAAACGTGTGTCCAGTTTGTAGAGCGTTTCCTGGGTCTGCTGATTCTCACTGGCTTTTAGCCCAAAATAATCCGTACACAAAAGAGGCCTATTTTGGAGTGGCATATTCTGGGCGCACTGTAGGGGCCAAGGGTAAGCCGACCCAAGATGGGCCACTTAGGGATCAAAATTATTTTGAATTAAAAAGCAATCGAAACCCAGGAGATTCGGGAAAAGCTCCCCCCTCCCACCCCCCTCAGCTACCTAACAAGAACTGAGATAGAGGACCAGCTCCAAAGTGGGAGCTACCGCCAGAGAGAACTACATTATTCTGTGAACTAGGTAAGGGTAACAGAGAAGAACCTAGCAAGGCCTATTTGATCCAAGTCCTTTATGCCCCATTGTTTCTGAATGGTCCAGCAAACATTCGTTTACTGAACACTCTCTCTCTTTCATCTTCCTGTGATTCCTGGTCCTTCCAAGTTCCAGACTCCTACCCCCTTCTCCTGAGTTCACAATGACATATATACCTCATTGTGCCTGACTGTCTTTGGAATCTCCACGTCTGTGTGGAGTCTCTGTACGTACCTAGCAAATTTGATTTTCTCCTGCTAACGTGTCTCATGTCCATTTCGTTCTTAGTTTAGCTAGAAGGACCCCTGAAGGGGACAGGAGATCTTACTCCCTGACTACACACAAACAAAAGTTCTTTGGAGTCCTCTATGCCTTTTTTTTTTTTAAGACTATTTTTAGAGCAGTTTTAGATTCATAGCAAAACTGAGCAGAAAGTACAGAGGTGGGACGCCTGGGTGGCTCAGTCGTTAATCATCTGCCTTTGGCTTGGGTCATGATCCCGGAGTCCTGGGATGGAGTCCTGCTTCGGGCTCCTTGCTCAGCGGGGAGCCTGGTTCTCCCTCTGCCTGCTGCTCCCCCTGCTTGTGCCCTCTTTCTCTCTCTGGCATATAAATAAATAAATAATCATTTTTTAAAAATCAACAAACATGAAAGAAAGAAAGAAACAAAGAAACAAACAAACAAACCGGTTTCTGGGGCGCCTAGGTAGCTCTGTTGGCTAAGCCTCTGTCTTCCGCTCAGGTCATGAACCCAGGGTCCTGGGACAGAGCCCCACATCACCCTCTCCCTCTGCTCCTCCCCCTGCTTGTGCTCACTCTCCCCCCCCCCCCCGCCTCTCTGTCAAATAAAAATATAAAATCTTTTTTTAAAAAAAAGAAAGTACAGAGGTTTCCCATATGCCCTTTGCCCCTTCCCCCCAGCACAGGGACGGGGCATTGATAATTGGGCATCCCCCATTATCAACATCCCCACTGGGGCGGTTGGTTTATTACAACTGACAGGCCTACACTGACAGGTCTGATCACCCACGCGGTATATGAGAGTTCAGTCTTGCTGCTGTGCCTTCTACGATTTTGGACAAATGCAGAATGCATTACTGTGAAGGAGGTGAGGACGATGCAAAATATGCCATTGGCGCCTAAAGACTCTGTAGGGCAGAAGGCCCTTGAAAAACAGAAAAGGCAGGGAGGGACTTTCTCTGGCCTCCCCCTTATCTGCCTCCTTTTGTAGTCAGAAGAAACTCCCTTGTCATAAATCCCCTCCCTGGGAGTTTCATCATTCAGGGAGGTTAGACTCTTATCTCAGGAGAGGAGACTAGAAGTCCACACCGCGCCCAGTCAGACTTGGTCACACACTCTCCTACCTCCCCTTGATTCTTCCTAAGGGCCCATCTGCCTTTTCTAAAAATTATTTACTCTCCCCTAAGGGACCTACCTCCCCCGTCTTCTTCCCCAGGGAGATCTTATAGAAACTCAAATCTCACTTTTGAGATTTGTAGGTATAAGTGTTTGTAGGTATTCACTTTTGCTTTGTGAGACCCTGACAGTAAAAATAAGCTTATATACATTTTCTCCTGTTAATCCACCCGCCGTCAGTTTATTTCATAAACCCAGCTGTTCCACCAGAGGGAAAGCCTTCCTCCCCTACAATATTACTGTGAAAGAGAAAACCACAGGCTCAGAATGGCATCACTTGGGCCAAGGCACCAAACCAGGGTTATACCTGATGTAACTGCAGTTGCAAAGACTCCAGGATTGCAGTCTTAACTGGTCAGTCAAGAATTTTGGGCTCAGCATCAGTGAGGCGATCTACCACGAGGGCCCTCCCCATTCCCCGGGGGAAGATGAGGTCACCCACGTGATAAGACACCCCCCTCCAGGGGCGCGTGGGTGGCTCAGTGGGTTGGGGCCTCTGCCTTCTGCTCCAGTCATGGTCTCGGGGTCCTGGGATCAGCCCTGCATTGGGCTCTCTGCTCGGCGGGGGGCCTGCTTCCTCTTCTCTGCCTGCCTCTCTGCCTACTTGTGATTTCTTGTGATTTCTCTCTCTCTCTGTCTAATAAATAAATAAGATCTTTAAAAAAAAAAAAAAGACCCCCCCCCCCCCTCAACTTCTCCCTGGAGGGAAAGTGACCTTGCCGGGAACAATCCTTTTCTTTCTTGCCCCACCCTCCTTCCTATAAAAACCTTCCGAGGTGTACAACTCCCGGGAGCACCCCTCTCCTTGCCAGATGAGGTGTTGCTCGAGGTTTAATGAAGCCAATTAGCTCTTCAAATGTACTCGCTTGAACTTTGTTTTTTAACAATATCATACAGACTACTTTCACTGCCCTAAAAATCCTCTGGGCTCTGCTCCAAAAGCAGTCCAGAATTTTTTTTTTTTTTTTTAATTTGGAACCAGTGCCCCATCCTATCCTAGAAGTGATCCCACAATCCCACCCTGGTTTTTTGAATTCTAGGATTAGCATGACACTCCCATTCCAGACCCTCAAGGGCCTCTGACAGCATACCTTATGCTGTCATTGAAGACCCTCCTCCTATTTGGGCTTCCTGCTTTTTCTTCTCCTCTTAAGGGCCCTTTCGTCCTTTGATCCAATTTTGTACATCACCTGCAATAATCAAGATCACCTGCAGATCTTCCAGATCTGGTATTAGTCCCTTGAGACCTAAAGGGACCTTTCTGTATGGCACAGGGGATGTAGGAGGAAACAGGTAAGAGCCTTCCCATGGGTCTGCCTTCAGGCTGAGCTATGCATAAGATAATGGGGACTTTGCAAGGACCTGACTTCTTTCCTGGGCCCTGTGTGTGCCCAACTCTGAGAGGAAGAAGTGGGGAGCAGGACAATGAACCCTGCCTCCTGCTCTGGGGTGACAGTGTCTGGGTGGGTAGGGGGCTCTACCCCACCATCTTCCCCAACAGCGCTTCCAGTAGGGCAGTAGGGGCTTCACGCTTTTAGCTTTTTTTTTTTTTTTTAAAGATTTTATTTTATTTATTTTAACAGAGAGAGAATACAAGCAGGCAGAGAGGCAGGCAGAGGCAGAGAGAGGAGCAGGCTCGCTGCTGAGCAAGGAGCCCGATGTGGGACTCGATCCCAGGACGCTGGGATCATGACCTGAGTCGAAGGCAGCTGCTCAACCAACTGAGCCACCCAGGCGTCCCCACGCTTTTAGCTTTTACTAAAGCTCACATGGGAATATAAGTGGGCCTCAGCCTCCTTCCCTTCACAACTGATCTGATCCTTGTCTTTGTGGTTGGTGACCACTGTGTGACTCGGGCAACAAATTCTAGCTTCTGGTCTGGTTGCTCTGCCCTTTCTTGAATCTTTCACCAGTGATTAAGAACATTGTGCCAAGTCTACCTCCTGCCCGAGGTAAATCATACCCACCAAACAAAAGAGGCAAAATCATCAGATTCCCAAGGAGAGTTCACCCACCAGATAAACCCCTGGGCAAACTCTCGGGGCAGAGCAGAAATTGGCATCTTGGACAACTCCCGACTCCCCAGAGGGATTCCCGCATGTAGCAGGAGGGAAATCATGGGCCACAGAGATTTGGAAAATCAGAGCTACCACTGATGGAGGAATTCAGGCAGAGCAAGGAAGGGAGGGAAGAATTTGGAACTTCAGAGGCATTACTAACATCCCCTTATCTCTCCTCTACCCCCTCCTCGCCCTCACCCTTCCCATGACCAAGAAAAAGGAGTCCCTGGGGCATCTTGAAAGGAAGGAGAGATTCCCAGGGGCTCTGGGAAGTGAGGTCACAGTTGGGAAGGCAGGATATTCCCAGTGGAACACATTCGAGACTGCTTTGGGGCTGCAACCCTATAAATACACTCTTGTCTAAGATCTGATATGTGGGTTTAGAAGACGGGCCATTAAAAAAATAAACGGTACTAATAATATTAATAATCAAGAGTGTCGGTAGTGTTGAAATTTTTCTGGAACCCTTTCCTGAGTTGCCTAATGCCCAGGGAAGGAAAATAACAGTGTTTAGTCATAAATTACAGGATCAGTGCACATAGCTATCAAGATGATGAGCCAGGGCTTGTAAGCTGGTTTTGTTTGGGTCTAATTAGATGTTTGTCCTCAGTGTGTGTGTGTGTGTGTGTGTGTGTGTGTGTGTGTGGTTTCATCACTTTTTTTTTTTTTTTTTTTTTTGCCTCTGGCTCTTTCTGATTTTAAAAAACACTTTTTTTTAGGTAGGTAGGACATGACACACCCAATCAGTGTTTATGTTTAAAAAATTGGCCTACTAAACATGCTGTGACGGAGACTGTTAAGGGCAGTGTTTTTGCCTTTATTCAATGATTCATTCATTCAACCGACTTTTATTGATTGCCTGACTTTTATTGACTGCCTAGCCAGGAGCTAGGGCCTAAGATGAACAAACACATTCCCTCCCCTCGAAAAGAAAAGTAAACAAATAAAATGCATTGAGAAGAGTTCTGATCACTAAAAACTGTAAATACAGACTGCCTCATATTGATACAGACAGATATAAGATACTTTTTAAAAAATATTTTATTTATTTATTTGACAGAGAGAGGGAGAGAGAGATCACAAGTAGGCAGGGAGAGAGGAGGAAGCAGGCTCCCTGCTGAGCAGAGAGCCTACGACCAGGACCCTGAGATCATGACCTGAGCCGAAGGCAGAGGCTTTTAACCCACTGAGCCACCCAGGCGCCCCTCCTTATGATTTTCTTGGTAACATCTTCTCTCTCTCTCTCCCTTTACTGTGCTAATACAGCACCTACCATATTCAACATACAATATACCTGTGAATCCACTGCTAATGTTTCCACTAAGGCTTCCAGGCAGCAGTAGGCTAGTAGTTACGTCTGGGGGAGTTAACAGTGGTACTCAGATTCTCAACCGCATGGGCTTGGCGCCCATCACCCCTGCACTGTGCGAGGGTCAAGAGTAGACCCTACAAACTGCTTTGCATCTTGGGTTTTGGTTTTTTGTTTTGCTTTTTACTGTACAGTATGCCCTGGATGTCCCTCTATCTAGTAGCTGTGCTTTTTAAATAGACGCTCTGGCCCTAAGCGAGCGGTGGGCAGGAGGATCTGGGGCAGTGGGGAGGGAACATCAGGCCAGCACGTCCAGGGCTTGGTGCCTGGTTAGGAGTGGGAGGCATCCAGGACAGTGTCCGGCCTACTGGAAATTTCACTCGCTCTCTTGCACTTCTTTCTCTACAGTTGGTCCAGTGGAAAAGGGTGAAACCCAGAAGCTATTGTATTGATGCTGCAGAAAAGGTGGGCTAAGCACTGGGCTAGTGCTCAATAAATCACTACTGATTTTCCATTATTGTGACCATCGTGACTTATTGCGAGGCTTCAAATCCAGGTGTATAAATCCTCAGGACGATGTTGAGCATCTGTACTTCTGTGATGGAGTACTTAGAAAATTTAAGACCTGAAGAACTATTGTGTCTAGCATTTCCCACCCTTCCTACCTTCAACTCTTCAATTCTGTAATTCCATGTATCCATTTGGGAACAACTTCGATTTAGATAGATGATAGATAGATAGATAGATAGATAGATAGATAATAAAACCATTGATTTGGATGAGAACATAAAATTAAAACTTGGGGAGAGAACATATCTCAACTGAATGTTTTTAAATGATTTTTCAATGTGATTCATAATTACCGTACTATTTATCTAACAAAGGTTTGCCTTTTCTATTCAAAAGGATCATTTTCTAGGTCCTCCTCCCTGCCAGTGTCCATAAATTTGATGAAGAGGTACCGGAATGGCTTTAGGTAACCTAAGCTGGGCTCATCACAAATAAAATGGAGCATTTCTGGGGAACGAAACCCAGACAGAGGTGTGCTGGCAAATATGGGGCAAGCCGTTTTCTGTGGGGGCAATGCCCTCATTGGAGGAGTTTGCCAATATCCATGGGGTAACTACGCCTCCCATGGCTGATAGCGTAAGCCATTTGTTCCAGGTTGCCTAGAACTTTCCAGCTTTTAACTGAAAGTCCTGAGTTCCAGGACCTCTTACTTCCTGGGAAACAGGATGACTGGTCCCCAGAATGGCTGGTTTCAAGTTCCCCATGTGACATCCCTGAATGTGGAGTCAGGCAGAGACATACGCATGGTGCGAACCTTGTGAGGAACAGCCCCCTGCGTACCACTCATGGTTAGCATGCCCTCGTTGTCCTCATCAGCTCTCAATTCACCACCACCCCCAATGATTTCCTGGAAAGATCTTAACAAAGGACGGCACCCTGGGTGGCTTAAGACATGAAATTTATTGTCTTGTGGTTCTGGAGGCCAGAAATCCCAAACCACAGCGTGGGCAAGGCTATGCTCTTCTGAGAGCAAGGGAAGCATCTGTCCCATGTCTTTCTCTTAGCTTCTAATGTCATTTGTTGGCTTACAGTTGCATAACTATAATCACTCCCTCCAGTGTCATCTGGCATTTTTTAAAAAAAAAAGATTTAGCTACTTATTTTATCAAGAGAGAATGAGCTAGGGGATGGGCACAGGGAAAGGGAGAGAGAATCTCAAACAGATTCCCCACTGAGGGCAGAGCCTGACATGGGGCTCGATCCCACAACCCTGACCAAGATCAAGACCAGGGCTGAAATGTCCACAATAGCCAAGCTATGGAAGATGTGGTTTGTATGTGTACACACACACACACACACACACACACACACATACACACACACACAATGGAATACTATGCAGTCATAAAAAAAACCCAAAATCTTGCTATTGTGCACTGACGTGGATGGAACTAGAGGGTATTATGCTAAGTGAAATAAGTCAGTCAGAGAAAGATAATTATCATATGATCTCTCTGATATAAGGAATTTGAGAGGCAGGGTGGGGGGTCGTTGGGGGAAGGAAGGGAAAAATGAAACAAGATGGTACTGGGGAGGGAGACAAACCATAAGAGACTCTTAATCTCGGGAAACAAACTGAGGGTTTCTGGGGGGTGGGGGATAGAGATGGGGTGGCTGGGTGATGGACATTGGGGAGGGTATGTGCTATGGTGAGGGCTGTGAAATGTGTAAGCCTGATGATTCACAGACATGTACCCCTAAAGCAAATAATAATTATATGTTAATTTTAAAAATAATAAAAATAGAATAAGTTTAGGGAAAAAAAAACCAGAGCTGAAATCAAGAGTCAGATGCTGGGGTGTCTAGGTGGCTCAGTTAGTTAAGCATCTGCTTTGGCTCAGGTCATGATCCCAGGGGCCTGCTCAGCGGGAAGCCTGCTTCTCCCCTGTCCTTAGCCCTGCTTGTGAGTTTGCTCTCTCACTTTCTCTCTCAAATAAATAAAATCATTTTTTTTAAGATTTTATTTATTTATTTGACAGAGAGAGAGAGATCACAAGTAGGCAGAGAGGCAAGCAGAGAGGGAGGGGGAAGCAGGCTCCCCGCTGAGCAGAGAGCCCGATGCGGGGCTCAATCCCAGGACCCCGGGATCACGACCCGAGCTGAAGGCAGACGCCTAACGACTGAACCACCCAGGCACCCCTCAAATAAATAAAATCTTAAAAAAAAAAAAAAAGTCAGATGCTTAATCAACTGAGCCACCCAGGTACCCCCGATATTCTTCCCTCTTTGTCTCTTTGTCTTTGCTTGGCCATCTTCTTAGAAGCACCCTAGCCTTACTGGATTAGGTGCCCACCCCACTTCTTCAGTATGATCTCATTTGAATGTAACTAATTACTTCTGCAACAACTCTATTTCCAAATAAGTTCACTTTCTGAGGTATTAGGGGTTAAGACCACTCTCTCTCTCTCTCTATATATATATATTTTTTAAGGTTTTATTTATTTGACAGAGAGAGATCACAAGTAGGCAGAGAGGCAGGCAGAGAGAGAGAGAAGGAAGCAGGCTCCCTGCTGAGCAGAGAGCCCAACGCAGGGCTCGATCCCAGGACCCTCAGGGTCATGACCTGAGCTGAAGGCAGAAGCTTAACCCACTGAGCCACCCAGGCGCCCCTGGAAAACCCATCTTTTTAGAACTGGAGTTTTACTCTAGTCTAGCTCTCCCATCTTAAAATAAGAAAATTGAGTTTTAGAGAGGAAAACTGAGGTCCCACAACCAGACAGAGGCAAAACTGAGACAAAAACCTAGGCCCCTTAGCCTCTTGGTCATTGATTTGTTCCCATAGCCACTGTTCCCTACATTTCCTCTTGCTGGGGTTGGTAAAGCTTTGTCAGGAGTACTGGGGAAGAGAAAGATGGGTAGGACACCCCCACAGGATTTAGGAGAGAAAGAGTCAAGCAATAGGTGAAGCAACAGGAGTACATTTGTTTGGGACAGTTGTTGGGTTTTGGGTTTGTTTGGTTTTTGTTTGGTTTTGCTACGATAATTCTCAAATAACTTTTTAAAACATGTGTATTCTCTTAGTTGCTCCTTCATAATCCAGAAATCATCCAAGTATTGTGCATGAGAAATTGCAGCTTGCACATTGAGCTGAGTCTTCATTTTTCTGTCCATCTAATCTTCCACCGGCCTTGGTAGGACTCTCGATGAGACAGACGTCCGTGCGGACGTGGACCAGACAATGGGGTTTCCTGTGGGTCAGCACTGATTTCTCCCTCCACACTGACACAAAGACAAATACCAACAAAGCTCTCCCTTCCTCAGTTTCAGGACTCATTATCCAGAACCTTCTTTTTCTGGTGATGACACACAGTAAACATCTGCCCTGCCAACTCCCTCAGAAATTCCACCAGACCGAAGGGCTCAGGCAGGTGAGCACAGACAGGGCGACCACATCTCTGCTGATGGACAGCTGCCATGAAGTCACACTTGGGACCACTGTGTTCTGGCACATGGCACAGACACCAGCACCCACACCTAAAGCTAAGAAACAACAGGAGAGCATAATGTCCTGGAGGTACACACAATGAGGAGTCGATTCTGACAAACATGCTTTGAGCACCTATTGTATATGCTGTCACAGTCCTCTCAGGCATACAGTCTGGTGGGCAAGAAAGGCAGAAGCATAATGTCTTTGATCCAAAACCCAAAACAGTGTTCAAAGGGAGGCTTAAAATAAAATACCATATGAGTTCAAGGCAATTGGCAATTGCTTTTGATTTAGGGGAAGATTAGAAGAGAAGGCCTTGAAGGATGAACAAAACCGTGGCAGATGGAAAGGGAAGGAGGCACTCCATGCCAAGGGGTCAGCTGAAGGGACAAGTGGGGCCATTTATGACTGGGGAGAGATTTGAGCAGAGGTGGGCAGGGAAGAATGAGAATCCAGATAAAGTAGGTAGACCGGAGTCTGGGGAGCACTGAGGGGGACACACAGGTCAAGAGGGGACAGACAAGATAGGTAGGGGCTAGGTTGTAGAGGCCATGAATCTGTAGATAAGACATTGGGGTATGCTCCTGTATTCCTGCCCCATGCAGTGATTTGAGGGAAGGAGGAGACATGGTTATTAACTATATGGCTTTATTAGTTACTGTACTGGAACGGTTACTTCAAAAACAGGAAGATGTCATGCCATCTATTACTTTTGGACCTTCTACCGTGATTAGTAAAAAGCCACAGCTAGTTTGGGGAAATTTTTGTTGTTATTATTGGTAATATATTATGGTATAGTTTTGCTTATGACCTAATATTTTTTTAAAGATTATTTATTTATTTGACACAGAGAGAGAGAGATCACAAGTAGGCAGAGAGGCAGGCAGAGAGAGAGAGGGAAGCAGGCTCCCTGCTGAGCAGAGAGCCCGATGTGGGGCTCGATCCCAGGACCCTGAGACCATGACCTGAGCCGAAGGTAGAGGCTTTAACTCACTGAGCCACCCAGGCTTCCAGATCTAATATTTTTATTAAGTCTTTTATGAGACTTTGGCAGGCAGAGAAATTAAGATGGTGTTTCTCAGAGTTGATCTATGTAAGATTCTATAGTTAGCACTTACTAGTTCTTTTTCTCTTTTTTAAAAAATAGTGTTTTTCTTTTAAACATGGAGAATTTGGGGGTATGGGAATGATAAGATCAGATCGCTTTTTCCCCCCTTTTTCCCCATCACCTATTTCACTGATCCCCCGATTTACCTCCCCTCTGGCAACCACCACTTTGTTCTCTATAGTCAAGAGTCTGTTTTTCAGTTTGTCTCTCTCTTTTTTTTTTTTTTTTTAAGATTTTTCATTTATTTATTAGAGAGCGAGAGACTGAGAATGAGAGGGGAGAAGGTCAGGGGAGAAGCAGACTTCCCACAGAGCCGGGAGCCCGATATGGGACTCGATCCCCGGACTCCGGGATCATGACCTGAGCCGAAGGCAGTTGCCCAACTAACTAGGCCACCCAGGTGCCCCAGGTTGTCTCTTTTTTAATTTGTTTGTTTTGTTTCTTAAATTCTGCATATGAGTGAAATCATATGGTGTTTTTCTTTCTCTGACTTAATTCACTTAGCATTATACCTTCTAGATGTATCCATATTGTTGCAAATGGCAAGATTCCATTCTTTCTTAAGGGTGAGTAATAGTCCATAGGATATATATATATATATATTCCACTTCTTCATTCATCTATAGATGGGCACCAGGGCTCCTTCCATCATTTGGTTATTATAAATAACGTTGCAATAACATAGAGGTGCATATACCTGTTCAAATTAGTGTTTTCATATTCTTTTTTTAAAAAGATTTTATTTACTTATTTGATAGAGAGAGAGTGCAAAAGTGAGGGGGGGAGGCGAGTGCGGCAGGGAGAGGGAGAACCAGGCTCCCTGCTGAGCAGAGAGCCTGATGTAGGACTCCATCCCAGGATCCTGGGATCGTGACCCGAGTCAAAGGCATGCACTTAACTAACTGAGCTACCCAGGCGTCCCAGTGTTTTCATATTCTTTAGATAAATACCCAGTGGTGGCATTACTGGATTCTTACTTTTTTGAGGAACCTCCATACTGGTTTCCACAGTGGCTGCACTGGTTTGCATTTGCACCAACAATGCATGAGGGTTCTTTTTCCTTCACATCCTCACCAACACTTGCTGTTTCTTGTGTTTTTGATTCTAGTCATTCAGGCAGGTGTGAGGGATATCTCTTTGTGGTTTTGATTTGCATTTTCTTGATGATTAGTGATGATGAGAATCTTTTCATGGGTCTAGTAGCCTTCTGTATGCTTCCTTGAGAAATGTCTGTTCATGTCTTCTACCCATATTTTAATTGGATTATTTGTATTTTGGGTGTTGAGTTCTATCACTTCTTTATATATTTGGGATACTAACTCTTTGTCAGTTATATCATTTGCACATATCTTCTCCCATTCCTGAGATTGTCTTTTAGTTTTGTTGGTTGTTTTCTTTGCTGCGTAGAAGCTTTTGGTTTTGATGTAGTCCCAATAGTTTATTTTTCATTCTGTTCCCCTTCCTCAGGAGACATATCTAGAAATATGTACTACAGCCCATGTCACAGAACTCATGGTCTTTGCTCTCTTCTAGGATTTTTATGGTTTCAGGTCTCACATTTAGGTCTTTAATCCATTTTGAGTTTATTTTTGTATATTGTATAAGAAAGTGGTCTGGTTTCATTCTTTCACATGTAGCTGTCCAGTTTTCCCAACACCCAGTTGTTGAAGAGACTGTCTTTTTACCGTTGCGTAGTCTTGCCTCTTTTGTCGAAGATTAATTGACCATATAATCATGGGTTTATTTCTGGGGCTCTGTATTCTTTTTTTTTTTTTAATTTTTATTTATTTGACAGAGAGGAGAGATCACAAGTAGACAGAGCAGCAGGCAGAGGGAGAGGGAGAAGCAGACTACCTACTGAGCAGGGAGCCCAAAGTGGGGCTCAATCCCAGGATCCTGGGATCATGACCTGAGCCGATGGCAGAGGCTTCAACTCACTAAGCCACCCAGGCGCCCCTGGGACTCTATATTCTGTTTCATTGATTTATGTGTCAAGATCACATCTATGCTTTAAAAATATAACCCAGATAACTCTTGGGTCAGTATTGAGGATAAATTGGATTAGAGTGAGAAAAACTATACATGGGAATAATGGTTTTAGACCTAGCTTGTTTGCTTTCTCCCTTTCCTTTTTTAAGATTTTAAAAAAATTTTTAAATAATCTCTACATCCAATGTGGGGCTCAAACTCACAACTGTAAGATCAAGAGTCACATGCTCCACTGACTGAGCCAAGAAGTCATCTTAATTTGCTTGCTTTTACTCATTTATTCTGAACGCATTCAGAAGTATTTACAATGTGCGAGGCACTGTTCAGGACATCACAAATATGGGAATGAAGAAAACAAATAATGCGCTGCTTTTCTGGATCTCTCTTTTGTCTAGGGGAATATAGACAATAGATATAGGAATCTATGGTGATGGTTTTTAAAAAGTGCTAAGAAGAGAAATGAGGGCACCAGGCTGGCTCAGTCAGTAGGGTATCTGACTTTTGATCTCAGGGTCATGAGTTTGAGCCTCACATTGGGTAGAGAGATTACTTAAAAAAAAGAAAAATGAAGATGTTGAGAAGGCTAGAGCATGCTGGGTACAGCTCTCTTTCTTTCTTTTTATGAGGTTTCTGGAAAACTTATTTATTTATTTACATACTTACTTACTTACTTAGAGTTGGGAAGAGTAAGGGAAGGGGTGGAGGGACAGGGAGAGAGAGAATCTTAAGCAGGCTCCCCATATAGCACAGATCTTATCTCATGACCCTGACATTATGACCTGAGCTGAAATCAAGAGTCAGATGCTTAATCAACTCAGCCACTCAAGCGCCCACTTTCCTCCTTTCCCTCTTTCTTCCTTTCCCTCTTCCTTCCTTTCTCCCTTCCTTCTTCCTTTCTTCCTTTCTCCCTTCCTTTCTTTCTCTCTTCCTTCCTTTCTTTTTTTCTTTCTCTCTCTTTCTTTCTTATGGTAAAATGTACGTAAGATAAACTTTACCATGTTAACCATTTTTAAGCCTACAGTTCAGTGGCATTAAGTACATTCACATTGTTGTAAAACCATCACCAGAACTTTTTTAGGTGGAGCTCTTTTCAATAGAATAGTTGAAGTCTTCTCTAACATGTCAGCATCCAAAGCCAGAGTGAAGAGTGAGAACAGTTTTGGGGCTCAGGGAGCATCTCCCTCCCTCTGGAAACAGCTAAGACTATTGCAGTAGGCCAGGCAAGAGTCGGTACAGTAAGATTTGGTGTGGCTGAAATCCCACATCCAGAGCCCAAAGGAGAACAGGATCAGGAACATGGCAGGGATGTCCACTATCACCACTGCCACCATTCAACATAGTACTAGAAGTCCTAGCCTCAGCAATCAGACAACAAAAAGAAATTAGAGGCATCCGAATTGGCAAAGAAGTCAAACTCTCACTCTTTGCAGATGACATGATACTTTATGTGGAAAACCCAAAAGACTCCACCCCAGAATTGCTAGAACGCATACAGAAATTCAGTAAAGTAGCAGAATATAAAATTAATGCATAAAAATCAGTTGAATTTCTACACACTAACAATGAGAGAGAAGAAAGAGAAATTAAGGAGTCGATCCCATTTACAATTGCACCCAAAATCATAAGATACCTAGGAATAAACCTAACCAAAGAGGCAAAGGATCTGTACTTAGAAAACTACAGAGAGGCACCTGGGTGGCTCAGTAGGTTAAAGCCTCTGCCTTCAGATCAGGTCATAATCTCAGGGTCCTGGGATTGAGCCCCGCATCAGACTCTGCTTAGTGGGAAGCCTGCTTCCCCTCTTTCTCTGCCTGCCTCTCTGCCTACTTGTGATCTCTCTCTCTGTCAAATATATAAATAATATCTTAAAAAAAGAGAGAGAGAACTATAGAATATTCTCTATAAATAAATTGAGGAAGACACAAAGAAATGGAAAAATATTTCATGCTCATGGATTGGAAGAACAAATATTGTGAAAATGTCTATGCTACCAGAGTACTCTACACATTCAATGCAATCTCTATCAAAATATCATCAACTTTTTTCACAGAACTGGAACAAACAATCCTAAAATTTGTACAGAGCCAGAAAAGATTCCAAAGAGCCAAAGGAATGTTGAAAAAGAAAACCAAAACTGGTGGCATCACAATTCTGGACTTTTAAGTTCTATTACAAAGCTGTCATCATCGAGACAGTATGGTAGTATTGGCACAAAAACAGACACAAAGATCAATGGAACAGAATAGAAAACCCCAAAATGGACCTCCAACTCTATGGTCAACTAATCTTCGACAAAGCAGGAAAGAATACCCAATGGAAAAAAGACAGTCTCTTCAACAAATCGTGTTGGGAAAATTGGACAGCCACATGCAGAAGAATGAAACTGGACCATTTCCTTACACCATACACAAAAATACACTCAAAATGGATGAAAGACCTAAATGTGAGACAGGAATCCATCAAAATCCTAGAGGAGAACATAGGCAGCAACCTCTTCGACCTTGGCCACAGCAACTTCTTGCTAGACAGGTCTCCAATGGCAAGGGAAACAAAGGCAAAAATTAACTACTGTGACTTCATCAAGATAAAAAGCTTTTGCACAGCAAAACCAAAAGACAACCAGCAGAATGGGAGAAGATATTTGCAAATATCTTATCAGATAAAGGGCTAGTATCCAAAATGTATGAAGAACTTATCAAACTCAACACTCAAAGAACAAATAATCCAATCAAGAAATGGGCAGAAGACATGAACAGACATTTCTCCAAAGAAGACATCCAAATGGCCAACAGATACGTGAAAAAGTGCTCAACATCACTCAGCACCAGGGAAATACAAATCAAAATCTCAATGAGATACCACCTCACACCAATCAGAATGGCTAAAATTAACAAGTCAGGAAATGACAGATGTTGGTGAGGATGCAGAGAAAGGGGAGCCCTCCTACACTGTTGGTGGGAATGCAAGCTGGTACAGCCGCTCTGGAAAATAGTATGGAGGTTCCCCAAAAAGTTGAAAATAGAGCTATCCTACGACCCAGAAATTGCACTACTAGGTATTTACCCCAAAGATACAAATGTAGTACTATGAAGGGGCACCTGCATCCCAATACTTATAGCAGCAGTGTCCACAATAGCCAAAGGTTGGAAAGAGCTCAGATGTCCATTGACAGGTGAATGGATAAAGAAGATGTGGTATATATACACAATGGAATATTATATAGCCATCAAAAATAAATCTTGTCATTTGCAATGACATGGATGGAACTAGAGTGAAATAATTCAATCAGAGAAAGATAATTATCATATGATCTCCCTGATATGTGGAATGTAAGAAAAAAGGCAGAGGATCATAGGGGAAGAGAGGAAAAAATGAAACAAGATGAAATCTAAGAGGGAGACAAACCATAAGAGACTTTTAAAAAAATATTTTATTTATTTGACAGGGAGAGAGAGAGAGGGGCGGGGAGGGAGAGCACAAGCAGGGGGAGAAGCAAGCAGAGGGAGAGGAAGAAGCAGGCTCCCCACTGAACAGGGAGCCTAATGCGGGGCTCAATCCTAGGACCCTGGGATCATGACCTGAGCTGAACGCAGACACTTAACCAATGGAGTCACCTGGGCATCCCACCATAAGAGACTCTTAATCATAGGAATCAAACTGAGGGTTGCTGGAGGGGAAGGATTGGAGAAATGGGGTAACTGGGTGATGGACATTGGGGAGGGTACATATTGTATTGTAATGAGCACGGGGTATTATATAAGACTGATGAATCACAGGTCTGTATCTGTGAGATAAATAATATATTATATGTTAATTAATCGAATTTAAAAAATAATTTAAAAAATAATTTAAAAATTTTACTTATTAAAAAAAAGTAAAATGAAGTTGGGAGGCCAGCAAGGAAAGCCCTCACAGCCTGCTGCTCATCATTAAGTGCAGACCCAACCAGAAGACAAGAACCTTGCATTCCTAAGAGAACTGATTACTCCAGTAGGAGGAAGGGAGAACTTCTCCTTGCCTAACAACAAGCTCAGCCAATAAGAAAATACCACAACTCAGCCACTGAGAAAGCATCGCCACCCTGATTTCTCACTTTCTTTTTTTTTTTTTTAAGATTTTATTTATTCATTTAACAGAGAGAGGACACAAGCAGGCAGAGAGGCAGGCAGAGGCAGAGAGAAGAGCAGGCTTCCTGCGGAGCAAGGAGCCCGATGCGGGACTCGATCCCAAGACGCTGGGATCATGACCTGAGCCAAAGGCAGTTGCTTAACCAACTGAGCCACCCAGGCGTCCCGATTTCTCACTTTCTTTCAAAAACTTTCATCTAGGGGCGCCTGGGTGGCTCAGGGGGTTAGAGCCTCTGCCTTTGGCTCGGGTCCTGATCTCAGAGTCCTGGGATCGAGCCCCGCATCGGGCTCTCTGCTCAGCAGGGAGCCTGCTTCCCCCTCTCTCTCTGCCTACCTATGATCTCTCTCTCTCTCTCTCTGTCAAATAAATAAATAAAATCTTTAAAAAAAAAAAAAAACTTTCATCTAAAGTAGCCCTTCTCAGGGTGCCTGGGTAACTCAGTCAGTTAAGTGCCTGCCTTTGGTCAGGTCGCAATCCCAGCATCCTGGAAGGCAGCTATGCTCACCACTATACCACCAACGCTCCCAGCATCCTGGGACGGAGCCCTGCGTCAGGCTCCCTGCTCAGCAGAGAATCTGCTTTTCCCTCTCCCTCTGCTCTCCACAACCCCCAACAATCTCGCACTCTCTCTTAAATCTCATAAGATCTCTCTCAAAAAAAATAAAAAATAAAAAATAAAAAATAAAAAAAAAGTAGACCCTCTCAACTTAACATTTCTCTGAATAAAGTAACTTTCTTCTCCTTTGATCTCCAGATTCACCTATGGTTTGCCATAGCTTGCATGTCCCAAACTGCAATTCCTCTGCTGTTCCCAAATAAACCCACTTTGCTGGCTGTTTTACTTTTAAGGTCAAAAACTTGTTGGTATGTGTTTTGTCTATGACAGGAGCAACTAGTTATATGTTAATGAGTACGTTCCATTTCTCTGGGTATAGAGGACAACAGGGAAAGTCCTATGTGTCTTCCAGTTGGTCAACAGAAATAACTCTAGATGTTAATCTATTAATCCAATCTAATAATTTTGTCATCCACGAAACCTTCATGTGTTCTACATCCTGCAGTTGATTCCTATTCAGTCAAAGATCCAGTGGGGGAGGAAAATAATTTTTCCTCTACCTTTCTAAGTTCTTGGCTGAGACCCCTCCCCTGTAATAAAAGACAGATTAATGGGAGAAAAATAAACAGAAGTTTAATAACATGTGTACCTATTGTACACATGGGAGAGACCCAGGAAAACCGAGGAACTCTCTGAAATGGTTCAAGCCATCATGTTAAATAATCTCCAGTTATATACAAAAGATGTGGGGAGAAAGGGCAGGGGAGGGAGAAGGTCACCAGGAAAAGCACAGTAAACAAGGATAAGGTTGTTGCGCAGATTTAAATCTTTGTCTTCTTCATTGATAAGAATTTCTAGAGGTTTAGAGATCTCCTTCTCTTCTTGGCACAGAGAGGAAGACAAATGAAAAGTGCTCTTATAAAACCAAGTAACTTCTACTTGGTTTTCAGGGCTTCTCTCCTGACTTCTGTTTTTTAAAAAATGATCATTCTAAAATAATCCTTATGACATAGAGACATATTCTTGTGGCAAACTCTGCTTTCTTTCAACTCAAATCATGATTTCTGACTTATCTGGATATTTGAGCTTAACTTGCTATGATAATACTATGCAGAAGTCACAAAATCAAACCCTGCCCCACAGCCACATAAAGGAAATTAGAGGATACATTTATAAAACTGAACATATTCTCCTTTGAGTTGTTCTTCTAATTTGCTTTCCCTGGAAACCTAGAGAGAAACGAGTATATTTGCTCTAGGTGGACGCTTGTTTCCTTATTGATTTGAAAAGCAGCACGAGAAAATGGAGGTGTTTTTCCTGTGAGGAGGGGCAATCCTTGTAAATATTGGCAGAGCCAGTGCAAATTCATAAGGTAAGAACTTTGAGGTGTGTGTAATGAATTTGCAAAATTTTCTACAAGGCACACCATAGTTAGGGTTGGCTAATATGTATTTGGGGAGGAAAAGCAGAGACTGTACAGCTTATAGAGGAGCAACGAGTACACTGTGACCTACTGAAAACTCATCAATAACGGCTCATCTCCTGGAGTTTGATTTCTCCATCCATAATCCTTCATCTAAATACTTGGGACCTATGTTTTGGAATTCAGTTCTTCAGGAACATGGTGTGTATACTGCATAGCATTGCATAATACATCCAGCGGTCTAGGGCAGTACTCCATAGTTAAACCCAAAGATATATCCACAGGGAAATGTATGATTACTTATACTCAGTAGAATAAATAAGGATCATAAATAGACTTAGATCCAATTCAGGCCAGATTTTGCTGCCAAATTTGTTTAGCATCAAACTTTCGGTTTCAGAGGCGAAACACTAAAATTTCAGAATTGTGGCTAAGGGATTGTGGACCTGTATGACCTTCCTCTTTGTGATTCCGAGAAGCAAACCACCTAGTGAGTGGCTACACTGCTATGAATCAAGAATCTGGATCGATCTAGGGAGGAATGAACTGCTCAACAGCACATCCTTCCACACTCAGTGGATATATCTGTACTGGGAGGCCCTTTGCTGGGGAGGGGTCAGTATTTAGTGTATATCAGTGGGACTGAAAAAAACACAAGTAAGAACTAAAATGTACTTGCTGGGTGCTGTTATCTGGCTCAGCAGAAGGCAGAAACCCTATGAATCATATCCACACAGGCAGGTGCAAGCCCCAGACAATGGATATCTCCCTAGTGAATTTGAAAGGATCTTATTACCCCGGGATCCTAAGAGGGTTGTTGCCTCGTTGCCTTGGGAACCATAGGTAAGGATAATTAACTCCGCTTCTCATTTTAGTGACTCCTCAGCTCTTGATACAATTTCTCACAGACATGGCTGCCTAACGGCTGCCAGACCCACACGTGGGACGCATTTCTCCTGGACAGCTGACGTGGAACCTGTGTCTGTTTCATCCATGACAGAGACTGTGGACCATGTTCTCCAAGCAGGCCCCACGTTGGACGACCTCTGGTTTCTGTCTCCTGGGTTTCACACTGGCGAGTGTGAGGCAAAGCAAGGTGGATAGTGTGGTTCCTGTGATGGCTTGGGAGCTAGGTGAGTAGCTTTTGTCTTGTCCTGACTGTGGGTATTCACTAGCAAAGGAGCATACAGAACTTTCTGGACAGGAGCATTGGTTATATACCAAGTCAAGAAATTCATGTTTTACTTCTGACTTATTACTTGATAGGGAATCATACTTCGATGAGGAGACAATTTAATGTTTCAGCTCAATGCATATTATCTATTGAGCACGTATTGTGTGTCTCTGTGCCAGATATAAGGTCTGTCTACAGAGTTGAGATGCTAGGCGACAGTATGTGTGGGGGATATGTGTGTACCTAGGAATAGCCAGAGGAACCTACTTTGACTAACGTAAGCAGAAAAGGTCACAGGAAATCTTGTCGGCAGCCTCAGCTAGCATGGGCTTTTGTCTACGCGATGCCCTAGCTGCCTGAAGGTGAAGGACGCATCGTGGACATATGAGGGTCAAAACCACGGGTGACCATGGCAGAGCAGAAGGACCGGAAAAGCCTTGTCCCCCGTTTTCATCTCAGAGCTGCTGTACCAAAATGGGGCTGCCTGCCTCCAGGTATTTGTGATGTAAAAAACAAAACAAGAGAAAAACAGAGGTCTATGTTGTTTGGCCATTGTGGTTGAGATTTTGTTCTCTGTAGCTGATCGTAATTCTGATACACAATCTTTGGGTTTTTCTCTCTGCATACATGTATAATTTCTTTTTCTTTTTTTTTTCTAAAGATTTTATTTATTTATTTGACAGAGAGAGAGATCACAAATAAACAGAGAGGCAGGCAGGGGTGAGGGAGAGCAGGCTCCCCGCTGAGCAGAGAGCCTGATGCAGGGCTCGATTCCAGAACCCTGAGATCACGACCCTAGCCGAAGGCAGAGGCTTTAACCCACTGAGCCACCCAGGTTCCCCTACATGTATAATTTCTAAAAACAATCTCTGATGCAGATAATATTTTCCTCATTTTAATTTTTTTCAAAATATTTTATTTATTTATTTGACAGAGACACAGCGAGAGAGGGAACACAAGCAGGGGGAGTGGGAGAGGGAGAAGCAGGCTCCCTGCTGAGCAGGGAGCCCTGGGGCTCGATCCCAGGGTCCTGGGATCATGACCCGAGCCAAAGGCAAGCCTCTTTCTCCTCACTTTTAAAAGGGAAAACAGGGGCGCCTGGGTGGCGCCTTGGTTCAGTGTCTGACTTCTGCTCTGGTCATGATCTCTGGGTCCTGGGATCGAGTCCCACATCAGGCTGCCTGCTCAGCAGGAAGTCTGCTTCTTCCTCTCCCTCTGCCCCTCACCCCTGCTCTCTCTCTCTCTCTCAAATAAATAAAATCTTCTAAAAAAATTTTTTATCAATGCAGTCTTTCTTAAAAGATTTTATTATGCAATCTTTCTCCACCTGTACCAGAGGGACATGGTTCTCCAAGGTTCTTGGACTGGCAGAGGGGAGACTCCTCCAAGCCTCCTTTAAAAGTACACATTGTTACAGGACCTTGAACCAACCCAAGAACATGCACTTGTTAAGAAAAATAAAAGAGTTAAGATCAGATCCTATTGCTTTTCATAATACTTTTCCTTTGTGCACAATTGTTTTCAGTCCCTGTGCATCAGCTTTCGGAGCCCCAGCTACTCAGCATGCCCTATTTACTATTCTGCATTTTTCAGCTTATAATAGTATTTCTGGATGCTCTTATACATCCCACAATATTTTAAATTATAAAAATCCTGAATGCAATCTGTAAAATGCTGAAAAGGGGTGAGAAATGATCTATGCTATTACTACCCTAAATAAAACAAATATACAGTTTGCATTTTGGTTTATTTTGTTCTCATCCTTCTGCCAGTGCGTTTCAGTCGTGCACAGTGGCACTCATGGTATGAGGATTTTGTATTCCATCATTTACACTGAATATTATACCATAAGTATTATCTGTAAGTTCCAAGAGGGCAAGACCTCCATTTTTTGTGCATCCTTGTATCACCTGAGCCTAGCATGATATAGTACAGCTAGCCCAATAAGCAGTCGACTGAATAAATATTGCTACACACTCTTCAGAGTTAACATACATATGCCCATACAATGTACCTTTTAGTGGATATGTCTTAATTTATTTAATTTTCCCTAATTCTTGGATATTTTCATGGTTTTCCATTTTTTGCTCTTATGACTAATGTGTCGATGAAAAGTTCCGTGCATAGAGTCTTCTCTGCATTTGCACTATTGTCTGAAAACAGGAGCCCAGCGCAAAATCATAGGGTCAAATGATTTGAACATTTGTTAGGGGTCTCGGTGGGTTTTATGAAAGTGCTTTTTGAAAGGGTGGGAGCAGTGTGTAATAGTTAAACAATGTAGCAGTTTCTTCCCACCCTCACCTGCCCTGGTTTGTGTTGTGTTTTTAAATTGTTGGTGCTGATTTCAGGGGAAGAATCCCTCAATCAGTTAGCATGCTTACATAACCTCACTCCAGTGTTCCAGGCACAGTGTGCCAAATAAATACTCGTTAAAATGTGAGCCCATTATTTCGGTCGTGTCCCTAATACCCCCACTGTTTCCCAATGCAGCAAAAGTACAGGTGCAATTCAACTGAATCATCCTTTAATTTCTATGATTGGCCTATATGTGTAAATACCAGTTATAATTATATACTATCATTTTGTTTACCTCTTTTTTTTTTTTGGTTAGAGTTTTGAGCATCACAATAAAAAAAGATGATTTTTACATTAGACCCTATAAGTAATCATATCCTTGTTTTCTACAAAGTTGTTCAATGAATTTATCTCTATCTACATACGTTTCTATCCCCATCTTTCTCCCTGTAAAGTCACAGCTCCAGGGAAACTATACTTTTCATATATATTTAAAATTAATATTCACCAGAGGCTTAATTAAAACTACAGCAATCTTTAGACTGTCAACAAGTGATCGACAGAAAGTATTATTTCTTTATGAGCTGTCTGTCAAAGTCCACTGGTAAATGCCATAAAGCAGGCAGTGTGCCAATTACTTAAACTGCTGTTGTTAGAAAAACTTCCAAAGCTTTGGCCACAGAAACTATCTAGAGGTAACCCCTTCCTCTAAACAGAGTTCAGGAAGGACTTAAAGTATTACACTAAAGCAGAGTGCACCAGAAAGTGTGTTAAAGGGGCTCAAGGTAACTGACGCAGGGATTGCCGAACATGGAGAAGGGATGGTCTTTGGCTTCTCTTCTTGCCTTTCTTCTCAATGCTCCACAGGTAGCTACACGTGAGGTGTCTACCTGCCCCACTTCTGCCTCTGCTTGGGGAGAAGGTGGGGCTGCTGCCTGCCTTGCCCCGGGGAGGAGGGACCTGAGGTTTCTCCAGGCCCAGGAGCAACCCTGTTCTTGGGCCAGACAGGTGGGACTGAGGGGAAAGCCAGGGTAAGGAGTGTGGAAAGAGCACTTGGCGGCCACGTGATCCACGCAATTGTGGCCAGGGTGTTTCCGAGAGCTGCAGCTGCCCCCTTTCAGTCTGCAGGATGTAGCAGGCGCCATGGCCGCTACCTCTCACTAAGTCCCCGTCGAGACAGACAACCTCCCTCCCATTAGGATCACTACAGTGTCAGCCAGAAGGTACCTGACAGATCGTCTAGTTCATCCCACGTGCTTATTTTACTTTGCTTTTTAAAAATTTATTTGAACATAAGTGGGTGTGGGCAGAGGGAGGAGAAGCGGACTCCACCCCCCACCTCCGCTGAGCAGGGAGCCGCCTCCAGGGGAAGGGCTTAATCCCAGGACCTCGGGGTCATGTCCTGAGCCACCCAGGTGCCACTTAATTTTACTTTGCTTTTAGTTAAATGCAAAACAGTACCCCCCAAAGCAGAACTGTCTTCACTACCATTTTCCTAGTCCCCTAAATCAGAGACTCTCCCACTCACCTTTTCATTGCCAAGATGCTGAGTATCCTTCTAACCATTTTTCTATTCACTTGCATGTATGTAGTTATATACATATGTATACATGTATATGCTTATACACACATACATGGATTGACTGCATAAAGAGGCCCATACCGCATGTACTGCTCTCGACCTTGGTTTCTTCCTTAGCAATGGGTCGTGGACAACTTTGCATATCAGGTCATACATACTATATATTTTTTTAACTTTTTAAAGATTTTATTTATTTCTTTGACAGAGAAAGACAGAGTGTACAAGCAAGGGGAGCGGCAGAGAGGGAGAGGGAAAAGCAGGCTTCCTGGAGAGCAGGGAGTGCAATGCCGGGCTTGATCTCAGGACCCTGGGATCATGACCTGAGCCAAAGGCAGACACTCACTGAGCTACCCAGGTGGCCCAGACTACTTGTTTTTACCTGATAGAAAGCATTTCTCGGAATCAGTCAGTAGATATACCTTAAAAAGATGTGACTCCTGTTTGACTGAGCCACCCAGGTGCTCCCTTAACATTTTTTTTTAATGAATGCATTATTTTAGGATAGTGATCCCCTTGAAATGAATGAGGGCAGTTAGGGCTTGAAAGCACATGGCATCATTGAAAACATTGGTTATTGTTCTACTGATTAATTGTGTGGTGGGTTCATGTATTCATTTTATTATATGCTTTCACGGTAATATAGATGTATATTTCATACGTATCAAATATTACAACAATAACATCGTGTAAGGGGAAATAAAAGCTAGACTTACAAAATAGAATAATGAAACACACAGTTATGGACTCTTTATGCAGCCATTCTTTTAATGGCATTTAATTTTATTTTTTTGCTATTCCAGCACACAGGAATAAGCATTCTTTTTTTTTTTTTTTTTTTTTAAGATTTTATTTGACAGAGAGAGAGAGAGATCACAAGTAGGCAGAGAGGCAGGCAGAGAGAGGAAGAAGCACAGAGCCAGATGCGGGGGGCGTGGGGGGGGGCGCGGGGCTCCATCCCAGGACCCTGAGACCATGACCCCAGCCCCAAGCCGTGGGCAGAGGCTTTAACCCACTGAGCCACCTAGGCGCCCCGAGGGAATAAGCATTCTTGAGTATATTTCTTTCATTGCTTGTGGAGGTGGGGTAGATACCTAGAAGTGGAGTTGCTGGCTGAAACACTGGGGAGGGAGGTGCAGGGAGAGGGACTTGGAGGAAGGTGGTCAAAAGGTAGAAACTTCGAGTTATAAGTAAGTACTAGGGATGTCATGATGACTGCAGCTAATGCTGCCATATGATATACAGGAAAGTTGTTAAGAGGGTAAATTTTAAGAGTTCTCACCACAAGGGGAACATTTTTTTTCTTTTTTCTTTTCCTCTTTAAAGATTTTATTTTAGGGTCGCCTGGGGGGCTCAGTCACTAAGCATCTGCCTTCCGCTCAGGTCATGATCCCAGGGTCCTGGGATCAAGCCCCGCATTGGGCTCTCTTGCTCCATGGGAGGCCTACTTCTCCCTCTCCCACTCCCCCTGTTTGTGTCCCCTCTCTCGCTGTGTCTCTCTCTGTCAAATAAATAAATAAAACCTTTAATAAAAATAAAAATAAATAATGATTTTATTTTAATTTTAAGTAAACTCTACAGCACGTATGGGACTTGAACTAATGCATGCTCCACTAAGTCAGCCACGCATCCTCCTTTTCTTTGTATTGTATCTTTATAGGGTGAAGGATGTTAGCTGATCCTACTGTGGCAATCATTTCACAATGGATGTAAATCAAGCGATCCTGCTGTGCATTTTAAATTTATACAGTGATATAGGTCAATTATTTCATAGTAAGACTGGACAGAAATACCAAACATACACAGGCAGCGGACAGCAAAGTCAATATTAGAAACAAAGCTCCTCTGGGCTCCGTGGTGCACCTGTTGCCTGTAATGCAAACACCTGTCTTATCAAGGCAAGTGTCCCACTTTAGACTGCGATTTGACCTCTTGTCCATCACCCTGTCTGCCCAGCCTGCAGGTGAAGCACAGGATCGATTTCAGAAGCTCAGGACACAGAACAGAGAACTCCCTGTCCAGAAAGGCAGCAGAATGGGGCTTTGTTTCCCAGAAAGGCAAGACGATTTCTGTGTGGCTGCCTTGGGGCCAGTTCAGGGAGGGGACCTCTGCTGAGCTCCAGGTCAGAACCCAGAGTTCTTGCCCCATTTTTCACAGTACCGCCCCTAGGGCCCATGGAGGCACCTCTTTGTTTCTCTGAGCGGATTTTGAAATGTGTCATCTTCAGAGTGGAAATGTGTCGTCTTCAGAGTGGAAATGTGTGTTAGTCACTGAAAATGATGTTTTTTGATTACAGCAAAGCACAGACAAAGGGATCCATACAGCATGTATCCAGAATGAAAAGAGTGGGTGGGAGAAACTGAGATAATGTCAGTTACCAGCTGTGCCAGCCAGAGGCCCTTTCTTCCTACCTGAACACATTCAAAGATAATCCCAAATCCTACTCTTTGAAATGTTCAATTCAGGTGTGTGTGTGTGTGTCTGTGTAATATGCCACCCAAACACACGTAGTAGCAACATCAACCCCATATAGTAGATTAAATCAGTGGCATGTGATTAAAACATTTTAAGAGAATATTAAGAGAATTTTAAGGGAATAAGAGAATATTAACTTAGGGAATATTACGTTTCTCCCAAATATCTCATCTTTTTTTTTTTTTTTTTAGATTTTATTTATTTATTTGACAGAGAGGAGAGAGATCACAAGTTGGCAGAGAGGTAGGCAGAGAGAGAGGGGAAAGCAAGCTCCCCGCCGAGCAGAGAGCCTGATGGGGCTCAATCTCAGGACCCTGAGATCATGACCTGAGCCAGAGGCAGAGGCTTTAACCCAATGAGCCACTCAGGCGCCCCCTCATCATTTTTTTAGTGGTTGGTTATTCTGAATCAGGGCCCAACCAAGAAATACACATTGTTATTTCATCGCTATCACTTAAATCTTTCCATCTATAGGTTTCTCCCCCCTTCATCTTTAATGCCTTGCTGGTTGTTGTTGAGGAAATTGGATCATTTTACTTCTTTTTTTTTTTTTAAGATTTTATTTATTTATTTGACAGAGAGAGAGATCACAAGTAGGCAGAGAGACAGGCAGAGAGAGAAGGGGAAGCAGGCTCCCCGCCGAGCAGAGAGCCCGATGTGGGGCTTGATCCCAGGACCCTTAGATCATGACCTGAGCCGAAGGCAGAGGCTTTAACCCACTAAGCCACCCAGGCGCCCGGATCATTTTACTTCTTGAATTTCCCAGATCTGGATTTTGTTGACTGTACCCCATAGTAGTGTTGTTTAACATATCCCTCTTTTCTAGCAATTCTTATAAACTGGTAGTTGGATCTAGAAACTTGGTCAGATTCAGGTTTGTTCTTTTTGGCAAGAATGTGCCATTTGTGGTGTTGTATATTTCCATCAGATGGCACATAATGTCCGGTGATCTTTTTTGTGATGTTCGTGGCCATTGATGACTATTGGCTTGATCCAATATTTTATTAGTGTTTGGGAAAATGCTGATATTCAAATTTTGTCAATCCTTATTTGTTAGTTAGAGTAATTTCTTGGTCAGCTAATTAGTTATCCTGAGACACAGTTTGTACATGTCTTAGCTGGATTTTCCAGGAGGCAGAGCGTTGGGTCATGCGCTTTATTGGGGAAAGTGATCCTACAGAAAAAAGTGAGGGATGGGAGAAGCAGAGAAAGCCAATTGAAGGGAGACTCACTCAGTAGGCTGCTGCTTTAGGCACTTGATTGCTTGATCGGTGTGATGTGACTTCTGAGAAGCAATATATTCTGAGTCTCAGGATAGTTCATCTTGTGGGGGGGAAAAAGGAATATTTACATATCAGCTTCTATCTGTCGCTGGTAGAAGCTTAGACAATGAAACATCAACTTCAGGGTGGTGTGTGCAAGGGCATCCCCACCCTGGCACTGACCTAGAAGCACTGGGGTGGGAGGGAGGAGATGAGTCTGTTCTCAGGTCGTTCCTGCGTGAAGCTGGATAGAGCCCACCTAGACCTTGTTGCTGCAGCAGTGGCTGGAGTAAGAGACAGGTGAGGCAAAGAGGATCTGAAGTAGTACACGCGTGTTAGATACAGTCCAGAAAAGGCAGGTGAAATGCGTAATTCCTTCTCTTAAAATTTATCAGCTTTCAAAATAATCAATTAGTTCTATTGCATCTACAGAGGTATTCAGTAAACGATTTTTTTTGTTTCTGTTCTTGTATCATCACGACTCACAGATATATACATATTTAATGTCTTCATTCATTGCAGTTTTTACTTTTTTTTTAAGATTTTATTTATTTATTTGACACAGAGAGAGTGAGCACAAGGAGGAAGAGCGGCAGGAAGGAGAAGCAGGCTCCCCGCTAAGCCTGATGTGGGACTCAGTCCCAGGACCCTGAGATCACGACCTGAGCCAAAGGCAGATGCTTGGCCAACTGAGCTACCCAGGAGTCCCGTTATTTTTCTTCTTAAAGCTTAAAATTTATCCCACTTTGGCCGGTGGATGGTGGATACTTCTACAGATTGGGTCCAGATTCCATTTGATGTCAACCTCAGTGTTTTTGATAGCTTCACTGCTTCCTGAATTGACAAGATATTCCAGGCTTATTTTGGATATTTCTTGCCTCTGACCGAAAACCAACCACTTTTCCAAGTAGATCTAGTTCCTTTTAGAGAAATATGGTATTTAGAGACCACGATCTGAAATCCTCGAGTGCTTACTCCTACTAGCTGGTCAATGTTTGGTGGGGATTTTGAGTAACTAGACCTTGGAATTTTATTTTATTATTATTTTTAATTAGAGAAAGAGAGAGAGAGAGAGAGCAGGAGGGGAGGGGCAGAGGGAGAGGGAGAGACATAATCTTAAGCAGGCTCCACTCTCAGCGCAGAGCCTGACCTGGGGCTGGATCTCATGACCCTGAGATCATGATCTGAGTCTAAATCAAGAGCTGGTGCTTAACCGACTGAATCACCCAGGTGACCCTGAAAATACATTTTTAAAGAACAGTATACCATAAGGGGCGCCTGTGTGGCTCAGTTGGTTAAGCATCTGCCTTCGGCTTAGGTCATGATCCTAGGGTCCTGGGACTGAGTCCCACATTGGGCTCCTGGCTTACCAGCGAGCCTACTTCTCCCTCTCCCTTTGCTTCCCCTCCTACTTGTGCTCTCTCTCTGTATCAAATAAATAAAATCTTTAAAAAATATATTGCTTATCTGCTTTGATTGTATATTTATTTTTTATACTAAAGTCTTGATTTTTAAGGTCATTAACATAATTACTTCTTATTATCATCATTACTGAAAAGCAGTTTTGTTTTTTTTTTTAAACGTTCTCCATCCTTAGGGTATATACCTAAGGGATGTGTTGTTAGATAATTGTTTTCAATTCGCCTGACATAATTTCCACTTACGTGGGAAACTGCTTTTCTCTTTTTAAAAACTGTACTATCCTCTAGGCTCAATCTACTCACTTTCTGAAAAACTTGCTAATAGGTACCCCCAGAAGTCTAAATTAAGTGAGCCTGAGTTTTATCAGGAGCACTGTCATTCATTCCATTACTTCTGGCAGAGGTCTGGGTGAGTTGGAGGGCAGGAGGTCTTGGCAGTCATATGCAAAGGTAAGTCTTCAATGAACCTTCCTAGGTTTTTCTCTGTGTGTGTGGTAAGATATACATAACATAAAATTAACCATTTTAACCATTTTTAAGCATACAATTCAGTGGCATTAAGTACATTCACACTAATGTGTCACCAAGAGTACTATCCCTCTCCAGAACTTTTTCATCGTACTAAATTGAAACCCTGCATCCATTAAACAATAACTCCCTACTACCGTCCCAGGATTTTTAAGTGTAAGGAGCACCTGCTGGCCCGTTGCAGGCTGGGGCACTAGGAAGATGTCGCCTTCCAGGCTGAGCAGGGGTTCCCGCAGTGACTAAGCAGGCTCTCTGTTAACGCTCCCGCCCTCACCTATTGTCCCTGCGGGAGGAACCGGTATTTCCGGATTGGGGCCTCAGACCCTGTGATCCTGGCTAAGGGTAAAGTTCATGGGGGAGGGGAACGGAAGCTGATCATAAAAGTTAACTTTCCACCGAACTGAACAACCTGCTTCTCACCCCACCCCCAAGCAAAACTAAGACCCTAGCACCACCAAGCACGTACAGTAGCCTACACCTAGCCCACACCCCAGGAGAGGATCAGAAAGCCGACCAGAGAACGAATAAAGCAGCACATCGAATCCCTTTTGCCCTTGGGTGGAAAGAAAGCACAGCGGCAGTTTCACAAGGAAGGGAAGAGGAAGGGGAATGGATGCCAAAGCTGGGGGAACTAAGTGGTCCCTGCGGCCACAGTCCCTGCCCCACCGCTGGGCAGCGCGTGCGAGCCCCCCCCCCCCAAGTCCTTGCCAACACCCCAAAGTAGAGCTCCAGTAAGCTGCGTCTCCTGCCCCAGACTAGCGCACCTGGCACCCTGGGGTTCTTGAGGAAGCAGGTGACGGCCGCTGCTCACCCTCCTCCCCTCCGGGCCGCGGCTCTCTGGCTCTCCACCGCCCACTCCCCCTGCCCCCACCCTGGATTTTTTTTTCCCTCCCAAACCTCCAAACAGGAAATAGCTTGAGTCCACAATAATACACAGGAGCAGCGACCGAGGCCACTCGTGCCCGCCCATTAGCGTCCCGCACTCCGGCCCCGGCCAGGCGCCGCCAGCGACGAGCGAGGGCAGCGCAGGGGACACCCGCCCAGCAGCCGCCGCCGCGTCGGAGCGCGCCCCCCCCTCCCCCCGGGAGCCGCCCTGGTCCAGCGCGGGACCCCGCCGACTGCGGCCGCCCCCAGCAGGCGAGTACCCTCCTCTCTCTCCTTTTTGGGGCCCCGCGGCCGCCAGGCTCGGGCGTCGCCGGGATGTCTCCCACCCGTCCCGACCCAGCGAGGGAGGGATTTGCGGGGTGTGGCGGGGCACTGGCGCCTAGGGTCGGCGTGCGAGCGGAGGTGTGGGGCGGCCAGAGTACATGCAAGTTGATGCCCGCCCCCCATCTCCCTGTGGATTTAGGGTGTACTTTATGGGGCACGATTTTTTCCTCTCTAGGGACGCTTAGCGGACTAATGCCTCCCCGTCCCCCCGGGGGACGACGGCGCACCATAGGGTTTCTCTTGGGGGATCGTCTAGAAGTGGGTTCTAGCCTGCACCTGGGGCAGCACCAGGTGCCTGGGAGCCACTGTCTTTTTCCTACCTGGCTTGGCGCCTTCTCCCCCAAGGAATAGGGACCGTTTCACTTTCTGTCGAGCTTCTCTTTAACCAGGATAGAAGGGCCTCTGAGTTTCTCTTGGCACAGACAGCCTTTGCAGTGGTGGAGGGGGCAGGAGCTTGCGCCATGGGGCCGAGGGAGGCGCGGGTTAGTTGCAAGCAGGTGGGGATTGCCAGCAGAGTCTCGGGCGGGTCTCAGCTACGGGGCTTGCAAACCCCACACAACCAGGGCTGCATAGTCCCTGGAGGTGCCCGCGGACCCCAGCTACCCGCGTAGCCGCGATCTGTGCCCCAGCGCCCAAGAGCCCTCAAGGGTCTTCCCCCTTCCCTTTAACACGCTGGGCGTTGTCAGTGTTCAAGGCTGCAGGGTTCTTCTATAGGGAACTCAGTCAAAACTGAGTTGGAGATCTTTTTGTTGGATAAAGGCCACTGAATTCCAGGGATTCTTAGAGCTTGAGAAGGGTATTCTCGGCTGTTTTGAAGTCTGGGTGAAGGCTTTCTGTGAAACTGCCTATCAACTGTCTTTGTCCTCTGTGGCAGCTTCCTAGTCCCGGAGGTGGGTGGAGACCCTTGGGAAGCCCACTGGGGGTCAGGCTTTCTGTGTGTTTCTCAACGCATTTTTACAAACGGTGGTGGGCAGATAATTTCCGTTCTTAACCAGTTCGCCTGAGAGGTGTGACCAGCCGTCCTCCTCTCCTGGTGAGGGCCCTTGGTTCTGGATGGGTAGATGGATGGGGTTCTGCAGCCTTGCGGGTTCAGTTGAGGCCTCGGGCATCAGCAGCTTCAGCTGGGGGCTTGTTAAAGTGGGTCCAGACCTGCTGGTTCGTGAACCCCCGGGGATTGTTTGCATAGTAACGTTTGAAATGCACCGCCCTAGGGTATCCTGGGGAAGTATTCTGTCCAGTACGGGTCCATACATTTTCATCAACTCCTACATTTGAACCTGCATTTTGCCAAAACCCGACGAACACCCTTAAGGCCCCTGGGTCACAGCCCCTCCCCCTCAGTGTCAGGCTCCTCAACCAGATTTGGACATGGGGTTAGCATACTAGCCTGTGAATTTTTTGTTTCTGGATACTTTTATTTTTTGTTATTATTTTAAAAATTATTTTAATTCAGTTAATTAACATATAATGTATTATTGGCTTCAGAGGCACAGATCTGTGATTCAGCAGTCTTGTGTACCACCCGTTGCTCATTACATCCCATGCCCTCCTCAATGTCCACCCCCCAGCTCCCCCTTCCTCCACCCCCCTTCTCTGACTGTTAGTATTATTATAAAATATACATAACATGAAATTCACCGTTTTAACCCTTTTAAATATATGATTCGGTAACATTAACTACACTGACAATGCAACCATCCGGACTCTCCATTTCTAGAACTTTTTCATGGTTCCAAACAAAACCTCTAACCATTAAACAACACCCCATCCTCCCCTTTCCCCAGCCCCGCAATTTCTGGATACTTTAAATGATATTTTTTGTAGGTTGGAGAAAAGGCTGGATGGGAATGTAAAGTAAAAGTAAAATCATGTTCACAGAGTATGTATAAACATGGACAGATTCCTGGGTCAGTGTCCTGGTGGATATGGCACTCTAGCTCCAGGTTCTCAGAGTGAATGTGCTTTCTTTTATTTACTTATTTCATTTTATTATTTATTTACTTATTTATTTAAAGATTTTTATTTATTTATTAGAGAGAGAGAGAGAGAGAGACTGAGAATGAGAGGGGAGAAGGTCAGAGGGAGAAGCAGACCTCCCACAGAGCCGGGAGTCCGATATGGGACTCGATCCCCGGGACTCCGGGATCATGACCTGAGTCGAAGGCAGTCGCCCAACCAACTGAGCCACCCAGGCGCCCTATTTACTTATTTAAAAAAGATTTTATTTATTTATTTGACAGAGAGATCACAAGTAGGCAGAGAGGCAGGCAGAGAGAGGGGGGGAAGCAGGCTCCCCACTGAGCAGAGAGCCCAATGAGGGGCTCGATCCCAGGACTGCTCGATCCCAGGACCCTGAGATCATGACCTGAGCTGAAGGCAGAGGCTTTAACCCACTGAGCCACCCAGGCGCCCCATGTGCTTTATTTTAATAGAGACAATCAGAAACCCATGAGGGTTTCCTTTTTGTTTTGGCTGCAAAGGAATGGAGCTACCCAAGGCTCAAACACAGCTTAACTATATGCACATTAATAACTAGATGCCTGGTGATATTTATCTCTATGCTTCCTTTAACTGGCTTTATTTTAGGTATCCTGTTTATATATTTTTTTTCCACAGTGACTCAAACATATTTTGGAAGTAGCTGGCATAAACCTTAAGGAAACAGTATATAGATTTGAAAGCAGATTTGAAATAATTTCTCCAAATGCCCCGAACTACGTATTATGTTTCTGCTTTCACGTTGAATGAGTTTGATGGTCCAACAACATTATTTCTAGTTGTAAAATGTTTGTATAAATGAGGAAAGCGTTGTAATAATGAAAGTTATTTGCCTGCATTTGCTTAAAATTGCCCAGCTTGTGATTTGAGGATGTGCATTTCAGTGCAAACACAAATATGAATTGGCAAACTAATAAAAGTGGTTTTATCCATTAGCTAAGAGCATCATTTTTATGGATCATTAAGAATTACTTTAGGGGTGCCTGGGTGGCTCAGTGGGTTAAAGCCCCTGCCATCAGCTCAGGTCATGATCTCAGGGTCCTGGGATCGAGCCCCGCATCAGGCTCTCTGCTGGGCAGGGAGCCTGCTTCCCGCTTTCTCTCTGCCTACTTGTGATCGATCTCTCTCTCTGTCAAATAAATAAATAAAACCTTAAAAAAAAAAGAATTACTTTAAAAATCTCTAAAAAAAATCTAGAGACAAACTCTATTAAAAAATCTCTAAAAAAAAGAATGTGTTTTTGAATACAGAAGTGATCAAGGATATTGGGAAGATTTATTAAATAGCTGACTAGTGGGAGATCCTTCAAATTCTTCCCAGATTCTTTTTTCTTTTACTAAGACACTTGACTTTTCCTGTGTTAAGAATTTTATTGGGAAGAAGCTATCAACTTGTAGGAAGGAACTTACAGCTTCCTTTGACTGAAAAAATCCTTTTGAAATGATGAATAAAAGATAATTTAAATGGGCAAGATTAAACAAAAATTCTCCCTCTTGAGGATATTCTTGTATTCACAGAAGTTCAGATTGTTGTCTCCTTGTAATTGTAGTAAGGCAAAGAGAAAAGGTTTCCCTTCTTCTGCTGGGTTCTCTTCTGAAATAGCAATATAGTTCAGAGTTTTATTTGGTGAACAAATGCTGTTTTGTAGTCCATACATGAGGGAAAAAACTCCTTAGAATGTGTTCAGTGAATGGTTTTTTCAGTGATGCCAGGGGAATCATTTAGAGAGTTTAGTAAAAATGGATCATGTTGTCACCATTCTTTTTTTTTTTTTAAAGATTTTATTTATTTATTTGAGAGACAGAGAAAGTGAGAGAGAGCATGAGAGGACAGAAGGTTAGAGGAAGAAGCAGACTCCCCGTGGAGCCGGGAGCCCGATGTGGGACTCGATCCCGGTACTCAAGGATCATGACCCGAGCCAAAGGCAGTTGCTCAACCAACTGAGCCACCCAGGCGCCCTGTTGTCACCATTCTTAAGATCTAAGGTTTAGTAGCCTGAATGTTTGAAAGAACCCACTGGTCTCCATAGGAGAGATCAAGGCAGTGGGCTATTGGATTTAGAGTCCATGCCTATTGCAAATTAGTTACTTCCAGATACATTCTCATTAAATCTTTGTAATGACCTTGAGAGAGGTATTTCTTTTACCCTCATTTTACAGATGAGCAAACTGAAGCCAGTTATGGTCTTCCTACTCTAGACCATGGTTCTTGCCATTGTTCTTCCGTGTAGAATCGTCCCTATCTACAAATTCCTCTTCACCTCCAAGAAGCTATGTATTCATTAATATCTTTTGGAACATCAGGTACTACACACACGAGGTCCTTAGGCAAATAAAAAGATGAGCCAAAACTGAAATAAATTCCCAAAGAGCAAAGGATTTAAAAGCGAGGGATTCTTTCCGTGGTACCACAAGACCTGTGATGAGTGATGAGTTAGGTTGTACTTGGCTTGAATGTAGCATAAGTGTAACTGGGCGAGACGTGAGCATTCTCCTTACTGAGCTTAGTCAGCCTTGCCGTCTCTGTAGAGCGGCCAGTCAGTGTCTGTGTGGCATCCTGAGAGAAATCCTGAAGAAAGGGCACAGGATCTAGGTGCAGGACTAACATCTGCCCCGAATTGGCCAACTGGGTGGAGTAAACCTCATATACTTTGAGTGTCCACATTCTGAAACACAGAGTGAGGGGCATTAATTATCTCCCTCTAAGATTATAGTAAGGACTGCAAAGAACCTTATTTGTAAAAGCGTTTGTAAATTTTAAAAAGATAGTAGAAATCTCTCTCTTATTTCATTTGGGAGAAATTTATAATGCAAAAAAGACAGAAGCAGCTACATATTTGAGGTACCTAATACTTTTTAGGTAACTGAGTCTGTAATAACCTTCTTGCTTTAGGCCATTAAAAAATAATTTTATTGGGACCCTGTGTGGCTCAGTCAGTTAAGCGTCTGACTCTTGATTTCAGCTCAGGTCCCCGTCTTGGCGGTCGTGAGGTCAAGCCGGGTTTAGCTCTGCACTGAGTGTGGAGCCTGCTTAAGATTCTCTTTCTTCTTCTCCATCTGCCCCGCACAGAAAAATCATTTTAATACATTGTTTATAAATACAATATATTGCCTGTATTTTATTGGGGTGCTCTCCATCCTCATGTACCCCCAAATGCAGGCTACACTGATAAGACATTTTGCATGAGGTAGTTCATTCTGTTTTTTCTTTCCCAAGCTGCACGGCAATGTTGTGCTCTGTCCTCATGTGGAGAGATACCATCACGCTGTACAGTCACAAATTAATCATGAATTTTAAAAATACCTGCTGCATTTTGGAAGGGCCACCATATCGAACTTGGGTTGTGCTGTTTTGCTCTTGCATTACTGGCAAACGCCGGCGGCGTCCTGAGAAATAGGGAGTTAGGCTGGATCTGGAAATATCTGAGGATTGTTGGAGACAGACGCAGGAGAAGCAAGTGGAGGGTGGAGGGCGGTGGTTCCCAGACGGCGTCTGAATCGTGAATCGCCCGGACGGCTTGTCCAAACACAGATCCGCAGCCGCGCTCCCGGAGTTTTTAGCTTCCGACTTGGTAGGTCTGGGATGGGGCTTGAGAATCTGCCTCTCTCATCAGGCAGTGCTGATGTTGCTGGTTTGGGGCTTGTGTGTTGAGAACCAGGGGTTGGGAGGCCTTTGGAAGAGTCAGATGGGAGCAGGAGTGGGGGAAGGAACAAAGCCGGAGGGCAGCTGGGGGCTGTGCACGCAGGAGCCTGGTGGAGCCGGGGAAGGGGGGGCACCGGAGGGAGGCAGACACAGGTGCTGGGAACTGCAAAGTGGGGATACGGTGGGGAGCGGTGGTTGGAGGAAGAGAAGCCTCTGGGATAGGGAAGGCAGGGGCAGACGGCTCTGGGAGACCGAGGGCAGAAGGGGCCCACAAACTCCGTGTAAACCGGGGAGTGAGGGCATGTCTGGGGTGTTGGTCGCAGAGCATGGAGGGATGGGACTGTCGCCGGCTAGTGGGTGACTGGGAAAGGCCTGGCCTTTCCACCCCTTCCAGGAAGCCCAGCGTTACCGGGTAGTGGGATGTGCTGCTTGGGGACCACAGGGTCAAGTGCGAACTTTCCTCATCAGACCAGGAGCCCCTTCAGTCTTTCCTGCCACAGTCCTGGAGTCACGATTGACCCCTCTCCCTCTTCCTGCCTGTCACCACCAATCATACTCAGCCTCGAACCAAGGTGAGCTTTGTCAGCCTGGAGCAAGAGTCCTTTATGCAGGTAGCGACCTTGAATTTTACTTTTCTTCCCTTCCTGTATTTGCTGCTCAGCTTAATAGCTTTAGGATCTGCGCTCCTATGTGTCTAGTCTCCTTAGCGTGACTGGGTATAAGCCGATTCAGAGCGTGGGTGCTGACGTCCGGGTTACAAAGGTCAGGTTTGCTACAGAAGAGAAAGCCAAGTGGTCGGTGGCCACCTGGTGCTCTGGGGTCTTCTGAAGCCGAGCTCTGCTCTGGCTTTCTGCTGGTTTCATGCAGTCCAGGCAAGCAGCCCCTTGTTTTATTTTTACATTTAATTTTATTTAAAAAAAATTTTTTAAAGGTTTTATTTATTTATTTGACAGAGAGAGAGATCACATGTAGGCAGAGAGGGAGGGGGAAGCAGGCTCCCCGCTGAGCAGAGAGCCCCCATGCGGGGCTCGATCCCAGGACCCTGAGATCATGACCTGAGCCGAAGGCAGAGGTTTTAACCCACTGAGCCACCCGGGCACCCCTACATTTAACTTTAAAGGAATCTTCATTGTATCTGAGGATGTAGAGCATCTCTTTTGAGTTTCGGAAGAAGCCCAAACACTGCCCCAGGTGTTCTAGGTTATCATTTGGGGGAACCTGTCCTTAGCAGGCGAGAGGGTTCACTGTCAGCTGTGAACTAGCTGCTCGGCTCTGCCTGGCACTTGCTGGTCGGCAGGGAGCTGGGTTAGCCCCTACCTATTTAGGCTTGTCTGTCCCCGATCCCATTCAGCGGGTTGCACACCTTTGCATTCCTGCCTGGCCCCTGTGGGCTCTGCTTCTGTCCAGACAGGACTGGACACGATGCGTTTTGCAACGCTGCTCCTGTGCAGAGACAGTATCTTGGTGTCCCCAGGCCTCCCCCCCCGCCCCCCCAGTTTCAGTGATGGGTAAGAGGACTCACAAGACTTAGCACAGAGTGACCACTATGAGTATTACAGTCAAGGATACAGAGCAAAATTGGCAAAGGAAGAAGGTGCCCAGAGCCAAGTCTGGGACTTGCTTTGTTGGCATTCTCCGCGGAGCAGGTACCAGAAGTTCAGGTTCCCCGAGGGAAAGCTGGCATTAGGATAAATTACACTGTTTGTGCAAACAGTTTAGGGAGAGTGAGGGACTCTTATCGGCCCTGGGAATGGTGGGAACCTTCCCCAAGTCCAAGTTTCCAGATTCCAGCCAAGGGCCAACCTTCTAAGCATCCTTTCAAAGGGTGTTAACTATTTTGCGCACTGATGGGATGAGGACGGAAGGGGAGGGTGGTGGCAGAAGCCCCTGAGCTTGGGGAAGGTCTGTCCGTGCAGCTTGAGTCCAGTCCAGCATGGACTGCTGGAGTCCAGCACTGCCGGAGTTTTTCTCTGTGCGACCAAAGTGAGAGAGGGCGGAAATGAACTTGGGGTTTGCACGCAGATCTTGGTTTAAGGATGATATCTAGGATTCCTTCACCGAAGGGACAAAGAAGGGCAGTAGTACACATTAGAAAAGAGTTCAAAGCCCTGTTCATTCATTCTTTTCATTATACCTTAAAAAACAAACAAACAAAAAAACCATCTCGGGGTTTCTGGGTGGCTCAGTCCATTGAGCATCCGACTCTTCATTTCAGCTGGAGTTGTGGTCTTAGGGTCCTGAGACGGAGCGCTGCCGCCTGGGGCTCCACACTCAGCGGGGAGTCTGCTTGGGACTCTTTCTCTCCCTCTCCCTCTGCTTCACCCCACCCCCACTCTCTCGCTTTAATAAATAACATTTTTTTATAAATAAAATCTTTAAAAAAAATAATCTCTTCTCCCAATGTGGGCCTTGAACTCATGACTGAGATCAAGAGTCACTCCCCCGTGCACTCATGTATTCTTTTTTTTTTTTTTAAAGATTTTATTTATGGGGGTGCCTGGGTGGCTCAATGGGTTAAAGCATCTGCCTGCGGCTCAAGTCATGGTCTCGGGGTCCTGGGATCAAGCCCCGCATCGGGCTCCTTTTTTGGCGAGGAGCCTGCTTCCCCCTCTCTCTCTGCCTGCTTGTGCTCTCTCTCTCTCTCTCTGTCAAATAAGTAAATAAAAATCTTTAAAAAAATCTTTTTAAAAAATTTTATTTATTTTATTTATTTATTTGACAGAGAGAGATCACAAGTAGGCAGAGAGGCAGGCAGAGAGAGAGGGGGAAGCAGGCTCCCTGCTGAGCAGAGAGCCCGATGCGGGGCTCGATCCCAGGACCCTGAGATCATGACCTGAGCCGAAGGCAGATGCTTAACCGGCTGAGCCACCCAGGTGCCCCTTAACACACACTCTTAATGCCTGTACTCTGCCAGGCAACATGCCAGGTGCTAGGGATACAACAGTGAGTAGAGTCTCTGCCCTCATGAGACCCATCTTCTAGAGGGAGACAAATAAGTGGCAATTACATTTCATTATGATAGTGACATACCAAAGGCTCCAAGGCACCTACCCAGGCTTAGTGGGTGTAAGAAGGCATGAATTTTATAATCCGGCCAACCGGGGTAGGAATCACACCTCCACTACTTATTGCCTGTGTGGCCGTGGGCAAATTGCTTAGTCACATGGTGCCCGAATGTCTCCATCTGAAAACAGGGAGACGTTATAACCACTTCTGAAGCTGGTTGTGAAAATCGAACAAGGTAATGCATGTAGAACGCTTATCTCAGTGACTGGAACAGTGGACACGTTTGCTACATGATGGTGTAGTGGCGTCTACGCAGGGGGAAGGCTGTGTTAGCAGGAGGGAACCTTGCTCTGTGTAGACTCTGCTGCCTGCCTCCCTCCCGCGCTGGGCTCAAAGGCGCTCGCTCTGCCTACTGGTCTGAGAACATTCTTTGCTGTTATGCTTTTCTGGCCCTTGGGGATTCTTTCCTGTCTGCCCGAGATGCTTCAGGTCTTTTTGTCAGCCTAAGGGATATCTGCATATTATTAAGAATTGTCCCCTCTCTCTGTTGTCCCACAGTCTCTCAAATCCCTCTTACAGCACAGTTGTCCCTCTATAGCCTGGGTGATTCTTGAGGGCAGGGAGGCCTGGGAATTGTCTGGATGTCCAGTGTTAATCAGTGTTGGGTAAGGAGTGGCTCAGGGTTTGTCCTGGGAGTGAATGAATGAATGAGTGTTGGCTTGGACTAGAAAACTCACTAGGAAATGGACACAGCGTCAGCAAAATAGACCTGTGCCCTCAGAGCAGAGCTTACAGTCTGGAGGGGGAGGCAGATGGTCAACAGGTAAATACAAATATGTAATTAGAGACTGAGGAGTGACATGGGACAGCAGTCTGGCCCAGCTGCAGGCACCCGGGCGGCTGGAATAGGGAGCCAGATGAGGTCCAGATGCTGATGCCCCGAGCAGTGTGCACTCACGTTCCGGAGCCTGGCTGATGCTGGAGGCTGGAAGGACGGGTCAGGCAGAGGATCCCACCAGGAGAGCCAGGGGTCCTCCAGATGGGAATAGATAGGCAGATCAAAGGTTAGTGGCGCCACAGCTGCCAAAGGGCCGGACAGAGAGGAGATCTCTGGACAGTTGGGGAGTCGAAGTGGCCCACACCAGAGCACTGGAAATGGGTTCAGGAAGCCAGGGCTGATTGAGGGGTGGCACCCACTGAGCTGAAAGACCTGTCTGAGCTGAGTCTTAGGACTTCAGTCCCTTCAGGCTTCCCCAACAGGACGCCATAGACCACCACGCTTAAACACACATGTATTTTTCACGGTTCTGGAGACCGGAAGTATGAGAGAAGGGTACCGGCGGGGCGGGGTTCTTGGTGAGGGCCCTCTTCCTGGCTTGCAGAAGGCCACCTTCTCACTGTGTGCTCTTATGGTTTTCCTGGGGTGCATGAGCATGGACAGAGAGTGATCTCGCTCTTCCTCTTCTTAGGAGGGCATTATCCTGCCTTCGTGACCTCATCTAAACCTAATTTACCTCCTAAACACCCCACGTCCGCATACCGGCACCCGAGGGATTAGGGTTTCAATTTCAGAATTTTGGAGGGACATAGTCTGTAGAACCTGGGCCAATAAGTATTTGCTGAGTAAAGAATGATAGCACTTCATATGGTCCAGGCCCTAAGAGTTTTGCTTATGTTCATAAAATTTAATTCTCCCCCAATCTTAACAAGTGGGTGCTATCATCATCCCCTATTTACAGATGAGGAGACTGAGGCTCAGAGAGTTAAAAAGACTTGCCAAGGCCATTCAGCTAATTAAGGGTGAAGCTGGGATTCAAACACAGGCAGTCTGGGACTAAAGTGCAGGGTCTTAACCAGTATACCTTGCTGCCCCCCACCTTTTTTTGAAAGATTTTATTTATTTGACGGAGAGAGACATAGCAAGAGAGGAAACACAAGCCCGGGAGTGGAAGAGGGAGAAGCAGGCTCCCCACTGAGCAGGGAGCCCGATATAGGGCTCGATCCCAGGACCCTGGGATCATGACCCGAAGCAAAGGCAGACGCTTAATGACTGAACCACCCAGGAGCCCCACCTTGCTGCCTCTTAATAAGGAAGTAAAACCCGATATTATTGGGTATCTGTCATACGCTGGTTCCTGAGCAAGGATAAGTACTAGAGATACAAAGATGAACAGGACATCGTACCTGCCTCCTGGGCCATCGTAGAACGCTCAGGGAGACAGACCTGTAAAAACATAATTTTTTGAAGCCAGTTAAAATGTGTTGAGCTCAACAAGGAACTGTCTCTCACTAGAACCACTGGTGGAGGGAAGTGTTTTCCTATTTCAGATGTGTCTAATAGCTGAAGTGCTCACAAAAAAAAATCTATTGTTTAGGAAATAGTGGGCTGATTCGTCAAATTAAAATTTGCTGTTTATTTTTAGTAGCGTGTACCATGTAATGAGAATAATTACACGATGGCAACAGGTACACTAAACTTTGTAATACCGTCAAGATACAATTTGGGAAAAAGCAGAATCAGTTATGTAAAAGAAACTTTTTTAAACAAAAATTTTGATCTTTTTTAAAAATATTTTATTTATTTATTTGACAGAGAGACAGCGAGGAGGTAACACAAGCAGGGGGAACGGGAGAGGGAGAGGCAGGCTCCCAGGGAGCCTGATGTGGGGCTCGATCCCAGGACCCCGGGACCATGACCTGAGCTGATGCTTAACAACTGAGCCAACCAGGCGCCCCTAAACAAAAATTTTGGATAATTTCAAAATATTTTATAGGAAGGTTTTATTTTTTTTATTTTTTTTTAAAGATTTTATTTATTTATTTGAGAGACAGAGAAAGTGAGAGCATGAGAGGAGAGAAGGCCAGAGGCAGAAGCAGACTCCCCGTGGAGCTGGGAGCCCGATGTGGGACTCGATCCCGGAACTCAAGGATCATGACCTGAGCCGGAGGCAGTTGCTCAACCAACTGAGCCACCCAGGCGCCCTATAGGAAGGTTTTAAATGAGAAGCCGATCTTGAGTGAGTGAGTGGTCCCCAGCTGGCACGTCCTTGCGCTGACTTCCAGCAAGGGCAGAGTGCTGTCTGCACAGCCTGGGTCTTTCTCAGTTGTGCATAATAGTTTTAAGTGCGATTCAGCTTCTTGAACTCCTGTTTTAACGCATTCAACGTCTGCTACCAGAGACCCGGTCATTCTCACATTGGCGCATCTTGAACATGGGGGATTTTTTTTTCCTAGCTGGTTTGTTACGAAGCCTGGGCTGGACCAAATCGCAGCCTGGGCCCGTCCAGGCCGCCAGGTACTTCTGGGCTTTTGTCTTGTTCCATCACAGGGCAAAACTTCAGCAGCGTTTCACATTTTTGTCAGTTTGGGCAGCGTTCGAAGTTGAATCGTATTCCCCCACAAATTCATATGTTGGAGTCCTAGGGCCTAGTCCTTCAGAATGTGAACTTTTATGGATTCAGGGTCTTTACGGAGGTAATCAAGTTAAAACAAGGTCATTAGGGCGGGCCCTAATCCAACATGACTGCTGTCCTTGTATGAAGAGGACGCTTGGACACAGATGTGGACAGAGGGACGAGAACGTAAAGTCACAGGGAGAAGACGGCCATCCACGAGCCAAGGGCAGAGAACCCTGCCTCGTGGTCCTAGAACGAACCAACCTGACCACACCTTGGTCTTGCACTTCAGCCTCCAGAACCATGAGCTGAATAAATTGCAAGATTTCTGTTGGTTAAGCTCCCTGGTACGTGGTGCTTTGTTACAGCAGCCCCAGCACACTCATTCAGGCGGGGTAAGAAATTCTGCCTGAAACCAGCAGCTTCTCCTCCCCCTGATATCCCAGGATGGCGAGCCTGGGGATCACATAATCCTGGTGTTCTGCCTTCAACTCCCCCGGGTCCTCTGGGTTCACCGGGACTGTCGCTTCACTGCTGGATAAGGCTCCTCCACGGGGCCCCTCTCTGAGGCTGTGTGTCCAGCCGAGCCACAGCACTGGTCACTGAGCAGGGATCTGCCTGGAACCACACCCGTACCTGACGCCCAGGCAGATCACTGCCGTAGAGGCTGGGGGGGCCGATCCCGACCCATGTGGAAGTCAGCCCTTCTCAGCAGCCGGGACTCCTCCTTTCCTTTAATTAATCTCCTTCCATCACCCAGAGGGCCCACCCTAGCCTCTGCACATGCTTAAACACATAATTTAAACTCTTTGTTTCCAGTTTTGATAGATTGAAGCAGAAAGTATTTGTGAGGGCAGAAGGAGTCACCTAGCTCAGTGGGTGGCGGCGGGGAGGGAGGGAGGCTTCAACCAAAGAGAGCTTTCTGGAAAAAATGAAGCCTCCACTAGTTAGCAAGGAAAAGGAAATAACACACACTTACATGCTGTGTACTATGTGCTGTGCATTATATGTGCTAAATGCTTCGCACGAGATGACTGACTGTTTTTCAAACAACCCTAGGAGGTCAGTGCTGCCATTAACCCCATTTGCAGATGAAAAAACTGAGGCAAAGAGACATTCAGTGACTTGACTAAGATCACAGAGCTAAAAAAAAGAGAGAGAAAAAAAAAAAGATCACAGTGCTAACCAGAGGGGGAGCTGGACTTCAGTCCTGGGCAGCGTGGCGCCCCAGTTCATGCTGAGGGTGGAGGGATGTATCAGCAGGGGGATGGTGGGATGGTGTGAACTATGCTTCCCAGCGGCGGGCGGCGGACCGCTGTAACTCAACGCTTCCGAGCTGGTGTAGTCCCTACTGAGTTCCAGAGACTCTGTCCCTTTCCTGAAATTGCAGAGCAGAGATCCTTCCAACCCAAGTACCGCCCAAGCCCTTCTTGACTTGAGCCGGCTCCCGTCAGTGTTCTAAATTCTGTGCCTCCTCGCTCACCTGCGCCCAAGCAAGAGAACCTCTAGAATCCTACAACTCTAGGTTCAGAGTAGAAACGTAGCACGAACACAGATTCTTCCAAAAGCAACAGGGAGCGCGCTTCCCGCACAGGAGGGGTGCAAAGTTTTTCATTTCTTAGGAATGAGGAATCCATGAGTTATTAAGTGTGCACCTTATTTGGGAGGAATAGTTAATTAAGTGATTTTAATGTTGGCTCTTAGTTATTCCTCCGTAGCAGAGGTTAAAGATCTGGGGACTGTTCGAAGGTAGAGCCTCTGTAGTGGGTGGGTACCACCCGAGTGGGCCGCCAAGCCCCTATGTTCTCTTTTTAAGGGTTTCCATGGCTCACTCCAGCCCCTGGGTCCCTGTTCCTTTCAGGATGACTGTTTTTTCAGTCTCAGTTTTTTCCCTACACCACTCAGCCTTGGGCTTTTCTGGTTCTTTAACTGCGTGTTGAAGGAAGCTATGGGTGCATGGGAGGGTCGGAATTTCGTAAATGCACCCTGTGCTTGCCTGTAGAGAAGGGAGGGTTAGGAAGCTTTCTTGAAGGGGTTTTGGGAGTGGAACAGGGACAGATGGTTGCGTGCCTGGGTGGCTCAGTTGGTTAAGCAACTGCCGTCAGCTCAGGTCATGGTCCCGGAGTGCCGGGATCAAGTCCCGCATCGGGCTCCCAGCTCCGCAGGGAGTCTGATGGAAGGGGCAGAGGTGGAAGGAGGGACGAGATGATAGGCAGTGAATGCATGTACATCATCCTCAAGCATTGTTATTATTATTTTTTAAAGATTTTATTTATTCATTTAACAGAGAGAGAACACAAGCAGGCAGAGAGGCAGGCAGAGGCAGAGAGAGGAGCAGGCTCCCTGTGGAGCAAGGAGCCCGATGCGGGACTCGATCCCGAGACGCTGGGATCATGACCTGAGCCGAAGGCAGCCGCTCAACCAACTGAGCCACCCAGGCGTCCCCATCCTCAAGCATTATTAAAACCGCCCCTGTGCATGTTCTTACTCCAGTTTTCCAGATGATAAAGTAGGTTCACGAGGGTCCGGTAACTTGTTGGCGATCACTAGGTGTTGAACAGCAGAGGTGGGACTCAGATCCAGCTTGCCAGGGACACGCAGCTCTCTGCCTGCGTCATGGCACGAGGGGACCGAGAGAGGATGGCTTCCGGGTCCTGTGCCAGGCGAACCAGGAGGAGGATGCAGGGAACAGGAAAGGGCGAGAGGCAGCTGTGGCTGCGGGCTGGCCAGGGGGCCATTGCAGACGCGTCCTGGGTGGCGTCCAGTTGAAGGTCATGGTTTAAATAACCCCCCAAGTGAGTGCCTTCTGAAGATGACCGTGAGGAGAGCAGGCTGGTTTGGGCCGAGGCGGGCGAATCCAGGAGAGCCACAGCTAATGGTCGCCAGCTCTTTGGTGATTCTGTTATATCACGGAGCCTCTTTGTCTTACGGTGTTCTGAGAGATCACCGGAGTAGCAAATATGTAAATATATATTATATATGAAGATGTTAAGGGACAGAAAATATAACGACGTGCGTAAAGTCATATGGTTCATTTGCAGTAAAGCTGTTTAAAAAAAAATCGTGGTTTCCCTCACTCTTCTACTTTTAGTTAGGGCTTTTTCCGGCTCCCTGAAAAGCAGACCACACCCTGAAAATGGCCCGTTTGGGACATTAGTTCATTTCCATTTTTATACTTCTAAAGCACAGGAACGGTTAAAATACCCAGGGAAGAAGGATGTCTACTGTTTTCCTCCAGCAGAAATAAAGTAGAAGTAATCAGTTCAAGGGAATACTACAGTCTGATCTGTGAATTTTTATGTTCAACTTTAATCTTTCAGACTAAAGTGTCCTTGAGTATCCTAACTTAAAAGCTTTTTTGGATCATGTAGACTTAAAAGTCGTTTTTTAAATAGATAAGTGATTTTTAATCGGATAGTTGTAAGGAATTTCTAGAATTCTAAGGGAATTAACTAGGTAAATACATATTTCTGAAGAGTTTCTGGACTTATAAAGAAAATGCCATATAAATACATATCTGGATGGGGGTATTTTGGCTAGATTTTTGTTTTCTGTGTTATTGTCCTCAAGTACTCTCACAAAGGTGTTCGCACAAAGATGACAAATTTTAATTTTTAAAGATTTTATTTATTTATTTGAGAGAGAGAGAGAGAGAGCGAGCGCACAAGTAGGGAGAGCAGCAGGCAGAAGAAAAGGGAGAAGCAGGCTTACCGAGCTAGGAGCCCAATGTGGGGTTCGATCCCAGGACCCTGGCACCACGACCTGAGCCAAAGGAAGACGCTTAACGACGGAGCCACCCAGGTGCCCCAAGATGACAATTTTTTAAAGGGATAAATAAATAAATTATAAAACAGGACAATCTCACTTATGGAAGAAAAGCAGATTCTAATTATTTGCCAAGGCAGAATTCTCTTCCTCCTGAAAGAGAATTTTAGTTTTCGTTTTGTATGAGGTCATAATAGATCAGAATCACTTTTTAAGATATATGTGAAGTGCATAAAAAATTCCTACAGAAAATGAAACTTTAAAGCCTGCCATTTGTAAAGTATCATGTCACTTTCACCCAAATAAAACAGCTGCCAGTTCGGAGCGAGTTTAACTTGATTTTTTTGTGTGTGTTGCTAGCTCAGGCTTCGTTTCTTATTTGAGAGGGCTGTATAGTAATTTTTATCACGCGTCATTAGAAATACAATTTGTTAGAACAAAGACTGTTGTGTAAGTATAATTACATCTTCCTGTATGATTAAATGAGGGCTGTATTGTAGCTTTTTTCAGCGGTGGCAGCTGTAGCAAAACCAAGTTCAGCCTATAAAAGAATTCCTGTGACTAACTGGTACTAATTGTTTACAGAACCACCAGTGGGAGTAATAGTCATGAATACTATGGAAATGAAATATTCTGAGACCAAGTGGTTTATCCCTTGTTTTCACCACTCTGTTATGGTTGGGTTTTATTAATTGTATAATCAGGCAAGTGAAGTGGGAGTTCTTAGTCTTTTGTTGTGATTGAAATATAACTCTGCATTCGTCTGGTCAGGCCTCTCATCTTCTAAATGGGAAACTGAGGCTTAAGGAGAGATCGAAGGGTGATTTAAGTCCCTGACCTTCAAACTTTTTTGCTCATGCACCCTATTCAATTTTTTAAGCACACCATACAATAGTAATTTATAACTGTCATATCTTTTTAGCTTTTTTTTAAAAAGATTTTATTTATTTATTTGACAGAGAGAGAAAGATCACAAGTAGGCAGAGGGGCAGGCAGAGAGAGAGGGGGAAGCAGGCTCCCCCTGAGCAGAGAGCCCGATGCGGGGCTCGATCCCAGGACCCTGAGATCATGACCTGAGCCGAAGGCAGAGGCTTTAACCCACTGAGCCACCCAGGCGCCCTTAGATTTAAATTCAAGTGAGTTAACATACAGTGTATTATTAGTTTCAGGGGTAGAATTTAGTGATCCATCAGCTACACACGACACCCAGTGCTCATCACATCAAGTACCCTCCTTAATGCCCATCCCCTTGTCCACCTCCCTTCCAGGAACCCTCAGTTTTATAACTGGCATATCTTAATGGAGTTTAGAATATATTAGTTCTCAAAGTAAATATTACGACTATTTCAAAATAAGCACTCAAGCTAAATTTTTAGTGGGTGAGAGAAAACAGGAAATAGATTGTTTAATTTTTTTTCCATACCCCGAGGACTTTTGGGGACCACTGATTTAGGTCATTCAGGTTAAAAAAAAAAAGAGACAAAGACAAAGGAATTTGCCATTAGGGAAAGAAAATCTATAGAGGAAGGGTTCGAGGTTTGGGAGGATGGGGAAGAGTTTGGGACACTTACTCACTGTGGATATCTAGGTTAATCAGGATTAACCCATAACGCCTCCCTCCTGTTTTACTTCCCTTTTATGTCAGAGTGTTTAGATAAGGAATAACACAAGTCCTGTAGCATATTCAGTGGAAAAAAAATAAGGCTTGAAGACATCGGTAAGGGGTGGATAAATCAGAACTTCTTCAGAGGGACAGAAATGCAACTAAAACGACATTTCACAAACCTTGGATAAAAAAAGTGTAAGTGGGATCTCCTGGGATGACCGTAGCTACAGCTACAGCTCCGGTCGTATGCTATACCGGATCACGCATAGCTGGATTCAGAAGCCCAAACGAAACCATCACATCTGCTGGTACAGTTCTTCCTAAGAGCTGGTTAGGAACCCCTTCGCTCGTTAGCGATGAGCCCTGCCACGTGGCAGGGAACATGTGAGCCCACAGTCCTGGCGTCCCTATCTCCCCTGGATCGAGCTTCCGACGGAAGGGGGCGTTTTGCCGAATGTCATATTTTTCATCCCAGGGAAGACCGGCCCATGTGTGCCATGACTCAGTAGGTGGGCTACTGTGATGGACAGCCTGCCGTTAGCCCACAGAAAGAGGCCAAGAAAGGTCTTGCAAGCTGAGGGGAGACATTTATAACGACAAGGAGGGGGTAGAGAGAGTCCGACCATCTCCAGACAGTATATTATTACGCTATGGGAGCTCGCCTATGTTTAAAAAGATATTAAAAAAAACAAACAAAACCAAACAGAATTGTTTCTCAATTAATTAATTAATTAATCAATCTTTGCTCTTGACTCAAGCAAGGAGTTTATAGCATTTAGAAATGCCTTGCTAGGAAATGACAACTGGAACTGCTTATTTGTCAAAGCACAATTTTTGGGTAGAGGTATTTGTAGAAGGAGCAAATCAGTTTCTGATTTTAGTCCATCCAGAGGCTTGCAGGCTCTTTGGACCAATTATTTCCAGACCTTGAGATAAATCACCTCCTGTGCCATTAGTACTTGAAGGATTAGCAGCCTCAAAGATTTATGTGCGGATTAATTGGGGAGTGTACATTAGATTGCTGTGTTTGGAACCACAGTTATCCTGCGAGTCATTTTCATTAGTGCTTTATTCAAAATTCTTTAGCCTTATATAATACTGACGTTGCAGGGAAATCCGAATGAGCCTTTTCTTTTCTTTTTTTATTTATTTGTGGCTTGGCCTCAGCCTGGCCACCATCCTCACCCCACCCTGCAGAGTTTAATAGCTCAAGCTAGGGGTACACAGAGCATCTCAAAACGCAGGGGCATTGGGTGGTGCAAAGATTACTTCATTTGCTTCCGATGATCAGTGCCCACAATTTGCATGACCTTGTACTGAGAGAGACAAGATGAGGTATAAGAAATACATGGCTCTTTTGGAGGCTGCGGTTGGGATCACCCCGCTGAACAAAAGAGAGCTTCTTCCCGAGAGCAGAAGACACGCGAACCTCTGGCAGCGCCCCGGGTAAGCACAGGAGGGCAGAAGATGCTGCGTGTGTTGGGGGCAGGGGGCGGGTCTCGGCTGAGGGAAGGGTAATCCCTGTCCTAAGGGTAATAGACGGTGAGTACTTCACTGAGAACTTGTTTCTTCCTGGCATATAAGGCCTTGCCAGACTGAATTAAAATAGTAATAAAATTCATGGTAATAATAACCAAGAAGAACCCTAGTCTAGCAGCCAAGAAGATGAGGTAATGGGTGTTTTTAGATTCAGATATTTTAATTTTCTGATTTTGACTTTTTTTTAACATGGTCTATACATATAGCAGTTCTTTTTTTTTTTTTTTTAAGATTTTATTTATTTATTTGACAGAGAGAGAGAGATCACAAGTAGGCAGAGAGGCAGGCAGAGAGAGAGGGGGAAGCGGGCTCCCCGCCAAGCAGAGGGCCCCACGTGGGGCTCGATCCCAGGACCCCGAGGATCATGACCTGAGCCGAAGGCAGAGGCTTTAACCCACTGAGCCACCCAGGCGCCCCTACATATAGCAGTTCTTAAAGATGAAGTAAATGTGCCTTATTTTTCCTGCAATGCAAGTGTTTTTCTGAATAAAGTGTATGTGTAATATGTTTTAGGTAAATACTTTTTATTTTACTTTACATCTCTTTCTAATGCCCCACTAATTTGCTATGCTGAAGAAGGGTTTAGATGTTTTTTTTCTGGTTAGAGGCTTCAGTCTCTTATTTCTTATCTAAAGTCACTTCTTTTGTGTCTTTTACACATTGAAGAGAAGTTTAATTTAAGGTGTCTGAATGGCAGATAGTATTTTTAGGGACTGAATTGAATTTTTACTTAAAAAAGTTTTTTTTAAGATTTATAATTTGAGAGCGAGAGCGTCTGAGTGTGGGGGTTAGGAGGTAGGGGCAGAGGGAGAGGGAGAGATAGAGAATCTCGAGCAGACTCCCCACCGAGCAGGAACCTGACATGGGGCTTGATCCCATGACCCCGAGTTCACAACCTGAGCCAAAACGAAGAGTTGGACGCTTGACCTACTGAGCCATCCAGATGCCCCTGAATTGAATTTTTAAACTGAATGAACCACACATCGGCACTCACTCAGGGATCAACTTGAGGCACCTGTGTAGCTAATGATATTTCTTTTTAAGATGATTTATTTATTTGTCAGAGAGACGGGGAGAGAGAGAGAGAGAGAGAGAGCACAAGCAGGGGGAGCAGCAGGCAGAGGGAGAAGCAGGATCCCCACTGAGCAAGGAGTCCCATGCGGGACTCGATCCCAGGACCCTGGGATCATGACCTGAGCTGAGGGCAGACACTTAACCAACTGAGCCACCCAGGCATCCCAGATATTTCTCTTTAAAAAGTAGAAAGTCACTAGCTTATTTTATTTAAAGATTTATTTCTTTGAGAGAGAGAGGGAGAGAGAGAGAGCGTGCGTGAACTGGAGGGGCAGAAGGAGAAGGAGAGAATCCCAGGTAGGCTCCATGCCTAGCTCAGAGCTTGACTTGGGTGGGGCTCCATCTCACGCCCCTGAGATCAAGACCTGAGCCGTAATCAACATTCCGATGCTTAACTGACTGAGCCACCCAGCTGCCCCAAGTCACTAGCTTATTTTTAACATATAAACAACATACGTCCATTAGACAAGATTTAGAAAATACAAGAAAATAAGGGGGAAAATCATCCGTAATCCCATCCTCCTAAGAGAATTAGTATAATCATGTAGGTCAGAAGTTTTCAGTGGAGGGAGGGAGAAGGTGGGATTTGCCCCTCAGGGGACATGTGGCAACGTCTGGGCACAATTTTGGCTGTTACAACCTGGGGAGTTGCTACTGCTATCTAGCGGGGGGAAGTCAGGGATGCTGTCCAACATGGTAAAATGGATTGGACAGTCCCTCTCCCCCACAACAAAGAATCATCCAGCCCAAAATGTCAGTAGTGCTGCTGTTGAGACATTTGATTTAGGCAGATTTTCTTCCTATCTGTAAAAGGTAGTTTTGATTATTAGCAACACATTAGCCATTTCTTGAAGAAATTTTAGGGACCCTTTTGAATGGAATCCTGAGGCATCATCCTCATCACTATTACTTACTGCTTTACTGTGTCTTGTGAGGGAAAGGAAGGTACCAAGAGGGCGAGGGGTATTTGGTGACCCTTGGAGAGTCCGTGGGGGCTACTGTTTAGTGAGGGCCATGGGAAACATGTCGTAATGACCAAATTGTGATTCTTTAGTTTTATTTTTTTTAACATTTTTAAAAAGTTTAATTCAGTTAATTAACATTTCACGTATTACTGGTTTCAGAGGTACGGGTCTGTGATTCTTCAGTCTTTATAATACCCAGTACTCATTACATCCCATCAAATTGTGATTGCTTAAGTAGCCCCCGGAGATGGGGCATACGGTAGCCGGGACTTCTGTCCGAGAATGACAGAAGTTTCGAGCTGGAAGGACATTTTGTCAGGGACAGCAGACGGGTTTCCTGTGGCAGGGCAAAGCCAGTCGGGGTGGGGGTGGCTGGGAGTCTTGAGTTCGGGAGGGCACCCAGGTCAAGTCTGGGCTTAGCAGAAAAGAAATATTGTGATTGATGAGGGACATACTAATACGGAAAATTGGAGCCCGTAACACGAGGTATTGTGATTGATGAGGGACATACTAATACGGAAAATTGGAGCCCGTAACACGAGGTCTGTATCTTCATCACTCCCGGATTTTGATTCGGTCTTTGATTTTTACTAGTCTGAAACCGATACTCATTTGAGTCACCATGATCGAGGGCTTGGCCCTCAGACAGCAACTGAATGTTCTTGGTTTCTGGCTCAGGAGCAAGTCCTTAAAGGATTCTCCCGAGACACGCCCACAGGATTCAGATGTGTAAATGGATTGCCACATTATTCATTTCTTTTTGGAGATAAGGTTTTCTAGCCATTGGAATGAGTAAGTGCCCTCCGTAAAACCATCTCTGCTTTCCCTTATTTCCCCTAGTCAAGCCAAACAGAAGTCCAACTATTCACTCCGAGTGATTCTTACTAAAGAAAGTTGAATGTCTCTCTCTCTCTTTCTTTTTTAAGAGAACATTTCCTAAAGCCTGACAAAATAGCACTATGTCACAGGACAACGAGATCTTTTTTGTATCTGTAATGCTTTGAGTTCTTTAAATGCATGCGGACTAAACATTGTTTTGCTGCTTCTTATTCTTTTGCTTGCTGATTCCCTTTTCACTGAACACAGTCTTCCTTCGGACCTGGGAATACCCCTCACTAAGCTCTTAGTAAAATCTCCTTTCTGGGTAACCTAGCAGGGGTTATCTCCTACTGATTAATTTCACTGATCAGTCCGGAATCTTTCAGAGTCACTTCAATGTCTTATTTCTCACATTTTAATGTGCATACGAATCACTGTTAAAATGTGGATTATAGTTCTGTGGTTATGGTGGGGCCTGGGAGTCTGCATTTCACTAAGCTTCCAGGTCCTGCTGTCAACCCAGGGATGGCCAGTGCATGGTCTGGGTGATGCTGATGGTTCAGCCCGTGACCCACACTTTGACCTCAAACTTTTTTTTTTTTAAGTTGTGTTTATTCAAGTCATCTCTACACCCCATGTGGAGCTCGAACTCAAAACCCTGAGACCCAAGTGTTGCATGGTCCTCTGACTGAGCCAGCCAGGTGCCCTTACTTCAAACTTCTCGAATCTTCCTCAGGGCTTGCAGTCCCAATACCTCCCCGCTCCCTGCTGTCATTAGAGATGACAGTGGTAAGAAGGCAGGTGGCTGGCTGAGCTTCTGGTGGAGGAAAATCTGCCCACGAGCCTTCTGACCGGGGATCCCTGCTGGGCTGACTGACTAAATATTGAGGCTGATATTTTTTCCAAGAGTTTAGGTCCTTTCGTTCTTTTTCAGAAATATTGCAATTGCTGCAACGTGTAATACTGCGTACTATTCAAGAGCAGCTGCTTTTGCATTTTAAGACATAATTGGAAGTCAGGTCGTGATTCAGTTTTCAAAACCTCAAGGAATTCATGGGCCGCCAACGCCCTCCTCCTTTCAGTACTTTGTCTTGCTGTCTGCAGACAGGGCTGTGCTTGGGCTTCTCTGTAAACTGTAGTCACGTGACAGGCCGAAACCACCAGCTCCCCTCCCAGGGGCTGCATGCTGCAAGTTCACCGCCGTACAGTTTGGATGGCTTCTGCAGGTGCGTGTTTACCCCAATGCCCGGCACCTGGGTGCTCAACAAAGATTTGCTAAACTCGGTGTCGGTAGAGCCACAGATAAAGAAATAGAAATGTTTAAAGGAATTGCCATTCAAACACAAAAATATTGACCCACCTAGGGATTTTCCTTTTAAAATTTTGTCAAGTTTTTCATGTTACCTGACATTAATTTTACATTTCTGCCAACACTCTTGAAAACTAAGGATATAATTTTAGTTCTTTCTCAAGCTATTTCTAACTTTAGAAGTAGCCCTAGTCAATATTGGTGTATTTTAGAAATGGTTGATTGTAATTGGTGGTTCCAACACATGTCAAAAACCTTGGGCATCTTATCAAAGAAAGTTAAAACCAAGGTGTTTTAGACACGCAGAAAACTGATTTAATTAAAAAACCAGTCTGATTCAGTACAAGAAACAAGCACTTTTTGGAGCTGATACCTGTAGAGAAATTTCATATTAAAGCCAAAAGCATAGCCAAGCCCATCTTGATTTGCTGGCCATTTATTTATCTTTGGAAGTAATAATAGAAACCGTGCATGGGCCGGGCTCTAATCCTGTTGCTTGCTTTGTAGGATGTCCAGATGGCCTTGCTTTAGCCACTGCCTACATTTCCTGCTGATCCTTGGAGAAGAAGGGAAATGTGTCTTCTGCCTGTATAAATAAAATCGACACTATCCTTTATTGCTATTTCACTGTGTGGGGAGTGCTTTGCATAGATACTACAATCTCACTTTGTCTAGCAAACAGAAGAGTATGTCCAGAACTGGTGAGAAGCCACATTCTTCCTCCCACTGGACATGACTGCCCTGTGCGAAGCTGCCGGGGCGCAGGCCTCACCCAGAAGGGAGCTTGCCTCCTTGTGCGGTTTAAAAGGCATATGCGGGATTAATAAAAATGTGCAGAAGGGATATTTGTTTTGGAATGAGAGGTCAAAAAAAAAAAAAAAGTATCTGCCATCTTTTCGAAGTGTGGGCAAACCACAAATGTAGGCAAACCTCAAATGTATAAGTAGAGACGAGCCAGTATTATAAATGCTGTGAAAAACTGAATTCCCTTTTGGTTTAAAATGCTTTCTCTATTGTTTACTTTTTTTTTTAAGATTTTATTTATTTATTTGACAGAGAGAGAGAGAGACAGCGAGAGAGGGAAAGCAAGCAAGGAGAGTGGGAGAGGGAGAAGCAGGCTTCCTGCTGAGCAGGGAGCTGGATGCGGGGCTTGATTCCAGGACCCTAGGACCATGACCTGAGCTGGAGGCAGATGCTTAATCACTGAACCACCCAGGCGCCCCTATTGTTTACTTTTTAAAAAAGATTGGGGCACCTTGGTGGCTCAGTTGGTTAAGCCACTGCCTTCAGCTCAGGTCATGATCCTGGAGTGCCGGGATCGAGTCCCGCATGGGGCTCCTGGCTCTGCGGGGAGCCTGCTTCTTCCTCTGACCTTCTCCCCTCTCGTGCTCTCTCTCTCTCAAATAAATAAAATCTTAAAAAAAAAAAGATTTATCCACTTATTTCAGGCAGTGAGCAGGTGCCTGTGCACGAGTGGGGTGAGGGCAGAGGGCAAGGGAGAGAGAGAGAGTCTCCAGCAGATTCCGAGCTGAGCTGAGCGCAGAGCCCAACATGGGGCTCCATCCCAGGACCCTGAGATCACGACCTGAGCCAAAATCAAGAGTCGGAGGTTTAACCGACTGAGCCACCCAGGCGCCCCAAGGTCTCTTTCTTGAAGTAATGAGAATGCTCTAAAATGGATCTTGGTGACAGTTGCACGACTCTGTAAATATATTAGAAGCCATGTTATAAACGGCTGAATGGCACAGTGTGTGAACTTCGGTGCATTTCCCAAGATCTCACTGCGCCGGGAGTGACCGTGTTGGATTTGTAACCACACTGTCTTTTTCAGGGTGCGGAGTACGGCATTATTATCATCTCCCTGTGAGTGGGATTGGCACCCCAGTGGGGCCTCCTGGCACGCGCTCTCCGCGGAGCCCAGACGCGGGCCGGTGGACAGCCTGCTTTCCCAGGTACTTGCTTTTTTTCTCTCATCAACCTGGTTACTGGCTTTCCTCCACGTAAAGTTTGATGTGAAGTATTTCACATCCTAGAGGTAGTCAAAGCCACCATTTTCAGTGTCGCTGATAGAGAAACTGTTCAGTATCAGAGAAAGGTTAATCGTAATGTTGTATTTACCAAGGAACAGAAACGTCGTACCTGCATTTACGGTCTGAACTGATAGGTATAACCTTGCCACGGTTGGGTGAGAACTAAATGAGGTCTTTCTTGGCTAGAGCATATAAATCCAACTCTCGTGGTTCAGAATAAATGCCTGGCAAGGTATTTTGGTGTCTGGGGTTATAGGTCATCCTCGTAAGTCATGTTTTGTCCATCATCTTTGAGGTAGCAGAATTATGTAACAGTGGTAGGCACTCGGCTGGAAATATTTAAAGACATGGGTCGCACCGGCTTCTAAAGATTAATTATGTACAAGCTTTTAGTGAAAGAACTAAGAGTGCGTATTATCTATTTACTGATTTGATTTTAAGTAGGAATTAAATGAGATTTATAAGGCATTAAATTTTATTTTGACAGATGCTGGGATGTATTTTTTCTTAGTTACACTTTAACCCCTGATTATCGGCCAGCCCGTGGTCCACTGGAATGGGGTTGGAATTTTTTTCATGTGCTTGCATCATAGCTCCTGTCTGATTAAGCTTAAAACCCCTGCCTGGGTGGATTCTAGCTATATGTCAGAGCTGGAGTTGAGTCGAGGGCGAACGGCACACGCCAGGGCAGCAGATCGCAAATCTCAGTGTGCCTGCACGTGCCTTCATGCTTCTGAGTTCAGAGCCACCGTCTGTGAAAAGAGCATCAGTACGATGCTAAAGGAGCTAAAGTACAGCAAGAGTTAGGCACATCCCAGGGTCTTTCTCGGAGTCTACATGTCCCAATGGGGACACCTGCGTGGGGAAGCCCTTAGTTTCCACGGAACTGACAGGGCTTGGAGTGGGTTTTGTTTGCTGAGATGTTCTCTCTGGAGCTCTTGAAGTTTCCAAACATAAGAAAACAGGTGCTTACCAAGACTCCAGCAGTAGTTTTCCTGAAACTAGACTTCTGGGTCGGGTCTATCGATTGGGTCGAATGAATGGGAGGAGCAGTGTGGAGTGTGGCAAAGGGGGATGGTGCTGGCATTGTCGGTAGGAGGGAAGGTTCTTTGTGACTCAAGCAAGCCCCTTCTAACAAATGCTTCCCTGGTTCTAATTCCCTGTACTAGTGACCGCAGGTCCTTTGACGTCATTTTGTTTGCCCAAGTCCGAGTCTTGTTCCAAAGCTCTTTCCTGTGTAAAAACTCAAAGCTTGGCTTTCTGGGATGACTTAGTCTCAGGTGAGCTTGGGTGGCGAGGATTGTTCCCAGAGCATCTCACATCACCTTAGTTTCAGATCCAACAAACATTTCTTTCCCCTCCCTCCCTCCCTCACTCCCTTCTTTCCTTCCTTCCTTGGAGAGGGGGAGGGAGAACATGAGGGCTAGGGTGGGCCAGAGGGGGAGAGAGAATCTTAAGCAGGCCCCACGCCCAGTGCTGAGCCTGGCATGGGGTTCGATTTAACAACCCTGAGATCATGACCTGAGCTAAAACCAAGAGCTGGACACTTAACGAGCTGAGCCATGCAGGTGCCCTGAGTGTGCATTTCTGACAAGTTCCCAGGCCACACTGGGTTTCTCTGCCTGCTCTAGTTCTACCCTCCAGCGTCGTAAGTATTTTGATTCTTGCTTTGAGTCTTGGGAAAGTATCCCTCCTTCTTGTCACAGCTGTTATGCTGAGCTACAGCCATCAGAAGAGACGACGGATTTAAGTTCAACCTACTATAAAGACTCTTTCAAAGTGTGTTGACAGGTAATTATTTTAGTTAACTAGACGTGAGATCTGAAGTTGACTTTTTGAATATCAGTAATTATATTTCAAATATCAGTATCAAATATTAAGAGTAATTATGATCAGATAATTATGTATATTATCAAAATCAGTAATTTTTGAAATATCAATATAATTATGATTAAGAGGGGGAAATTCTGTACAGGGTGTTTTGTCTAATCTTGCTGTTCCACCAGATTACCTCCAAACAAATCCAAAGTTGGCTGAACTGAAAATGGCTGTCACCAACCACTCTGTTAAAAACGTGGCTAAGTACCAAAAACTAGGGCTCCAAGGATGACACCCCTTCCCAGCGGAAGTTAGTTGCAAATTCTTTATCTGAATCTTAACAGGCTAATGGGAATCATAAAAGGAGCTGTGTCTAGGTTTCCCCACCCAGCCGCGGCACGGGGGCCCCAAATCAGGCAGCACACATGGAGCGGGACTGCTGATTACAAGTAGGACTGAACTCCTAGCCAGGGGAAGAGCCCTTATCCGTGTAAATTTCCTCAGGCTGTGTAGCGGCCAGCCCATAGGGTACTCGACACCATTACTGAATCCCTAAGTGGCTGAAAGAGGTGGAGGAGAAAGTGTTCGAGAGAAGGGCAGGTGGTGGTGAGGAAAAGGGAGAGTAAGGACAGAGAATCCTTCTAAGAAATCTGGCTGTGAAAAGTAAGAGATAGATAGGGCTCTGGGTTGGAAAGCGCCCAGTCATCTTCTAATCTCTGGTTCTGGATTCTTTTAAACATGCAGGAGTATAATTAAATTTCTGCTTCAGAACCTAGCTTCAGGATTACTCATCTGTGTGCTATACTTAACAATGTCCAGACATCTCACATTTTCAGAGATAGGCCAGATGGCCACCACTTTGTCTTGTTGATTTCACGAGTAAACCACGTGCTCTAATTTTTGTTTGGAAAACATGTCAGACTATAGCTAAAGCATTCAAAAGTAAGAATAAACCCTCCTTATTTTTATTTTTCTTTCACTTAAGTGGTATACCAATTTCTCACGATGGAAGTTTGCTCGAATTGCTAAAATAACAAGTCTTTATAGATAAGTATTTGGAGCAGTGCTCGTCCATTTTAAATACTTAGGAAAATATGGAATTATTGTCTGGATACTGACAAAACTCTTTGAATCTTTATAGGTAAGACAGTTAAGGTACTTGAATCTCTGAATGCTGAAATAATTCCAAGTAAATATACTTACAGTGCAACTTTAAGGGTTAACACGTTGTTTGCAAACATTTAGGCTGTTTGAGAAGGACATTAAAAATAGGATAGCTATGGGGCACCTGGGTGGCTCAGCGGGTTAAGGCTCAGCGAGTTAAGCCTCTACCTTCAGCTCAGGTCATGATCTCAGGGTCCTGGGATCGAGCCCCGCATCGGGCTCTCTGCTCAGCGGGGAGACTGCTTTCCCCTCTCTCTCTGCCTGCCTCTCTGCCTACTTGTGATCTCTCTCTGTCTGTCAAATAAATAAATAAAATCTTTAAAAAAAAAATAGGATAGTAGGCGCCTGGATGGCTCAGTTGGTTGAGCATCTGCCTGTGGCTCAGGTCAGAATCTCGGGGTCCTAGGATCCAGCCCTTTATCTCCCTGCTCCCAGCCTGCTTCTCCCTCTCCCTCTCCCTACCACTCCACCTCCTTGTGCTCTCTCTCTCTCTGTCAAAAAAATAAATAAAATCTTAAAAAAAAGAATAGAATAGCTATATTCAGATAAATTCTGTATTTATAGGTATTTCACATTTTAACAGCAAAAAGAGCACATGATCTTGAAAAAGACCCTTTCTTGGATGAGTTTTAAATGTTTCCTATACTCTAATAACTTCCCACAGTCAAGCAGGTAAGATAGAAAATGGAAATGGAAGAATATCTTATCCAGAAACTCAAGAACCAGGAACTAATGGGCTAGCAGCTTGGCACCCTCGTCTCCAGGCCATTGCATTCCCAGGGAACCTTGCAAAAACATGGTCGGAACAAAGCCCTCGGTGACAGAGTGCAGCTGTGCCATCAGACAGGCCTGTGTTTCAACAAGCCCCCGTTCTGCTACTTTCTAGGTTTAACCTATGACCACTGGCCAGCTGTTTCTGGCCTAACCCAAATGGCTAGTGTAACTTGGGCAGCTCACCTAAATCCTGAGCCTCCGTTTCTTCTTCTGTGAAATAGAAGAATAATACGGGTTGGGGCGCCTGGGGGGCTCAGTCGGTTAAAGCCTCTGCCTTCGGCTCAGGTCATGATCTCAGGATCCTGGGATCGAGCCCCGCATCGGGCTCTCTGCTCAGCGGGGAGCCTGCTTCCCCCCTCTCTCTCTGCCTGCCTCTCTGCCTGCTTGTGATCTCTCTGTCTCTCTCTGTCAAATAAATAAATAAAATCTTAAAAATAAATAAATAAATAAATAAATAAATAAATAAATAAATAAATAAATAAAAAGAACAGTACGGGTTGTATTGTGTCCCGCACAACATTTGTGTGTTGAAGTCCTGCCCCTTGTTTCCTTGGAACGTGACCTTATCTGGAGACAGGGTGGTCAGGTTAAAGGGAAGTCTTCAGGGTGGGCCCTAATCCAACACAATGGTATCTTTATAAAAAGGGGCAATTTAGACACAGAACCACACACACGCAGAGGCAAGACAGGCATCTACAAGTCAAGGAGAGATGCCGAGAACGGAGCATTCCCTCACAACCCCTCAGAAGGCAGCTAGTCGGCCTACAGCTTGATTTCAGCCTTCCGGCCTCCGGGACCAAGACAGTCAGTTCCCAGAGTTGGAGCCAGTGGGTTTGAGGTCCTTTGTTCTGCAGCTCTAGCAAAAACTTTAGGCTTTGGAAATTTAATTAGACCTCATAGGGTGGGTATGAGAATTAAGTGAGACAATACAGATAAAACAGTCATCACCGTACCAACTACATTACAGTGGGCACTCACATAAACGTCAAGCTTTCATCATCACTACTATAGCTGAGGCCTCACTTGATATCAGAATTACGGTGGGATACCACAGCCCCTAACTTCTCTTCCAGCCCCGTTCAGCACTTCCAAGCCCTGTGCTCTACAGTCTCTGTTTCCTGAGTTCCTTTCTCCACTTTGCGCATGCGGCCAACAACTTTTCATCCTCAGGTTACCCCTTAAATATCACCTTCTCCACTAGACCCCCCCCCTCATGTAGTCACTGCCTCAGACCTTCTGCTCCCATCCACATGAGGGGTGGATACAGGCCTCCTCGCACAGCAATGCGGTTACTGATCCAAATTAGACTCCCGGGTGCCCCGGGGATGAGCCTTTCTCTTCCTCTAAATTTCCCTCAGGGGATGCTGTGTGAGATGTGCAGTAAATGTTTGGGGAAACAATCCCTTCACCACTGGTAAGGAAGTTGGCCGCATAGACCATCTGTGAACAAGCCCAAGCTCTAAACCAGCTCTGTCTAGATTCGCCGTTCTCGAAAGTGTGGTCCGGAAACCAAGTATGGCCTGGCTGGGAACTTGTTAGATTAGCAATAATCGCACCTTGGATAAACCTCATTGGCTACGATGGTGCCACTGCACAAAGCTTGGGAACCTGTTAGAAATGCGTACTCACGGGCCTCACCGCACACTGACTGAAGCAGCACCTCTGGGGGTGACCCAGGAACCTGCTTCAACAAGCCTCCCAGGAGTTTCTGATACCCTAACGTGTGAGCACTGCCGCTGCGGCTCTGTGCAGTTCAGTAGGAGGTTTGGCTGCTGGTGTGAGCTCCCTACGGAAGCTTTCTTTTCAAGATTTTATTTATTTATTCGTCAGAGAGTGAGAGAGCACACACGCACAAGTAGGGGGAGCGGCAGGCAGAGGGAGACGCAGGCTCCCCGCTGAGCTGAGAGCCCAATGTGGGGCTTGATCCCAGGACCTTGTGATTATGACCTGAGTTGAAGGCAGATTCTTAACCGACTGAGCCACCAGGCAACCTGGGAAATTTTTTTAACAATATAAATGATAAGTCATAAAATATTTTATATTGTTACTGTATATTGTATCTAAGTAAATACAATTATAAATTAGATATTAAATGTACTAGTGTTTTCTTAAATATTATTACTACGTAAGATTTATTTTGTCCTTCCATCTCCCCTTTTTTTAAAGATCTTATTTATTTATTTGAGAAAGAGCACAAGCAGGAGGAGGGGCAGAGGGAGAGGAGAAGCAGACTCCCCACTGAGTGGGGAAGCCGATGCAGACCTTCATCCCAGGACCCTGAGATCATGACTTGGACAGAAGTCAGAAGCTTAACTGACTAAGCCCCCCAGGTGCCCCCTTCCTTCCCTTTCTAAATAACACCATCATTTGTTTAAATCTTTGCATCTACATTTTAACACACGAATGGTCCATTCATTCTGCGTAACCCATCTTGCAGGTTACTAACTTACTATCTGCATTCTACGTGTCTCATACATTCTGCTAGGGTTTTACAGGCAACATACTTCCTCATCATCTATATGCAATAAATCTTAGGAGCTTTATCTGTGTGTCCTCTATACCTCTGTACCAGTTTTTGTCCTCTATACCATTAAAAAAAAATGTTTTATTTATTTATTTGAAAGAGAGAGAGAGCACAAGTGGGGAGAAGAGGGGGAAGCAGGCTCCCCACCGAGCAGGGAGACTGATGTGGGGCTGGATCCCAGGACCGTGAGATCATGACCAGAGCCCAAGGTAGCCGCTTAACCAACTAAGCCATCCAGGTGCCACTCTATACCAGTTTTTAAAAAAGAACTTTAAGCAGAAGTATTTATTCGGCAAATTCTAGTATATTCATACAAATGGAATATTATGCAGTTAGAACCATGATGATATAGATCTATATTGCCGTGAAAAAAGTCAAGCAATCTTCCTGTGGAGAAATAAAGGTAGCAAAAGTGCACGCCCAGTACGGCCCGAAGTGTGCAAAGTCGTGTATGATATCAACATATTTACCTGCAGAGAGGTATCTGGAAGGATGCTCATCTCATTTCTAATAGTTTGCTCTGGATGGTGACAATGTAGTTTTATTTTGCTAATTTTTTTTTCTTTTTGAGGGAGAGAGAGTATGGGAGTGTGCACCCATGTGCACAAGCCAAGAGGGAGAGAGAGAGAGAATCTGAAGCAGTCTCCACACTTAGGCAAAGCCCTCCATGTCAGGACCCTGAGATCATGACCTGCGATAAAGTCAGGAGCCTGATGCTTACCTGACTGAGCCAGCCAGGCGCCTCTTGTTTTGCTAATGTTTTATGATCTCCTGTATGGTTTGGGTAAATAAACAAGTATCATGTATATTAAAATAATTGAAATTCAAATGATATGTGAACATGCAAATATATATGTAAATAAATACCACAAAGAGAATGATAGTACCAGATCCTTTCGTACCAGATCCTTTTGCAAACTAAAGACAGCATTTTGCAAATGGAGAGAATTATTTTCTGACCTTTTGAGTGTTTTACCTGCCTTCAAAATGGTAATCTTCCCATCTTATGTCAGAGCATTAAAACAATTTCCCTAGGGGTGCCTGAGTGGCTTAGCCCGTTAAGGGGCTGCCTTTGGGTCATGATCCCAGCATCCTAAGATCTAGCTGGCACAGGGAGCCGGCTTCTCCCTCTCCCTCTGCTGCTTCCTCTGCCTGTGCGCTCTCCCTCACACTCTCCTTCTCTCTCTCAAATAAATAAAATCTGAAAGAGAGAGAGAGGGAAAGAAAAAGGAAGAAAGGAAGAAAGAAGGGAAGAAAACCAAACCTCCTTGATAATGAGCCTCACTTGGGAGGGGTTGCTCAAAACATCCGTTCCCCTGCCCCTTCTCAGACCCCTCTGAATCAGCGTCTCAGGGAGGGACCCGGGGGGCCTCAGGTAAATTGAGCAGAAGTCCCATAGGAACATAAATGTCGTGAGCCACATCTTCAGCTTGGGTTGCGCACCTCCTGGAAGTGCCTTTCCCAGGCCCGGGGTCCTTTGTTTCCAAGGCCTGCGCTAATTTATCACTGCCCTGGAAAACTATCTGCTTGCAGTGTTTTTCTAAGGCCCCTTTCAGGTCTGAGAATTCTCTGAAAATCTAGGAGACTCTTCAACAACTTTAATCTGTGCTGATCAGGGATACCGAATTCTTCAGACTAGAGGGTTCTGGTGATAGCTTTTAAAAGCAATTCCCGTGTTGTTGCCAGAGGCCCCTCTGGTTCCCTGGGGGACCTGTGTTTCCTACGACAGTCCCCTGGGCCTCTCTCACCTCAGGTTCCCTCCCTCGTCTAAGAGATGAGGACCTCTGTACATAGTCCAATTTTTAACCTATTAAAGTGTTTTTTCTTAAAGTACTTGCTTAGGGGATGGGTGCCGCGGAGTTCAGATAGACACCAGATTACATTTGTGTCAAGGATTCTCATTAACTAGCTCATGGCTGGAGTCAGATGCATTGTGGCATTTACCTCTTTTGGGGGGGAGAGACCTTTTTATTACTTTTATGTACATAAAATTCAAAGCATACACTCAGCCCAGTTTGGTGATTAGTTCTTTAGCCTTTGCCTTTTCCAACTTGGCAGTGTGAGCCTCCGACTTCGGACCCAGGATGCTGCCTTCCCAGCGATGACAGATCTCAGTGTATCTATCACCGCCATTAGTCCTGACGGCTTCCACCGGCTTAGCTGGAGCTCCTTTGTCTTTCCAGTTAACCTGTGTGAAGGCAACAGCGGTGCCCCTGCCGGGCCTTCCCCTTGAGAATGTAGTAGGGAACCCCTGTCTCAGGACACAGCGCAGGTGGGAAGACAGCCAGTTCAGTGGGGTCCACAGCAAGTACAGTCACTGCTGGCTCAACCTTCTTGTTTTCCACTGAGGTGGGGACAGTGTTAACCCCAGCCCAAAGGACAAGTGGCCTCTTTGTGGGGACCTTCCCTTGGCCGGTAGCTTCCTGCTCAGCCCAGGCCAACAGTCTCTGCTGCTTCTCTCACCTTGTCTCTGGTCAGTACTTGTGGGCCGGTGTCAGCAGCTGTGTGGCGGTCCCAGGCCTGGGCGAACTGGTTCATTGCAGGAGGCACTTGGAGACGTTTATAGAGACTTGCCCTTTGCCGCTGCAGCCAGATGTACGGGGACCGCCTGACAAAACGAGTGAGGTCCTTTTGGGCGGGATGTCCTGTCCGATGCCACAGTTCTTAGGCCTTTTCTCAAACAGGGAGCTGACCACCTTCTCGGCCTCCTGCTTCTTCACGACTGAGACTTCAGGGCCAACTTCCCCTTCACCTTCTTTCCTTTTGGCATCTTGGATGGCCGGAGGAGAGAGCTGTGATGTTTACCTTTTTGCACAGGAAGGGTTTCACAAACATGAGTCCCCAGCACTTGGTTCAGCAAAAACCCTCGAGCGTCTGTTAAAAGGAGCTGTAGAGAAGACAGCAGTAGCCGCACCAAAACCCCACCTGACCCGTAGAGGCAGTGGACAGGGGCCGGGAGCGCCGGCGAGGACGGGCTTCCATCCAACAGACCTGTGTCCGGAGTCTCCTCCGCTCTCTACTGGAAGGGACCTCAGGCAGTAGCTGTTCTCCCTTCTCCAAAGTAGTTTCCTCGTCAGTAAAGCACGGCAGTAATACCAAATACACCAAACACAGACGGGGGCTCTCTGAGGACTTACATGAAATGAGTTAAAATTGCTTTTGAAAGATGATGCGTTCAAGCCATCTTTGTTTATCAGGGTTTCTGTTTTTTGTTTGTTTTTTAAGGTTTTATTTATTTAAAAAAAAAACTTTTAAAAATATTTATTTGACAGAGAGAGAGCGAACACAAGCAGGGGGAGTGGGAGAGGGAGAAGCAGGCTTCCGCTGAGCAGGGAGCCCGATGTGGGGCTCGATCCCAGGACCCCGGGATCATGACCTGAGCTGAAGGCAAACGCTTAACAACTGAGCCACCCAGGCGCCCCAAGGTTTTCTTTTGAAGTACTCTGTATACCTAATGTGGGGTTCAAGCTCAAGACCCCAAAGAACCGCTCGCTCCCTCTACAGACTGAGCCAGCCAGGCACCCCTTGTTGGTAGTGTTTTTTAATGGAGGGTTAACAAGTGGCATCTGTCCCTGGAAAGAGTGTGGATTTTGTACACTCTGCAGTGTAAACAGAAGTTCAATAAACCCTGCCCCCGAGGCCCCAGGCACCCTGCCAGTGGGGGGAGGCTCCTCCACAGCGGGGAACACTGTCCCTGCCTGGGCCTGTCTAGACCCAACGGTGCTTCGAAAGGTGCTTCTCGGATCTCCAGGCCTAGAGCTGGATTATGCCCTGTCTCGACCCCTGTCCCGCAGGCTGAGTAGACCTTGATCTTGGCCGCCAACCTGAGCCCCCTCAGCCCGTCCCCCGTCAGTGTCGTGGGAGCCTGCACGTGAGCACGGCCCCACGAGGTCCGCCAGCTCTCTCCCGAGCCCCAGGCCAGGGGCTCCTCAGACATGTCACCCAGCCGGCCCGCAGCTGACTCGGGGGTTCATAGCCCATTCTTCTGTCAGTTTTGTGGCCAGCTCAACCCATCATGGCCAGGAAACACTGCCAGGAGGGAGGAAACATCAGGAGGAAAAGCTGGGGTTTGGGATTTCGGCCAGCGGCAGAAAGAGGAGAGGGTGAATTGAAAGCCACTGTCCACTGAGAACTGAGAATTTTCTCCCTGTAAAGTCTGATGCTTTGATCACTTTGGCACTCACTCCTTTTCATCTTTTCACAGCAGTGATAACAACATCCCTGCCGATGTCTTGCCAATTTAATAATAATAATAAAGGTAAAAAGGGAGAGCTGTGGCTATCGGGGTCCTTTGCTGTTTGGGGCTGTGGTTCCTCTTTAGGCTTCCCCTAGCCCAGCCACAAGCCCCCACCCCTTTTCATGCGCCTTCACCCTGCTCTCTGAAATGTCTGCTTCCCGGTAAACAAAACTCTCAGCTGGACTCCATGTCCTTGCTTTAACTTAAATTTGACTCTCTCCTGAGGGCATCCCTTTCTGTTGGCACCTCTAGGGATGCTTTCTTCTTTAGAGAGGAAGAGAAATCTAAGCAGAAGCTGGCTCTGGGGTCCAGGCAGAGAGCCTCAAATACAGGCCCTAGGGCAGAACTGCGCTTGGCAGGGTCTCGAGAGCAGCAGAGAAAGGCCAGTGTGACTCCGGGATGTGAGCTTGGGAGGGAGCGGGAGGAGTCGAGTTTGGAGCTGGCGGCAGGTTCAGTTCGACTCGGAGGCTGTCTTAGCCGGCTTGTGCTCTGTAACAAAACGCCATAGACTGGGTGGTTTCTTTTTCTCACGGTTTGGGGGACTATAGAGTCCAAGATCAAGGTGCTGACAGATTTGGTTCTTGGTGGGGGCCCTCGTCCTGGCTTGTAGGCAGCTCCCTTCTCCATGTGTCCTCATTTGGTCTTTCCTAGGACCACGAGCCTGGAGAGAAGCTCTCTCTTCCTCTTATACCACAGATCTCATGATGAGGGTCCTACTCTCATGACCTAATCTAAACCTAATTCCCCCCCAAAGGCCCATCTCCAGATATCACCACATTGGGGGTTAGGGCTTCAGTCCCTTTGCGGGGCTGGGAAGGACACAAACATTCAGCCACAACACGGGCCATGACAAGAAGTCTGGATTGGCGACATTTTGAGGGTTTAAAAGGATAGAGTTATGAGATCTGATCTGCCTCCTGAAAAGATCATTCTGGCTGTTGGAAGATGGATTGGGAGAGGCAAGGTTAAACTCAGGGAGACAGCACAAAGAGGCAAGTCCTGGAGGAAGAGAAACTTTCTAAGATTAAACCATAATTTTTTTTAAAAAGGTTATTTATTTATTTATTTGAGAGGGAGAGAGAGTGAGAGCCATGAAAGCACATGAGGCGTGGGGAGGGGGGCAAAGGGAGAGGGAGACAGAGAATCTCAAGCAGACTCCCCACTCAGTGTGGAGCCCAGCTCAGGGCTCAAATGTGCTCGACCCTGAGGTCATGATTGAGCCGCAGTCAAGAATCAGATGCTTCACCGAGCCCCCCAGATAACTCAAAACATGTAATTTTTTATCCATTGAAATGCTAATCTCTTAATGTTTTAGAAGTGTCTTTGGAAACTCACTACCAAAGTTTGGGTTAAGTTAATCTTTAGTCTTTAGATGATCTTTTGGGAGATAAATATGTTGAAGAAATATTTATCCTGTGTTCATGAATTTTTTTTTTGTTTTATTCAGTTTTTTTTTAAAGATTTTATTTATTTATTTGAGAGAGAGAGAGTGAGAGAGAGCGGGAGAGGGGAGAGGGTCAGAGGGAGAAGCAGACTCCCCGTGGAGCTGGGAGCCCGATGTGGGACTCGATCCTGCAATTCCGGGATCATGACCTGAGCCGAAGGCACTTGCTCAACCAACTGAGCCACCCAGGCGTCCCTTATTCAGTTTTTTTTCCCGTCAATATCAAACAGAATTTTACTTACTGTTTTTAAATTAAAATAGCACTGTAATAAGATCTCATTTTTGTTTAAATTATTCTGGTCTCTGGGGGTAGTCTTGTAGGTAGCCTTTTATCTATATCTGCCTATGTCTGGAATTCACCTAATGCTGAAGCTGGTTATTAGGATTTTAGGTGATTTTCACATTTCTTTGTGCTTTTCTGAACTGCTTTGAATGCTTTATAATGAGCATCTTATTTTTTTGCAAAAACTCACTGGTATAAAAAAATGAACAAAACTGAAAATAGTTTTCTTAACTATGGAATAATATAAATAGTGTTATACCTCAGTTTCCTGAACAGAATAATGGCTGTGTCAAAATTGGCATTGCCCTTTGAGACACTAACATGTAGATAAATGGACATTTTGGAAAGTGGCAAAAAGGAGACAGCTTTCTGCTCTTCCTACATAATATTACGATATGGGAACAATCCTGAAGACAGGGACTCTGCAAAGTGCTTGTCAGTGAACCAGAAGCATACTGTTTCCAAAGGTAAAGCAAGAGTCTTGAGTTGCCCAAAAAGTTGAGGTGACCCTTTCTTGTGGATTATCATGCGCTCATCTTTTTGTTTGTAGGATTCTAAGTGCTGAAGGCTAGCTTGAAAATAATTTGCTCTCTTTGCAATGTGTACAAACCTAAGACTGTTACACTTGAAGTGGACTTTGTTCCATTGTATTGCATTTATAGGACCATCATAGATCTGGATGAGGAGAATCTCAATCCTAAGTCTGTTCTTCTGTGGGGTTTGGGGGTCATGAGAGAATATACGGTACTAGGCACAGTTTCATTCACAGGTGCTTTCACTAGAAACCTGGGAGTTGGGATACTTAGGGTAGCTAGTCCCCCTGACCCTTTCCTGCATCCCCCTCCAAAGAGAAGACTTTAACAAACTTTGAAAGCGAGCAAAAGTAATATTAAATAAGAAAAAGTGAAGGTGTGAAGGGCAGAGCAGAACTTCCATGCCGTTCTCCTGGATGCTACTTGAGGGCCTGTGGCAGGTGCTGATGGAAGGAATCTTCTCAGGAGCATGCACGCTTACCGGGATGGCTGTTTGGACTGAGAAGGGCGGGAGAGACCAGCAGAGAAGAGGCCACTGCAGGGGAGGTGAGGGCAGTTAACCCTGTCCTCTGCATGTTAGTCATGCTGTACTTGGGCAACTCTCCTGCCTTATCGTCATTTGTTTACTTGGTTATGTCTTCATCACACTGTGAGCTAGCCCCCCAATATATATCGTCTTTGTCTTCTTTGTCTGTGCCCTAGGGTACACGGGAGGCGTTCAGGAAATGTTTGTTGCGGAAAAGTGTCTCCATGATTGCAGTCGGACTAAATTGCTCAGTTACCCTGTCAGCTTTTCAGTGTCAGATCCCTTTGTTCCCACTTAATGACACTTTATAACTGTATTGCAAATATATATGTATATGTACACATACACGTGTGTCTGTATGTCTATGGATGTACTGTGTGTGTATCCAAGTTTTAACATTCTTGAGGAAATTTGATGAAAAGTGTTTAATTTATCACATTGATTTGTGGTCTTCTGACCAACTTGTTACAAAGATCTTATACATTGTAATGCATACTGAAAAGTATTGAAAAACTGTTCATTACACAAACAGCATGGCACAAACAATAACTACAATTTGAAAAGAGAAAGACACAGCCCTATCCTGTCCTATCCTGTCATCAGATCATGTTCCCATTTGCTTTCCAATTCGTTTATATGGTTTTCGTAGTTTCCTCATTGCCATCATAGGGTAGATGAGATTTGTGTTCTTTTTCATTGGTTATTCTCTCATTATTCTCCTCGTTGCTAGATAGACTTGTAATTTTAGATAATAGCTTGCTATGCCAATTCACTCCATCTGCTGTAATTCAGGAGCCCTCTATTCTTGGACATCGATGGCTTCCATAGTTTGTTATCATGAGTTGGCATCGAGTGAAGTGTCTCACCTCCCAGTCATCCACGGGAGTCTGACCGCCAGTCTCATCTTCCCACTGAAACAGCTTTGGCCAAGATGAGGCCGGTTCTCTTCTCGGTGAGCATCTTCTGTTCTTACCTTAACTGACCTCCTCACTGGTGCCTGCTGTTGACTATTCTCCCCTGCTTGAAATTCATTCTTCCTTTGACTTTGTGGATAATGCCCCACAAAGGTTTTTCTTCCCTTTTCCTCTTTGGTCTCTGCTCAGGAGGTTTGAACTTGGCCCCTAGTATTGGCATTTCCAGAGATGGATCCTATCTTTTTTTTTTTTTTTTTGCCTGTCTGAAAACAGGCTGGATGGATGGGTCCTATCTTTAATCCTCTGTTGCCTGAATCTACAGTGTCTCTAAATAGTCTCACTTCCTCCCCTGACTTCACTTTCCTGATACATTGACATTTCTCAGATCTCTTCCTCCGTCCCAGAGCTCTCTACCCAAGTACTCATCAATGACTAGTGCGTAGTAGATAGTGAACATCTCCACCTGCATGACCCATAGCCCTTGAAACTCAGTCAGTCCTTAACTAAACTCATCTTCTTCCCTCAAGCCCTCCCAAGATCTGCTCCCACCCCTGCATTCTTTGGTAAGGATACGGTCATCTACTCAGTTACGCCAGAAATCTGAGAGTCACCTTAGACTCACTTCCCTCTTCCTTACATCATTTGTAATCAGGCAGTCAACCAGCCTGCTGATTACACTCCCTTAATTTCTCGAGAAGCGGCTCCTTTTTGGGTAGCACTGCCTGATAGCCACGTCATCTCTCACCTGCCTTCCCACAAAAGTGCATTTTTTGCTGGTCTTTTCATCTTACTGACACCCCTCACCCTTCTCCCACCTGCCACATTCATTTTCCTCCAGAAGCCGACAGAGTGATCTTTATAAAATGCCAATCTAATCCCACTTCTCCTGTGTTCACAGGAGAATACAGCCACTGCCTGCCTGGGCAACCTCACTTCCTGTCGCTGAAGAGCAAGATGAAGTCCCTTCATTCCTTGTTTCTCCACTGGTATTTATTCCCTTCACCTGAAAGCTTTTCCCCCTCTTTCTGTCTCAAAAACTCATTCCTGTAAGCAACCCCAAGTGTAGAAAGCCTTCCCTGAACCTCATCTGGGTGAAGAACCCCTCCCGAAAGTCCCCTGAGCTTTCCAGAAATCCCAGTTCCTTATTATTTACTGAGCGTCTGCTGAAACAGACTGAGTTCCCCAAAGTGAGAGTCTCAGTCTTTTATCAGGAGGTTTGGGTTGATAGAAGCGGTTCACTGATTGCTTGATAGAATTTCTTTGGAGAAACAAATTCTAGGAGTGGGGTTCAAATGTGCAAACCACATGTGAAAAATATGTACTGTTAATTCCTTCTCCAAAAAGTTTATTTACAACTGCCACCAGCAATGCTAGTGTACTAACTGAATCATGCTTTTCAACAACTATTTATTGTTAATCTGTGACAGGCACTGTGTCAGAAGAACAGTATTTCCAGTATAAGACTATTTTAGTATTTGGAGCAGTGTAGTCCAGTAGAACTTTTCTGCAGGGGTAGAAATACTATGTCTGCACTGCTGCGTGTGGCTACTGAGCACTGGAAATGTGGCTAATGTGACTAAGAAACTAAAATTGTCATTTCTTTTAATTTTTGTTAATTTAAAGTGAATTGTATTAAATACCCACTTGTGGGAAGTGGTTATCATACGGGACAGTGCATCTCTAGAGAGAAAGGAAATCATTCAGCAGATGTTAGTGCTACATTCTGGATTCCTTTCTTCCTTTTTAAATGCTAATGAGAGCTCACATCACTAAGGTGTGACCAGTTCACAAAAGGCTGTGACTGTTCTCCCTTGTGGCACTACCTAATTTGGAAACATTTTTTAAGTAGGTGCTTAGGTCAGGAGAGTAACACCTTCCTTCCGGAATACTACCCAAACGTCTAGGTCTGGAGGCTTGAAGGGAAGTGGGAAACGTTACACACACTGCTTTTTATCCAGAGGCATGCACTCAGCTACTCCGAAGGAGGCCAGAAGCCTAACGCTTTCAGAGAGGCATCTGTTGGACTTGTTTTTCCACATAAACTGCCAAACTTGTTTTGATTAGGCAGGAAGTGAAGCAATTTTTCAGGGAGAGAGCCCAGCATCTGCATCTCGTCAGCGGGTTACACCAGACCTTTTACCTCTTACCTTCCATTTGTGAGCCTAGGCCGAGTTTTGCTTTAAGGGAAAGCAATTTTAAGGGAAGAGCAGGGTGGTTCCCTTAGATTTCAGACCCCAAAGTATATAGATATATATGTATTTTAAAGATTTTATTTACTTATTTGACAGAGAGAGAGAGACACAGCAAGAGAGGGAACACAAGTAAGGGGAGTGGGAGAGGGAGAAGCAGGCTTCTCATTGAGCAGGGAGCCTGATGTGGGGCTCCACCCCAGGACCCTGGGATCATGACCTGAGATGAAGGCAGACGCTTAACAACTGAGCCACCCAAGCGCCGCCCCAAAATTATATTTTTAATCAGTGTACCTGTTTTGAGTCTCTGATTAGTTTACATGAACTAAAAATAAGGAAGTTTTTACTTCTCTGGTGCAGTTCTTTGTACAAGGACTCTAAAGCGAGTAAACGTACTGAGTTGAATTAAATAAATCCTACTGGATAAGCATTTGTGACCTACTGGTAGCCTTTTAAAAGCTGACGATGAGAGAGGCGTTCCAATCTTATTGGAGTTGTTGGAAATGTGCCAGAGATAACCTGTAGTATATTTTCCTCAGAAGTCATATTTTTAACACGAACATCCCAACACCCTCGGAATTCGGGTAATCAGTTGTTGATCTGAGAAATGTGGGGTACAGTGCCGTGTGTGTGTGTGTGTGTGTGTATGTGTGTGTGTGTGCGCGCGCGTGTTGGCTGGCTGGGCAGGCCTCTAGGCAGGGCAGAAAACTTTGGGGTTTCCCCTCTTCTTCCTTTCGGAAGAGAGCTAAAGAAGCGCTGCAAACCTCTCCAGAAAGTGTTCGTACCGGATGCGCAAGCGACCTCAAAGGAAGAGCCTCGGGACACACAGGCCAGCCCCGAGCTGCTCACTGCTGTCCCAGCGCTTCCCCGGCGCGCGCCCGGAGCCGGACCTGCCGGCCTAGTGCGCGCCGCGGAGCGAACCATCGCGCCGCCTGGGGCGGGGGGCAGGGCGTGGGGGTCGCGGGCCGCTCGGACCTCGGGGTCCCCCTGCCGCCGCCGCCGCCCCCTCCCGCCCCTGCCGGAAGTCGCCTGTGAAGCGGCCAGTAGCGGGGGCCTCGGGGATTGGCCCTGCAAGCCCTCCCTTCACCCCCCGGTCGCGCGGGGGTGGTAGCGGCCCGTTTGAGAGTTTCCCGGGTCCGGCAGCCGGCGCAGAGGCGCTGCGCGGCGGCTGGGGGTGGGCGGCGGGAGGAGGGACAAAGGGTGGGCCCCGCGGGCGGGTTGTCCCGCAGCCCAGGCTTGGGCTCCGAGGACTGATCGTCTGCGCGGACAGCGAGGAGGAGTGGAGCCCAGGCGGGACTTGCGCCCGAGATGCCGGTGCGAGGAGATCGCGACTTTCCGCTCCGGCGGGAGCTGTCAGGTTGGCTCCGTGTAAGTGCCCTCTCGAGTCTGCTCGGTTGGGAGAAGAGTCTTGGGGAATGAGCGTGGGAGCGCGGGGTGGGCTTTCTGTCGCGCGGTAGGTAGCTGCTACTCTCCCACCTGAAGGTGAGGCCGAGGGCAGGGGGTAAATTTCATCCGACCCGGTTGTGGCTCATGGCCTCCGAGCCTCCTTGCTCCCTTTCTCTCCTCTCTGAAGTCACTTGGGTTTCAGATGAAGTCTCCAGGAGGGTAGGGGAAACTCCCGAACTCTGTCCTGGATCTCTGCTGCCTTGAAGGCATCTCGTCCCGCCTGTTGTGTAGCCTGCTGCGTTCCTTTGTGTTTTCCTTCTGTTTGAAACCACACACTCTGCTTGATGCAAAGTTACAGGCATGTGTGTGTGAGACAGCTCTGACAACTCTTTGGAGACCAGGAGCCTCATTTTCCCTTTTCATCAGCTGCCACTGTAATATAAGTAGAAGTTGTTTTCAGTAGGGACTGGGAGATAGGGTTTTGGAGGAAGCCACAAAAAGGAAGTGATGAATGCCTTCTGCTTTGGTATTCCCTTACCTGTCACCATTCCCTTTCTTTTATGTCTTCATTTGTCAAGTTTCTGCTTTTACACAGTAGCTTAAGTTATAAATAATCAGGGTTTTGACTACAGGGTTTTAACATTCTTGAAATGTGGACGAACTTGGGAGTGAATAGTCCAGGGCTTAGTAATGGAATACAGCCTCCCACCTCTATTGTAGCTTGGGTTCTTAGGCAGCACTGCTTCCCTGGCAGCTGTGTGGTCTGAGTAGTAATGGTCGTGATTTCCCTGCAGTTCGCAGCGGAGAATCAGCCCATGGCAGAAGCTGCCCTGTGCTTCCCGGCGCCCTCCCTCAGCTTGGGGAATCCTAGTAGAGGGGAAAGAGGCCCTTCGCTTCAGATCTTCTGGTGGTCTGTGCTTTGTGTGCTGATGGAGAAACCAGCCCCGTTGTCAGAATCATCCCGGGGGGGGGGGGGGTGACACCCACACCGGAGGAGATGCTTTAAGTGAGGAGTAGGAGTAGTTGCATTTGAGGCATTTAACATCCTGCCGAAGAATGAGATTTGACTGCTCAGTAAACTCTGACGACCAGCTGCACTTCAGCGCACAGTGCAGGTGTTGGAGAGAGTGCCCCGGGTACACTGTCTTGTCGGGAAGGCATGCACGGAACTGAGAATCATGAGTTCCGGTTAGAAATAAGGATGGGATGTTATGGCTTCTCCTCTCCGGGAAGGTGAGAGCAGGGGTGCTTCCCTCGGGCAACAGTGGCTTTTGAGGTGTTTCTTGAGCTTTTTCAGAGCTGCTCCCAGAGACTGATGGAGGGGGATTTCTTTCCTTGAAATAGCTGCTGCCACTTTTCCATGACCACACAGCTAATAACCAGCACCCACCTACCGGGGGCGGTCTCTGTGAGGGGCACAAGGTGAGCAGGACTCTGTCTGCCTTCGGGAGTCTGTCAGAGCTGAACGTTTTGGACTCTTGAGACTGTGGACTCTGCTGGGATACCTGTGGCTGGGGGCGCAGGGGGTGGGCAACACAGAGGCGAACTCTGCAGTACTTACACACTGCAGGGACTGTAAGGGACTGCCTTACACACGCTCCCTTTAGGGATTCTTCCTGGGACGAAAGGGCCGCATTGGAACAGGAACCTCACAGGCAAGCCAGTAAAGAAGATGGGGCTGGTAACAAACCCAACCCATCGGGTTGAGTGAGGACTGCATGAAGTGTTAGGGTGTTGGGCATGTGTGGGTGCCAGGTACACGGTAGCTGCTAATAAGAACCAAGACAGGTGCTGAAAGCTTCAAGTGCTGGGTCCTGGGAGGTAGGATCTAGAAGTACAGGGAGGAGGTACTATGTAGGTGCCTAGGCAGGAGCCAGGTAGACAAAAAGAGTTGCTCACACTCTTGAAAGCCCTTGAACGCCTGTAAGAGAACTGCGGCGGGGGCGGGGGGGGGGGGTACTTGGGAGGGGAGAAGTCCTAAAATCCCTAATGTGTTAGTGACTTGACTTTCCCTACAAAGAAGTGAACCAGTTTCCCAGTAAACGCTTCACCCCACCCGCTACATGGGGAATATTACTATTTTTGAGGCACTGAAATGCCTAAGACCAATGAATTTTAACCTCAACCCCTGGGGAATTCCATTTGCAAGGACTTCTGCCTACATTTGTTTAACTTTTGGTCTAATTCTTTGTACACTGACAAAAGGTTACAGCCAGCCATTTATCTTTGGCAGAAGTGCCTGGGAATGCGAGGGAGATGTAAAAATCCCCGCAGTGAAGTTTAGAAAGGGGTTCTCTTCTGAAGGTACTCTTTTTTAAGAGACAGGTGAGCTCTTGAAACTAGGCGGGGCCACGTTAGTCTCCCGGACAGTGTCTGTAGTTGACAGTCATGCAGATTTGGGTGGGGAGTTGGTGGAGGTGTGGGTGGCGGGGGTGGGGTTAAGAGGAAGCGTTAGTAATCACAGCTGAAACTTTCAACATACTCTTACCAAGAATATGAGCCATCAGGGAATTCCTTGTCTAATCCCTAAAGCAAATCCCATTAAGGCGTTGTGGCTACAGCTTAATTTATCTAGGTTGCCAGTTGACTTCCTATGAAATGCCTCATTGATTAGATGAGCAGTAATGGGGGGCCAACAATTGTTGGCCAGATGGCCTTGGACTAGCCACCCTTGGTGTTGAAAGGCATTTCCACTGAAGAGGATTTGGGGTCTAGTAACATAGGATGGTGTGACTGATGCACATGTGTGTGGGGAGTCCAGCTGGGGAGGGGGACAGAATGATTATCTCAGATGTTTTACTGAGTTAGTTTCTTGCTCCTCTATCCAAGGATTGGGGTCAAAAACATAGACTCAGAGGTCAGATTTAACACCTATTTAGGGGGCTAAAAACTCCAGAGTTTTTGTGAACTTTTTGAGGTTAAGAAAGAAATCTTACCTAAAACTATTTATGGCCTACTTCACCCCACAGGGATTTTTATGATGACCCTTGTTAGCAGAAGCCAGTATTGCTACCAAATTTATCAGGGTCTAAGGTGGTACTACCATTAAAAATTTTTTTAAAGACCGTGTAACAGCAGTGGAAAAAAGTTTTCAGGCACTCAGTCCTAACATTAAGTACTGGCAATAGCCAGTTCCAGGTTTGAGGGGTACCTGGGAAATACATACAGCTGGCTAACCTCCAACACCACCTCCATCACTGCACACAAGGCAGAGCTTGGAGTTGCAAAGTGTCTGCTCTCACTTTTCCAGCTTGATTAGGAAATGCACTTAGCTTGGCCTCTCACTTCTAGAGCCCAGGCAGGCCTGCGGAGATCTTCCCATGACAGTGATGTTTCATTCTATTTTTAAGGGGTCTAGACCCTCTATCATCTGACCAGCCACTGCACCAAAGTTTGATCAGCCTTGATAACCTGTGAGCTCAGAAGAGAAACTATAGACTGTCCTACTGAAAAAATACCTGATATGTTGATTAAGTATTTTTTTCTGCTCCCCCACCTTTTTTTGCTGTTCCCTAAACAGTGTTTTCTAAAGTGTGCTACCCAGACAGACTTACAGGTGGCACATTATTTTTCAGTTATTTTGCATGAATATTGTGCTCCAGGGCTAAAAAAATATAAAGACGGCTACCAGATTCACTTATTTCATGGATAGGTTGTTTAGAACGAGGCACGATTAAGTATTAAGTAAAACAAAGAGTTTGATGTAAGAGAAATAAATTTTGGGGATGAGTGCTACAGGAGTAAGGCAAAAACTGAGAACACAGCCCTTGAAATCTGAGCCTTGGTAGTACTGTTTAAAATGTGAGTGTGATGTTCAGTTATGGAGAGCTGCGTATACCTTGCCCGACCACACCTTCAGGAATGCCAGACGGAGTCTGCAGATGTGACAGCGGGGATAGGATCGATTCAAAATGGAGGCAGTCCTTCGGCATTGCAGGGGACATCACTGTGCTCGAGCACAGCTTGCTCTCCTAATCTAGCAGTGCTGGAGAAGGCAGAGAGCCAAACAGCCTCACATGTAAATACACCTAATTTTTAAATTATTTTTTAAAGGTTTAATTTTTTAGTTCTGTCTACACCCAATGTGGGCTTGAACTCACAACCCTGAAAGCAGGAGTCGCACACTCTAGTGACTGAGCCAGCAAGGTGCCCCAAAATGCATTTAATTTTTGAAAAATGTAGCTTTTGTTGGCCTTGTTTGTAGGCTGTAAAGTAGGCTTTAACAAGGATTGTAGTAGGAATGGGAAGTCTTGAGGTTTAAAAAAAAAAAAAAAAAGTAACCCTGCCGTGACCTAGAAAAATGAGTAATTGGAAGTTCATGGTCATGGGAGGTAAGTAAAACCAGAATAGAAAACACTTAGTTTCAGTCACCAAAATCCTTAATCGTGTGTGTGTGTGCATGCACACATTTTATGTGAAATCCCAAGACTTCAGTTAGTAACTTGTACTTTAGTCATTTTAAATCCATGCAGATATTTGTTTAGTGCTTCTGCCAGATGGTTACAGTTAAATCAGGTCTTTAACCTTAAAAACATAATGCAGTCTTTCTTAATCATTTATATACCTTGTACTTCTTTTTTTTTTAAAGTAAGCTCTATCCCACAACGTGGGGCTCGAGCTCAGGACCCCAAGATCAGTAATAACACGCCTACCCACTGAGCCAACCGGGTGCTTCCACACCTTATATATTTTAGACCATAGAAATATGCATTTTTGTAGTAACAATTATTTTAACTTTCAGCCTAATATTTAGCCTAATTAAAATATTCATGGCTTACAGTTTCTGTTTGTCTTCTCTCAACATTTCATTTGTGTGGGTGACACTTGGGGGGGCGGAACAAATGCTAGGAGTGAATAAAATATTTGTGTTTTAGGAAGCAGTACTGACAAAAAAATTTCAAATTATACCATTAGTCATGGCAAAGATCTCACGTCCTATCCTTGAACGCCCATGTTTTCTAAATTTTACCTGTGTGCATATATAAAGATGGACTTCAGGATTAATTAATAGGGCAATTATTATTTTCTGTTGTAGAATTTAATCAGCCATATGAATATATATATTATGTTCACAAGAAAAAATGGCATCTTTTGAAAATTTAATTATAGTATGCCTCATCTGATAGTGTAAGTATGAGACTAAATATATAGTTATATATTTATAGTTAGTGACAAGCCAGAGGCATTTGGAGGGGGATATATATATATATATATAATACATTGTAAGACAATTATTGGGATAGTTAGTCTTCCTCGTAGGGAACAGTTATTAGGCTGTAATTAACAGTTAATGATTAAAGTCCAGTTATATCTTTACCATTGTATTAAAGAAAAGCTTTAGTAGAGATGAAAGAACACTGCAGATACTCTACATTTTGTCATTCGAGTTGAAGGTGAACAGGGGAGATAATGCTTTCTAATCATCAGTAGGAATAAATGAACTTTTTTCAGACTTGTAGCTTCTAAGACCTTCATTCCTCTCAGGAGGAAATAATGGTCCGAATATGGCTTTGTTGGGAACCATTTTTTGAGAGCCATTTCTTGTGACAGCAGTAAAGGCAGTGTTCCAAGTTCTAGGCTGTGGGGTTTCTTTCATGCCTTCTGTAGTAGAGCACCCCTGAGACCCTGAGTCTGTTTTGGAAAGGAGGGTAGTGTGTGCTCTAAGAGGCAACCAGCTCGTTCTCAGTCCACAGAAGACCATTTGCAAAGATATCTGGCAAAAGCAGAATGAAATTATTTGAGGAAATTAATTAGCAGAACTAACCATTTCTGGTTTTGAAAAGAATGACTCGTTTAGAAGGAATGTCCCTGGGAGCTCATTTTTAGAAGCCTGGTTCCTCCCTTACCCTTCTTCATTCAGGCTGAATCCATTTCCTCCTTGCCCGTGGTTGGCTGGCGTGCACATGCCAGTATTTGCTAGAGCCCTTATCATGTCTGCTCCATGCCAGTCACTTCCCGGCTGCCGTGAGCCCCTCCTTGGTCTGAGTCATCTGGGTAACCCCAGAAGCCGACAGGTCACCAAACATACCCACTAAGTTCACCACATTGAACCGACTGGGTCTGGGGAAGGCTCTTGTCGAATAAAGAATTGAAGACACGCTGGGAACTGAGAAGAGTGGATTCCTGACATTGACAGAGTGAGTGGATGGATAGTTTGTCAGTAAGAAAACAACCTGCAGAGTCCCGTACTGGCCTTTTGTGTAGTGTATAAGCTGTACTAACTAGCTGGGTGACTGCAGCTCAGGCCTGGAAATGGAAGTTTCTTTTTTTTTTTTTTTTTGGTTGGAAGTTTCTTTATAGGGAAATGAGTAGTTGTATTTGAAGGTCTCTGAAGTCTTCTCTGGTGCTCAGTGTTCTAAGCGGTTGGGTAAAAGCTGAGAGAACATTCTAAATAATTTCTGTTGGTTCTCGTCGTCTGAAAGTACTTCCATGCTCCTTAAAAAACTCGGGTTTGTTTTCTGTTTTTTTCTTTAAAGAAGAGCTCCAGTGGATTTTCTCTGAATGATATTTTTCTAAAAAGCAAACTGAGAACCCAAAAGCGGCAATAGTTGTTGAGCTCCTGAAGTGCTGCGAAGATCTATTATTCAGTTGCAGCTTAAATAATGTACCACCGCAGCGAGTGCCGTGTTCTCTTCTTGCGCTGCAGCCCGAGCCAGTATCTGCAGTCATCTCGCGTGGCTTCTTGAGACTCGTTCTTTCTCTTTCTTCTTCCCCTCCACCCTTCCCAGTAAGAGCTGCCTACTGGGAGTCGCCAACACCCCCTTCTTTTCCTGTGGACTCTTTCAGGGGCCCTGCTGCCTGGAGCAGAAGCAAGGCAAGGCAGGCCCGGAGCTGGGAGCCGGGTCTTCACAGATGGGCTGAAGAGGAGCCTCCTGCTTAGGGCTGCAGGCCCTCCTTGTTCACTGACGCAGAATCACTCACTGTCGCTCGAGTGTTCGCATCACGTCAGGCACTTCTGAGTTCTTCAGCATAACTCGAGGCAGAACACCTTGCCTACCTTGGCTGGTCTGCTGAGTGTCTGCATGAGTTTTAAGAGGGGAGAGAGATTTGCGGCATCTTAGACACTCACTGAGATTTTCCAGAAATGGAACTGGAAACACTTGTGCTTTTCTTTCTGGTGTTACTGTTGGAGTCTCAAAACAGGCAGGCGGCGACACACTGAAATGAAGAGGCACTGGGTTCATCTTGAATACCGGTGGCCTTCTTTCTAGCAGATCTAAATCTGGATTTTAATCAGAGGTATGAGAGCAATATTTACTTATACTGCTTAAGTGGACAGTTTGCAGGTTTCTTTACCCAAGTCAGGAAGAGACAGGAAAGGTGGACTCAATTTACCAAAGACCTGAGGTTAAAAAAATGTGTGGGAAACAGAAAACTTTTTCCTATAGAAAGAGTGGTATCCAGGGTCTGTCCTTGCAAGCTTGTTTACTCATAATGAAGCTGTTTTTGGTATTCTTGTTTTTCTGGTGTTTAATTAAAGTGTAGCTTACAGTAAAATGCACAGAATCTCAAGTGGACAGCTTGATAAATTTGTTCTCATTGCGGTAAAGCACATAACATGAGATCTATCATTTTAACCATTTTAAAGTGTCCAGTTCAGGGGCGCCTGGGTGGCTCAGTGGGTTAAAACCTCTGCCTTCGGCTCAGGTCATGATCTCAGGGTCCTGGGATCGAGCTCCACATCGGGCTCTCTGCTCAGCATGGAGCCTACTTCCCTCTCTCTCTCTGCCTGCTTCTCTGCCTATTCATGATCTCTCTCTCTCTGTGAAATAAATAAATAAAATCTTAAAAAAAAAAAATAAAGTGTCCAGTTCGTTGGCATTTAGTTACTGACAGTATTGTGCAGACACCACTCTCTGGTTCCAGAGCTGGGTGAATGTATTCACTTGTGTGGTTACCACCTAGATCAAAAAACAGGACTTGCCATCACTCTAGAAGCTTCTCTCTTGCCACTTTTTCTGACTGTTACCACCCCACCCCCAAGGGAACCTCTTTTCTGACTTCTCTCACCATGGGATAGTTTTGGTTGACTTTGAGAGGACCTGTATAAATGAAGTCAATATTTTGTGGCTGGCTTCTTTTGTTCAACATAACTGCTGTGAGAGTCATCCGTATTGTTATGTGATTCAGTAGTTCTTGTTTGTTGTTGACTAGTTGCCCATTTATATGAGTTCACCAGTTTGTTTACCCATTCTTCTCTTGATGGATATTTAGGTTGTTGCCTGTTTGTTTGTGTTTTCCTATTAGGATTAAAGCTGCTAGGGAAATCACCTACACTTTGCTTTGTGGACTTAAGGCACTCATTTCTCTTATCTAAATTTCTAGGTGTGGAATTGCTGGGTCTACTTTGGGGATATGTTTAACTTTCAGTCTGTAACTCTGAAGTCAGGGTGTGCATTCCTTTGTCCCACCACTTGCTTGCTCTACCTCAGGCAATTTACTTTTTTCATGTTCAGTTTTCCTCAGCTGTAAAATGGGCATTGTGTGCCTGATCAGCCAGGGTTCAGTGAAGAAAAGAGATATCATTTTAGCTATTGGAAGGAGAAAGGAGTTTAATGGAGAGCAGGAATGCCTACAAGACAAGAGGCTAGAGGGACAAAAACCAAGGGCCCACCCCTGGCTTTCCTATTTGCGCCCCGTCAAGTTAGAAAGCTGCTGTGGTCCAGAGCCGGGACCTGGGAAACACTCTTCCACCCGCTCAGCCTCTGCCATGCAGAGGTGGCTGAAATAGTAGGGAACTTAGTGACAAGTGCAAAGCTCAGGTCTGGCAAATACGCTGTGCCTGAGACTGCTACTATGGGAAAGAAGAAAACAAATGGCATCTGCTTTCCTTCCTCCTCCTAGATCTTAACCAAGTGCACCCTGTTGGCCAGTGGGCAGGGGTTTCTGGCCTCTGGGAGCAAGGGAAGATGAGTGCCAGCCAACAAGAAATGGGATAGATGCCTTTTGGGGTTGCACTGGCAGCCAAGCGGCAGTGGTTATAGCTCGCTAGTAGCATCATTATTACAGAGGAACGTGATGCCAAAGCAGGCCTAAGACCGCTCTCTGTAACGCACATTCAGCATCTGTCCTTTGACTTCATTGTAGTCACCTGCTGGAGGATGGGGGCTGTTGTGAGACCGGTCATGTAATTGTTTCTCTGCAGGGCCTCAGCTTCTGCAGCTACTAATCTCTGATTCTAGGTACTTTTCTTTCTGAGTAAACGTGAGAAGTTATAATTTGCAAGCCTACCAATTAATGCAGAAACTGAAAGGTGACTTAATTCTAAGAACAGCTGCTTTGATGTACACTTTGTGAAAATTAATGAGTGTTTCCTTTTTGAAGTCATTCTGATTTGTTAGTTTTTAATAAAGTAAAAGGTGATATATAAATCTTGTGGATAGGTAGGCTAAAAAGGATGTTCCCTTTTTCTGTCTTTATCTTTTGACAAATGAAATGGAAGGAGATTATCCTGTTCGGTGCCTAGAATCTCACGCTGACAGCACACGCTAGTCTACTAAAACATTTGGCAATAGTGACTGGCCTATTTCTAGTTTATATTATGAAATGCGAGCTATACTGCATTGCTGTTGAGACATTTAAACATCTTGAATCAATTGTATCAATTTTTTACTTCCCAGGGACCTTACTATTATTGCTTTGAAGTGGGTTGGCCAGATAATTTATTGGTTAACATTTTATTTTAGGCTTATATCTCTAGTGCTACTTCTGAAGGCTCCTTGCAGAAAAATTTGAAGCGACAGGAACGCAAATGTTCTAAGTGCCAAGATAAGTATGACCAGTAACTTCATTTCAGCCCCTGGCGTAGCAGTTAGAGTGAGCTGGCTCTTTGCAAAGTTTGCTTAAATTTGTACGAGAAATATATTGACCGAATCCCATTTTATCTCTTTTTCGCCAGACTTACCCAGTTGGCCAAGGCTGACAATAGATGTCCAAACAGTTTACAGTGGTTAATACAATGGACAAAGGGTTTCACTGTTTGGAGACTGGAAAAGAGAGCTGATGGGGAGCTTCTTAAGGGCACTGACCTAATTCACTCCTTCAAGAAAAATGATTTAAATATATATGTATTCTGATCCAGGTGTCGATAACTATTTTAGCTAGTAGTACTGCAGCCTCAGGAAGGGCCGTGTGGTGCTGCTCTGTGTGTTTTGTGAATTACAGCCTTTATTTTTATTTGACAGTGGCCTTTAGGGTTTTTTTTTTCTTTTCTTTTCTTTTTTAAACAAGCCAAGTTCTGGCATGAACTGCTACTCCACAAAGGTTAGGGAATTAAGAAAGGCCGCTGAAGTCACACGTCACCCTCCTTAGTCCTGAAACCTCCTCACATTCAGGAATTCTAGCCATGCACTTTTTTAGAGATAAACTTCTCTGTGAGCCTTTCTTCTGTAACATGTGGAAAAACAGAACTGGGTTAAAAATAAAGTTAGTTCAGACATTGCTAAATTTCTGAGTATTGTGTTTATGATTTGCTTTATCCAGAAAACATAAATTGCCAGTGCTTTTGCTGTTTATTACCATGAAATATTTGCAGTCAGTATGTACTTCCTCAAAGAATATTTCTCACCTATTAATAGAACAGGAGCAAAGGAGACTGCACACGTCTCTATGGGGTAAAAGATCTCATTGGGCTCAGTCATAAGTTCCAAGTAACAATTGCATTGTTGTTCTAAGTGCTCTCAGAGTGTGATTGGATGATCAGATATTAATGTTGACCTGACTGGATTATATCCCAGCCATAACTGGTTCTGAAAAAACTGTAGTAACCTATCACTTCGGACAGTTACCAGACTTGTTCTTTTGGCTTTATATTTGGGATAATGATTTATGCAGTGAAGTATGACAGAAACTGGGGTGCTGTTATGTCTGTCTGTCTCTTTCACTGTTTCGACTTGGATATATTGGCTCTATTTGTGTATCCACTACATGGATGGTCCATTATCTTCGTAAGAAGTAGCGTGCGCTTTTTATTGGGATGAGCTTAACCTAAATGAATGCTTGGAAACAAAGAACTGCAAAAAAAAAAAAAAAAAAAAGTCCTCAAGTAGATCTAATCTAAATTTCAGTGCATGTGTTTATCTTTTCAGAAAAGCAGGGTGTTTTCATGGGGGCCTGTATTCTGCTGAGTGTTGACAGGGGTATCAGTGTCGATATTGGGGGCTGATTATGAGTTTCTGAGAGCAGGTCTAGGTCTTTGCTTTCCTAGCCCAGACATTGCATAGTTGCTCAGGCCGTGGAGGAAGGTGAAAGGAAGACAGTGGCGCAGTTAAGTCTCAAACGACTGAAACGGGATCTGCATGAGTCCGTATTCTCTCCCTTTTCTTACTATCTTTCCAGCCCAGCAAAAAAACACTTTGCACGTGGCTTGGAGGCTGTTGGAAACAGAAACATTCCACCCTTGGAGCAACGCATCTAAAATATGTATTCATAGAGCTGGTAGAGCAGTTCTGAGGCTGTGTCCTTGATTTCTACCACTGTGGGGGTGCGGGGGCAGGCTCACTCTGCTCCGTTCCCGAGCGTGCAGCAGGAGTCCTGATGTTTGTGAAAAATGCCTGATCACAGGGGAGCCCAGGACACCAAGCGAGATGCTGTGGGTTTTGCTCTGTACTGTTGGACTTCTCCTAACTTTCCTGTAGTGACGCGGGGGAAGGAACCATGTGACTGACCCTTGGTGCAGATCTCTGACTGACTAATCAGTCTGACTAATCCTGCGCAATTGGAGGTGGGGGTTAAAACCTGATTTGGTAGGTGAGGAAACTGGCTCAGAAATGTTAAGTAATTTGCCCCATGTCACACAGCTCATGGGGTAGGCAGGGCATTTGAGCCAAGGTCCATATGACTAATTCAAAACCTGTAGGTTCTTCCAGCTCCACCTGCCTCTGCTTTTCAGAATCAGATGGGCAGAGACACAATGGGAGAAGCTAAAGGCCCTCTGTGGATTTTTAGGAGTTTAAACATTATCATTGAAAGGGTATAGAAGTTTTTCTCTCCAGGGAATCATTAGTAACAATAACATATCGATTTTTTTTTAGAGCGCGCGCGTGTGTGTGAGTGAGTGGGGGAGGGGCTGAGGGAGAGGGATGTGTGTGTGTGTGTGTGTGTGTGTGTGTGTGTGTGTGTGTGTGAGTGGGGGAGGGGCTGAGGGAGAGGGATCATCTCAAGCCGACTTCCTACCAGGTTCAGAGCCCACTGCAGGGCTCAATGCAGGGCTTGATCTCTCAACCCTGAGATCATGACCTGAGCTAAACCAAGAGTCAAATGTTTTAACGGAGCCATCCAGGCGCCCCACAATAATATATCAGTGTTTTTTGTTTTTTTTTTTAAATTTATTTATTAGAGAGAGAGAGACTGAGAATGAGAGGGGAGAAGGTCAGAGGGAGAAGCAGACTTCCCGCAGAGCCGGGAGTCTGATATGGGACTCAATCCCGGGACTCCGGGATCATGACCTGAGCCGAAGGCAGTCGCCCAACCAACTGAGCCACCCAGGCGTCCCTGTTTTTGTTTTTTTTTTTAAAGATTTTATTTATTTATTTGACAGAGAGAGAGAGATCACAAGTAGGCAGAGAGGCAGGCAGAGGGAGAGGGGGAAGCAGTCTCCCCGCCGAGCGGAGAGCCCGATGTGGGGCTCGATCCCAGGATCCCGAGATCATGACCTGAGCCGCAGGCAGAGGCTTTAACCCACTGAGCCACCCTGGCGCCCCTATATCAGTGTTTTTAAGAGATGTTTTCATTTTTCAATGACTTGTTTGTGTTCATTACTATATGGGATCTCAAAGACTCTACAATGAGTAAGCAGAGCCTTAGAGGGAAGTAGATTATATAAACAACTAGCTAAAACCATAATTTATTATAGAAATATTAAGAATATGTCTTGTCTGTGAGTCTTTCTTCAAGTTCACAGCCTGTAGTTAGAAATGACTGTTATCCCATCAACCTCTCCCCAACCCCCCACCCCAAAACCCCACAATTGTTAATGTCAAGAAAAACTTCTTGTGGCTACAAAGTACATGCGTTGTGGAATTAGAACATCTTAGACTTGCTGTGTTTGGAATTTGGCTGTTAAGGGTCAGAATACCATCATAAGTTGCCTGAGGATCAAAGTACATCTTTTAAAACATCACATACCTCCAAGAAGTCTAGGCTAGCAGATACTCACACTCTCTTGTGAAGTATAACAGTAACCTTTCTTTTAATATGTGGCCAAGACCATATGCATGGATATAGTGAAAATTTTGATTTAGGATCAAGATAGAGTGGGAATTTGGGAGTTTAGAACACTTTGGTGGTGGAAAAGAACAAATAATCCAATCAAGAAATGGGCAGAAGACACAAACAGACATTTCTGCAAAGAGGACATCCAAATGGCCAACAGACATGAAAAAGTGCTCAACATCACTCGGCATCAGAGAAATACAAATCAAAACCACAGTGAGATACCACCTCACACCAATTGGAATGGCTAAAATTAGCAAGTCAGGAAATGACAGATGTTGGCGAGGATGCGGAGAAAGGGGAACCCTCCTACACTGTTGGTGGGAATGCAAGCTGGTACAGTCACTCTGGAAAACAGTGTGGAGGTTCCTCAAAAAGTTGAAAATAGAGCTACCCTACGACCCACCAATCACGCTACTGGGTATTTACCCTAAAGATACAAATGTAGTGATCCGAAGGGGCACGTGCACCCAAATGTTTATAGCAGCAATGTCCACAATAGCCAAACTATGGAAAGAACCTAGATGTCCATCAACAGATGAATGGATAAAGAAGATGTGGTATATATATACAACGGGATACTATGTATCCATTAAGAGAAACGAAATCTTGCCATTTGCAATGATGTGGCTGGAACTAGAGGGTAAGGACGTGGATAGAACTAGAGGGTATTATGCTAAGCGAAATAAGTCAGAGAAAGACAACTATCATATGATCTCTCTGATATGAAGAATTTGAGAGGCAGGGCGGGGGATCATGGGGGGTGGGGGAGGGAAATGAAACAAAATGGGATCTGGAAGGAGACAAACCATAAGAGACTCCTAAACTCATAAAACAAACTGTGAGTGGCTAGGGGGTAGGGGAGATAGGGATAGGCTGGCTGGGTGATGGACATTGGGGAGGGTATATGCTATGGTAAGTGCTGTGAAATGTGTAAGCCTGATGATTCACAGACATGTACCCTGGGGCAAATAATACATTATATGTTTATAAAAAAAATAAAAAATCAAGAAGAAAAAGTAAATAAAATAAATACCAAAAAAGAAAAAAAAAAAGAA
>CM052813.1:9638338-9651258 GCA_028533885.1 Nasua narica
ATGTACCCTGGGGCAAATAATACATTATATGTTTATAAAAAAAATAAAAAATCAAGAAGAAAAAGTAAATAAAATAAATACCAAAAAAGAAAAAAAAAAACTATGGTCCATACATACAATGATTCCATTAGAAAGGATGAATACCCAACTTTTGTATCAACATGGACGGAACTGGAAGAGATTATGTTGAGTGAAATAAGTCAAGCAGAGAGAGTCAATTATATGGTCTCTCTTATGTGTGGAGCATAAGGAAAAACGTGGAGGACATTGTGAGAGGGAAGGGAGGGGTGAATTGGAAGAAAATGGAGGGGCGATGAACGATGAGAGGCTGTAGACTCTGAGCAACAGACTGAGGGTTTTGGAGGGGAGGGGGAGGGGGTTGGGGAGCCTGGTGGGGGGTATTGAGGAGGCACATTTGCATGGGGCACTGGGTGTGGTGCATGAACAATGAATCTTGTAACACTGAAAAAATAAAATAAAAGTATTTGGAAAGAAAAAAAAGAACACTTTGGTGGTGGAGCAGACATTATGGAGTGCCACGTGTTCACCTTTGGACAGGCTGAGGTAGAAGGGTGTTGAAAACCAGAGCAAATAGCCCAAGGGGTAGGAAGAGCTGGGAAGGCTCCAAATACAGACGTTTCTTTCTGATTTCCCTCTGGAATCCTATTAAGGGTGCCTATTCTCTTCCTCACCGTCTCACCACATAGCTGTCTCCCTCCCCCAGGACCCAGAATTGATGAGTTAGATGAGCATCCATGGACAGTGTGTTAAGGCTGATACTATTTGAAATGTTGATTCTTGGTTCTACGCTCAGTCAGCCACAACAAATGATAACTATGTAATTCTGACCAGATTCTAAGTCAGACTTCAGGGTGGACAATGGAAACTTGCAGTGTTTACACCCTCTCCTTAAAAAAAAAAAAAAAATTAAAAAAAATTTTTTTAAAGATTTTATTTAGTTACAAGAAAGAGAGCACAAGCAAGGGGAGTAGCTGGCAGAGGGAGAAAACAGGTTGAGCAAAGAGCCTGATCCTCGGATCCTGGGATCATGACCTGAGCTGAACGCAGATGCTTAACTGACTGAGGTACCCAAGTGTCCCTAAAAAATTTCTTTTAAAGAAGCCTTTGCTTTGGGTTGTGGGTGCCACATCCTCGTTATCTTTCTGAGGGTGCACAGAGAGCATTCCAGCTTGAGATCAGGAACCAAGGTTTTTACTTCTGTGTCTAACACAGTTCTTTCACAAAGCATCTTGCTCAATGTTGATAATACTAACACATGTAGTTAATCATCTACTTTGAGAATTATCTGAAGCAAGATTTTGCTCTTAGGCCAGCTTCCCCTGTGGTATGTGATTGGAAATTGTGAACAAGTTCAGAATTTAGCTTGGGTAAATTATAACCAGGTAAGTTCTGTTGCTACCAAAACCAAGTATAGTTCACTTTGAATTGACCTAACTCTCAGATTACATACCCACTCAGAATTAACACATTATTAATTTAAAAAAAAAGTAAAGAAATAAGCATACAGAATAGGATTGTCCCTGAATAGTGACTGGACGCTAAGGGCAGTCCTAAGGCTTATTGAAGATTCAAGTGAAAACTAAGGTGAAGGAAGCAAGAATCAGTGTGTACCTCCCTCCAGACCAGTGAGAGAGCCTTGCAAGTAAAGATCGTGTCTTGGTGAACAGATACCTGCACACCAGTAGGCTATTACTAAATTCTGCATGAGTTTAGACTAGGGGTTGGCAAACTATAGTCAACTGCCTGTTTGGTTGATTGGTTTTTTTTTTTTTTTCTTTTTTCTTTTTCCCCACTTACTAGCAAAGAATTGTTCTTACCTTTTTAAATAGGTAAGACTGGTTTTGTAAGTATTTATGTAATATCCTCTGCCTCCAAAGCTTAAAAAATATACTGTGTGGCCCTTTAAGAAAACATTTGCTGGGCCCTCATTTAGAGCTCCCAGAAGCAGGATGCTTGGGTTTCTAGCCCATTCTGCTATCTGGAAATAAGTATGTCAGTACGCTGACTTGTGAAAGAGTCTCACTTCATAAGGACACTGTTGTCTGACATCCTTCTTGGCTGTGGGAAAGCGAAAGAGAGAAGGGGTTGGGCTAGTTTGCTTCCTGGTTTCAGTCCAGGAAGGTGACGGATAACGGGGGCCAGTTCAGAAGTTTTGAGTGTAGACTTCCTCCAAGTTAAGCAGTAACATAAACACAAGAAACTGTGGAGAAAGTATGCTTCAAAGCACATTTTGTTTTTAGGATGTAGAAAGGCCATGAAATTGAAATGTCCCTCTATGATGAAACATTTCTATCTGGGCTTTGGATGTTCTTATTTCCCTGGATTCTAGTCTTGGGACAGCACTGTTTATTGTGTTTCTACATTGTTGACTATTTCAGTTCCAAGCATCCATTCTTTCCTGTCAGGGAAACCTTCAAAATTATAATAAAATGCCATCATAGGTTAAAAGTCTTGAAGAAATGTAGTACAGAAAAGGAGTTAATGATGTTCCCCCAGCTTAGGAGATTTGGAAAGGCTTTGGACTGATACCAGTGACTGACCCCTCAGCTCTTAAGCATTTACTGTCATTGTTCTCTGTACTATTCCAAGCCTTCCTACATCCTAAAAACAAGCATCCCTTGAAGGGCGGGACTATGTCCTCTGTTGTTCGGTCTTTGTTTTCAGAGCCTTGTACACAGACACTTAAATGTTGAATGCAATCTGTTTTTTATATATTAAATTAAGGGGCACCTGGGTGGCTCAGTGGGTTAAAGCCTCTGCCTTCGGCTCGGGTCATGATCTCAGGGTCCTGGGATCAAGCCCTGTGTCAGGCTCTCTGCTCAGCGGGGAGCCTGCTTCCCCTGCCTCTCTGCCTGCGTCTCTGCCTGCTTGTGAGCGCTCTCTCTGTCTCTCTCTGTGAAATAAATAAAATCTTAAAAAAATCTTTAATTAAACGTACACCATGTTGCCCTTTCTTTGGGTGGGGCTTACTTAATATAGGAAACACCCCTCATGTGTGGTGCTTCAGAATTTATAAAAGCTCCCACATAAAATTCTCAATCTTCCCCAAAACCCTGGGAGATGGGTATTATTACCCAAGGTACTCATAGAACAGCTGGTTAGCGACAGTTTAGGGGCTTGAGTGACTTACAAAGTAGAACAGCTAGAGAGAGCTTAGTGTATTCGTCTGTTTCCCTGACCCCTTTTTCTTGACCACTCCTCAGTAACGAGACCGCAACCACGTCTTTGGAACCTGGCTTGGAAATTAGAGTTCACTTCAGTCTTTCCTCACAGTAGAAGGGGGATCTCTTGACTGGAGCTTAAACCCTTGGGTGGGCCCCTTGGCTTCAGCTGCCCTGAGGAGCCGTGACTGCACGTGGAATCAAGTGTCAGGCCCCTCTGGCCTCCTCCTTCCCATCTCCTGTGTCCAGTAACCTGCTGGGGCTGCCCCTCTAGGCTGACATTGCTTCTCTGGCTCTCAGTAAAATAAGGAAATTAGATTCAAACATAGAAAAATACAAATCTACCTCTGACGTTGACCTGCCTCAGACTTTGACTTACTCAGATGAAACCAAGATCCTTCCTGAGCCCCAGGCTTTCCCACCTGCCTCTGTGCCCCAGATGTGGTGTCTCGTTTGCCCTTCCCCAGTGAGCTGCACACCCTGTTTCCACAGGGTCACCGAGAAGGAAAGCCTTCCTTGATCTCCCGAAGACGCCAGTCCTTTCTGTTCTAGACCTGTGTGTGCTTTCCCTTCATAGCACTTGCCAGCTTTAGTTCTGCAGCTGCTGACTGACTCCTTGATTTACATTGACCTTCTTGAAGGCAGGGCTGTGTTTGTTATCCTCATTGTTTAATCTCAAGTGCTCAGTACAAAGCCTGGCATGAAAGAGGTGCTTGATAAATATATGTCAAATGAACCAGTGAAGAGAATCCCACCTTCCCTGTGGGAACTAACTCCTGTACAGGGTGTGTCTTCTGGAAATTATGTTCCTCTATACTGCTTACGTCCAGTGATTAACAGTTAGAAAGCGCTATCTTCTGATTTCCAGATGGTTTAAACTCCTTTGACTCTCCCACAGAACCCGGAGCCAGGTTAGCAACTTTGTAGGGTATTTTATAATGTTAATGAATGACAAGTAAGTGTTATTTCTACTTTTAGTCCCCCATTTGCAAATTTATCTTGCCTTTTATAAAAAGCTATAGCGGCAGGATTTTACTGTAATTATTGAAGTTCATTTCTAATTTCCTCTAAATGGCATTTATTTTGAAATTTTAAATTTGAAGGGAAACTATTTTTATTTCTGCATCATTGCGCCACCTAGTGGATTATGTCTGTTACTATGCAGTGGTCTTTTCTGATTTCCTGACCATCACCAGTTCCACAAAAGGGAAATGTTGGGTACCTTTTTAGGCTTTAAGATCACATAGTTTCTACCAATAGTTTCTGTTACTAGGTAGAGTTGGATTTTTCTGAGAAGAGCTCAACATTGCTGACTTCAGAATTTAAAAAAAACGTTGGCCCATATGTGAAATTTCCCATGTCACCAATAAAGGAATGGTGCGGAGTGGGGGAGGGGGTAACTACACACTATATTATGGACTAGGTTTACTTCAGTTTATATAATAATGACATATATTAGACCAAAGAATGATATCTTTTTCTAAGTTTAGAAACAAAACTGTTTCAAACATCTTAACTTTTTCTTTAATAAATTTCGTCATGAGAAGAAAACATTAGTAGGAGAAGCCCACTATTTTTATATAACTCGATTCAGTTACATCTGTGTTTTATTATTAAGTCAGAGTCATTAGTAAGCCTTGCTGATTTGCATTTTTAGTATTTTTAATAGCTTGGCTTGGTCTCCCACTTTGCCTTGGTGTGGGAGGTGGATGCAGGAAACATCACCTTTCCCCTTCCTGTCTCTGGTTTTTGCCGCCCCCTCCCCTTAATGGAGTATGTTCTAGTGCAACTGAGAGTTGTTTTTCTCCCTTGATTCCATGAAATGCAGTGGATACACGCTGTGCTAAATGTACCCATTCAAGCACACTTTCATTTATGAAGTTTGATATTTTAAATGTATAATAAATACATATGCAGTTGAAACCATAAATTTTAAGCTTTTAAATCCTATTCATAGATTAATGGTTTAATATAAAATTATTATGTCTCATATTGAGAGCTGGTTAAATTAGTGTTTTCAAAGTATCAGAAAGATGTGTCTTTTAAAGAAAGGAAGTTTAACTAAATAAATTTCCATTAAAGACAAAAAAAAGGGCACTTGGGTGGCTCAGTGGGTTAAGCGTCTGCCTTTGGCTCAGGTCATGATCCTGGGGTCCTGGAATCAAGCCCCACATTGGGCTCCCTGCTCAGTGGGGAATCTGCTTCTCCCTCTGCCCTTCCCCCTGCTCTTATGCTCTCTCAAAAAAATAAAATCTTTTAAAAAAAGACCAACCCCTCCAAGTATTATTTACTAAGTTTCATTAATATGCCTACGTAAGGAATTCCAAATCTTTTTTTTTTCCCCAATTTTTTCCGTCAGGAAATTTTTTTTTTTTTCCTTAAGACTCTATTCATTTATTTAACAGAGAGAGAACATAAGCAGGCAGAGAGGCAGGCAGAGGCAGAGAGAGGAGCAGGCTCCCCGCGGGGCAAGGAGCCTGATGCGGAACTCGATCCCAAGACGCTGGGATCATGACCCGAGCCAAAGGCAGCTGCTCAACCAACTGAGCCACCCAGGCGTCCCAGGAAATTTTTTTTGAGAGAAGAGAGTACATGTATGCATGGGGAGAGACAGAGAGAGGTGAAGAGAGAGAATCTTAAGCAGGCTCCGTACTCAGCATGGAGCCCAATGCAGGGCTTGATCTCACACCCAGAGACAATGACCTGAGCTGAAAATAAGAGTCTGAGGCTTGGGATGCCTGGGTAGCTCAGCTGGTTAAGCGTTTGCCTTCAGCATAGGTCATGATCCCCGAGTGTCCTGGATGAGTCTCACACAGGGCTCCATGCTCAGTGGGGAGCCTGCTTCTTCCTCTGCCTGCTAATTTCCCTGCCTTCGAGCAAGTGTGCAATCTCTCTCTGTTTCTCTCTCTCTCTCTGACAAATAAATAAGTACAATCTTAAAAAAAAAAAAGTAGGATGCTTAATAGACTGAGGCACCCAGGCACCCCCTGTAGGAAAACTTTTGAAAGATTATCAAAACGATCCTTAAAGTATGACAGCAAGTACTGTTTCTGTAAGTAAGTAGGATTTTTCTTTTTCTTCTCAAAATCACATCTAAAAAACATGGCAGGGGCGCCTGGGTGGCTCAGTGGGTTAAAGCCTTTGCTTTCGGCTCAGGTTATGATCTCGGGGTCCTGGGATCGAGCCCCACATCAGGCTCTCTGCTCAGCGGGGAGCCTGTTTCCCCCTCTCTCTGCCTGCCTCTGCCTACTTGTGATCTCTTTCTGTCAAATAAATAAATAAAATCCTAAAAAAACACCATGGCATTTGACTTATTTTGATACAGGATTTTGAATTGCTAGAACTTTTTCTTTTTTTAAAGATTTAATTAATTAATTAATTAATTTGACACAGAGAGAGAGAGACAGACAGCGAGAGAGGGAATATAAGCAGGGGGAGTGGGAGAGGAAGAGCAGGCTGCTGCTGAGCAGGGAGCCTGACGCAGGGCTGGATCCCAGAACTCTGGGATTATGACCGGAGGCCAATCGACTGAGCCACCCAGGCGCCCCCTGGAAATTCCTTTAAAAAGGAATGGGTCACGGGATGCCTGGGTGTCGCATCATTTAAGCGTCTGCCTTCGGCTCAGGTTATGATCCCAGGGTCCTGGGATCGAGTACCACATTGGGCTTCTTACTCAGTGGGGAACCTGCTTCTTCTGCCTGCCGCTCCCCCTGCTTGTGCTCTCTCTCCGACAAATAAAATCTTAAAAAAAAAAAGTTAAAAAGTTTCTGTACTTATGAAGATGTTTGGAAATGTTAGTGGTGTTCAATTCAGAAATATTACAAAGTATGGAGAGGTCTCCACACACTACAGTTTTGCCGTAGTATTAGTTAAAGTAGCCAAAAAAAGATGGAAACATTAAATGACTGCCAGGGATATGGTTAACAAATTATATGTGGAATGTGGCTATTTATAAATTTAAGTTAAACATTTAGTTTCTCTTAATTGTAGCAGCTGCATTTCAAATGCTCAACAGCCATATGTGGCCGGTGGCTACCATATTAGGCAGTAGGGATGTAAAACATCGTCATTATAGCTCAGAGTTCTGTTGGAGATACTGTTAGACCAATGCTTCTCTAACTTCAGTGTGCACTTTAAACACATGGGGGCTCTTGGTAAAATACATATTCTTTTCGACAGGTCCAAGGTAAAAAACAAACAAAAAAACAAGCCCAAGGCAGGGCTTTGGGATTCAGCATTTTTTTTTTTTTTAAGAATTTATTTATTTGTGAGAGCGAGAGAGAGAGCAAGAGAGAGAGAACGAGTGGGAGGGGGGAGGGGGGAAGAAGGCTCCTCACTGAGCAGGGAGCCCAATGTGGGGCTTGATCTCAGGACCCCAGGATCAGGACCTGACCTGAAAGCAGATGCTTAACCAACCAGGCCACCCACTGCACCCCAGGATTCAGACTTTTTTTTTGTAAGATTTTATTTATTTGACAGAGGGAGACACAGCGAGAGAGGGAATACAAGCCGGGGGCGGGGGGGGGATTGGGAGAAGGAGAAGCAGGCTTCCTGCCGAGCAGGGAGCCCAATGTGGGGCTTGAATTCAGGACCCTGGGATCAGGACCTGAGCTGAAGGCAGACACTTAACAACTTAATCCACCCATGCACCCTAGGATTCAGCATTTCTAGTAAGTTCCCAAGTGTTGGCAGTACAGTATCTAAACATGAGGTCTTTGAAATTCCTGCATTTATTTCCCAATTCTAGGCTTGTCTTTGAGGCTTCAGACTCTGTAAGGCTTACTGGCTTTCTGGGGATTAACCAGGGATATTGATATGTGGTGGAAGCATTGTGTCACTCTTTTCTGTGTGACCCATCCTGTGATGGTGCCTTGGGTCTGGGAGGGACAGTTTATCCTGTGTTTCATTAGGGCCAACCCTGCTAGCAGGATTTAGCTGAGCACTCTAATAACTGGTTTTCTAACCTGCCTTTTGACAAAGCAATTTATAATTTTCTTTATTTTGCCACCTGTCATGGGGTGGTGGTTTGTATACGTGTTTGTTTTTTTTAAGTGAAGCTGTGTTTTAATATTGTATAGGCTTAGTCAGATTCAAAATCATAGAGTAGACAGGGCTATGTCCCTGCTACCAAATTAGCACCTTCCTTTTTGGCTTATTAATGGTTCCTGTGTAATTACCAATAAGAATGGTCTGTTTAAATTACAATTATACTTCACAGCTCAGTGTATCAGCCCTATCAACTAGAGGTCTGAAATGTAATTATCTGATCTGCTGATCCCTCTTGACCCCCCCCCCCAATATCTTATTAAAATTGGATTCATGCAGATCTGGATTCAGATCGTGACCAGCCACCTACGAGCTGTGGAACTGTGTGGAAGTTCCTTAATATTTCAGGTTATATATACACATATTTTTTCTTTTAATTAAGATTTAAATTTTTTTAGAGCAGTTTAAGATTCATAGCAAAACTGAGGGGAAGGTACAGAGATTTTCTATCTATCCCCCGCACCTACACAGGGTAAAGCCTTCCATCATCGGTATCCCCACCAGAGTGGTACGTGTGTTACAGGTGACGAACCTACACTGACACATCATTACCACCCAAAATCCATAGTTTACAGTTCACTTTTGGTGTTGTACATTCTGTGGATCTGGACAAATGTATAATGACTTGTATCTATCATCATGGTATCCTAAGAGTATTTTTACTGCTCTGAAAAATCCTTTGTGCTCTGCCTATTTTCTCTCTCTCCCTCTTAACCCTGGCAACCACTGATCATTTTATTGTTTTCATAGTTTTCCTTTTCCAGAATGCCATACAGTTTGAATCAAACAGGATATCGCCTTGTCAGATTGGCTTTTTTCACTTAGTAATATGCATTAAGTTTCTTCCATGTCTTTTCATGGCTTGATAGCTTATTTTTTTTTAGTGCTCAATAATATTCCATCGTTGAGATGCATCACATGTTTATTCATCCATTCACCTACCGAAGGACATCTTGGTTGCTTTTAAGTTTTGGCAGTTCTCAATAAAGGTGTTTTGTTTGGACATAAGTTTATAATTCCTTTGGGTAAATACCAAGGAGCATGATTGCTGGATTGTGTGAGGAGTGTGTTTGGTTTGTTCTTTGTTTTATTTTTTTAAAGATTTTATATTTAAGTAATCTCTCAAGCCAATATGAGTTTCGAACTCAAAACCCCAAGATCAAGAGTTATGCGCTCCACCGACTGAGTCAACCAGGTGCTCCCAAAAGTATGTTTGGTTTTTAAGGAAACCACTGCACTGTCTTCCAGAGTGGGTATACCGTTTCTGCATTCTCACCAGCTTCTGTCACTCCACATCCTCATCACAATTGGTGCTGTCATTGTTCCGGATTTTGGCCTTTCTAATGTGTGTAGTGGTTTCTCCCTGTTTTAATCTGCATATCCCTGATGACATAGGATGTTAAACATCTTTTTTTTTTTTAATTTGATTTATTTATTAGAGAGAGAGAGAAAGAAAGTGACCACAAGTAGGCAGAGCGGCAGGCAGAGGAAGCCTGATGCGGGACTCCATCCCAGGACCCTGGGATCATGACCTGAGCCAAAGGCAGACACTTAATGGACTGAGCCACCCAGGGGCCCTAAACATTTTTTCATATGCTTATTTGCCATCTGTGGATCTTTGGTGGAGTGTCTATTAAGGTCTTTGGCCTGTTTTTTAATCAGGTAGTTTTCTTACTGTTGAGTTTTCAGAGGTTTTGGTATATATTTGTCTGATAATTGTTCTTTATCGGATTTCTTTGTAAGTATTTTCTCCTAGTTTTTGGTTATTCTTTTCATTGTCATTCACAGAACGGCAGTTTGTAATTTTAACGAAGTCCAACTTGTCAATTATTTGTTTCATGGCTCACCACACCTTTATATTTTCCTAAGTAAAAAAGGGAGGAGTTGGGTTTTTGGAAGGGTTAATGGTTAACAGCCATTAAACACTTAGCACAATGTCGGTGCTTTGTAATATTCAGTCAGTGATATGTTCTGGGTTCCCTGGTTCACACATGTGGTCACAGAGATGCAGCTCCCGGGAACTGACACTTCGCTGGCTGCTGAAAGAGCCGGAAATAAAGTCTGCCCCGGCTCCCTTCCTGCACCTCTCCCTCCCAGGTCACCAGGGTTCTGCAGTCACTCGGAAGAGCTGCTGAGCCAGGTGGGCTGGCCCCAGCTCAGCTACTTGGAAATGACCGTCAAGCTTGTCAGAGCGACTGGATCCATTGCTGGTCTGGTGCCCAAGCAACAACAACTATGGCTGCTGCGGCGGGTTTTTTTGTTTGTTTGTTTTGTTTTTTGGGGTTTTTTTGGTTTGAAGGCTGGGAACTGGTCACAGTAGTTTCTGAAAGGCTCTACTGGTGTGCAGGGAAAGAGGCAGTATTTTTCAGCGGACAAGATGTAGGCTTTGCAGCCACAGTGACCTGGGTTAGAATCGTTCTCTGCCACGTTTTACTTGTATGAACCACGGCAAGTTACTTTACGTCTCTGACTTAAGTCTTCTTTTTTGTAAGATGAGTCTAATAATTATGATATTGGTAATAGCTAAAAATGATGGAGCATTTACTATGTGTCGGGCACTACCTCGAGTTCTCTACATGCATTGTCTGCTTAAATTCTCATAACAAACCTAGAAAAGTTTATAGTTAGGGAAACTGGGGCAAAGACAAGTTAATGGAATTTGCTTAAGTGGTTAGTAGAGACCAGAATCTCTGCTTTCTGATTACAGAATCTATGATGCATTCCTTAAAAAAATAAATAAATAAAAGCTTTTTTTTGAGATGTAATTCACATACCATACAATAAAAGTGTACAGTTCAGGAGTTGTTAACATGTCCACTGACTTGTGCAACTACCACCATATCAATTTTTGAACATCTTTATCTCCACAAAAAATAATTCAAACACCTATTAGTTAAATGACCCCCACCTCTCCCTGAACAACTACTCCTAGGCAACCACTGCTCTGCTTCGGTCTCTGGATTTGCCTCTTCTGGACATTTTACAGAAATGGAATCAAATACAGTATTTGTCTTTTTGCCTCTATTGGCTTCTTAAATTGTTTACAAGATTCATCTGTGTCACAGTGTATATTGGTACTTCATTCCTTATGGCCAAACACTAGTCCATTGTATGGATAGACCACAGTTGGCTCACCCATATATCGACTGATAGTCATCTGGATTGTTTCCACTTTTTTGCTATTATAAATACTGCTGCTGTGAACATTTGTGTGCAAGTTTTTGTGTGGACATATACTTCCAATTCTCTTGGAGTCCATGATACGTTCTCAACTAGGAGACTGTGCTCTTGCAGGAGACAGAAAACGGGCTGTTCTTATTTGGGAGTGATCTTGTTACATTGTTGCTACAGTGCCTTTGGTGGGTACCTTGATTGAGATAGCTAATGCTGTGATGAGCACTGAGTAAGGCTTTTCCAAATGCTGCTTCATTTGGTCCTCACATTTCTAATAGGCTAGACACTGTGCGTCCTATTTTACAGATGAGGCAACTGAGCCTCACCAAGTGAACTGCTCAAGGTCACAGGGCTTGTAGAATGTGTAGAGAGCTGAGCCTGGACCAGGTGTGTGTGATGGCCTCCAAAGCTCTTACTTCAACACTGTATGGCGGTATACCCAGGGGTATATTTATGAAGACCCTGCCTCCCACTTCGAGGTTTGTTGGCCTGGATTTGACACAGTGCTTTCCACAGGAGTTTGCTTCATTTCACCCTAAGAAGTAGACAGTGATACTCTTCTTCTTCTTTTTTTTTTTTTTTAAGATTTTATTTATTTGACAGAGAGAGAGATCACAAGTAGGCAGAGAGGAGGGGGGAAGCAGGCTCCCTCCTGAGCAGAGAGCTCCCTCCTGGGCTCGATCCCCAAGACCCTGAGATTGTCACCTGAGCCGAAGGCAGAGGCTTTAACCCACTGAGCCACCCAGGCGCCCCCAATTCTTTACTTTAATACAGACTGAAGTTTTCCCTTAGGTAAATAAAGAGTAATATGGTTGAAAAAAAACTTCAGTAAACCCTGGTACCTTAAAGGGATTGGCCTGGAATCTAATCATATGAATTCTGAGGACCTGTCAGGAACCCCTCTTGTAACTTGTGTATATTTTTTCTTAATTGTAAACGTTTTAAGGTGTGTGCTGTGAGCACTTACCCTGTGGAGCTGTGAAGGGAGGGTAAGGAGCTGGTGATTGCCTTGTTACCTCATCGGGAAGTGAAATACTTCTGGAATGAATGATGGATGATTTTTATTGGTAAACCAAAAATTCCTTAAAGACTTGCTTAATTCACTGCTGACTGGTTTACTGCTATAAGAAAGGGTTTACTTTGAGAGACCACAGCCAAGTGGCCCAAAGCCAAGGACTTGGTTTATAATTTTAAAAATTAGTCATTTTAGGGAAAGAGACTGAAGCTCATTTTCTGCCTTTCCTAGGAAACAGTGGTTCCTGCCTACTTCTTTGATAGGTGTCTTGAAATTGTGTCCAGCGATTGGAATTTTTACTAAATCTTTTACCACCATTAAAATAAGACCGATTTTGTGAGACAAGAGAGGGATATCCCCTTTTAACTGCCATTACCTCATTATTCACCTTGCTCCAGCCCAACATGGCCTTTTTTCTTCCTTGAACATAACTAGAGTCTTTCTTATCTCGGGGCCTTTGCACTTACAGTTCCCCCTCTTTGGAGAACGGTTCTGATTTTTTT
>CM052813.1:9651758-9665933 GCA_028533885.1 Nasua narica
GTTTAAAGGAAAGGCATGAACATCTTTGAGTGCTGTTAAGCATGCGCCCTTTGTAGATGTTATTTCCTTTCAGACCCATGGTGGCCCTCTGAGGTGCAGGGGCTATTATCCCCATTTTTAAAGAAGACACATTATCCAAGGCCACAGCTAAGTGACAGAACAGAGACTGCACCCCAGATCTTCTGCCTTTACACCTTCGGCTTCTGCCTCGGCTTCATGTTGTTTCCTGTATGGCCTCCGTCTCATGGTCCGTATTTATCAAATGGTTCGGAGGGTGCACTCTTCACATTCAACAAACTGCTTGGTGTGACCCCCTGTGTAATATACACAGTAGGAGCAAGAATGTTGACCGGATCCCCAAGACCATGCTTCTGAAATCCCAAACCCAACTTGAAACCCCAAGCATCCCATAAAGTCTTTTCCAGACATTCAAAAACCTGAAATGTACTTTTCCACTCTCCCCCACCCCCCACCATTGGTAAAAACAGAAACAGAGGGTACGGCTCTTTGTTATTCTTTTATCTGCTAAATGTACAGAAAGGTTAGGGAGAAGACAAAACTCTGCTGAGTGAGCATGCTGTCCCCCAGTTGGCTCCAAGCTTTCTCTCGCCTGCAGGCCTCTTATCTCCAAGGACGTGAAACATCTTATCTTCAGACCTTTAATTTCTGTATAATATTAGCAATTCCATTCACCTGAAACATTGCCCGTTCATTTCCAGCCAGCTTACACGTTTTGTGTATATGTGTAGGGGAGGGTCTGTATCAACGCTTCTCTAACTGTTCATTTCCAGAGTTTTGCTCCAGAATGTCCTGTTTGTTTAGTAATTTCCTACTTTGATACTGAGCCACTCTCCATGTCTAACAAGAATATGTGCTCCGATTCTCTCGTTCCCTTGCACGGGAGAGAGGGAGGGAAGGCAAGCTGTTCAAGTGGTGGAAATCCTGACTGCTTTCTTTTTTCCCTCACAAGTGGTGCTTTTCAAAGCATCCCTGCATCCCTGCTGTATGGATGTGTCACTGTGTGAGATGACAACAGGATTTGCTGGGAATGTGGGCCACTATTGTATCCGCCTTACGTAACCACGTGGAGAGATGGCAATGGGTGAGCAGCCTAGGGTGTAGGCAGTGGCCTGGCCGATCAGTCCCCAGAGACCATGAAGACTGCTCAGGTCCTCCAGAAGATGTGGATCCAGGCTGTTAAAAAGTTGGGGAGATTGAAAAGCCATGTGAGTCCCTCTGCAAGCTCTCCCTCCTTTTCTTTCCGAGCTTTTCTTTGCGGGAAGTGGTCGGGGAGCAAAAGCTTTCTCACAGAGACTCCTTTCTCTTCGGATTTGTTTGCGCTTCTGGCAGCTTTCAGTAACAAGTTGTGACATACGGCGTGTAGTCAGTGGTGGGTTTTAAAAATACTTGGCTTATTTTTAGCAGACGTGTGAAACTGATAGCCTCTTAACAGGGTTTATGAATCAAAGGCTGCTGTTTTCCATCTGTTGGGAGTCTGCAAGCACTGTGTTGCTTCCTGGGAATGACTTAATCACACGGCCTCCTAGAAGATGTTTGTGTTTGGGAATTTCTTGTTTTGGGGTAAAACTTTGCTTCCTTGTTCTACAGAAACCTTTACTCTTATATCTAGGTTCTTAAATTATAGGGAACAGTGTCTCACGTGTTCTTTTTTTCCTCTTAGAATCTGAATGATAAGTACTACTGTAGTATATGAGTGTTTAGTTTTATGGCTTGCGGGTTTTATCAGGCAGCTTCTTATGGGCTGAGTTTGAATAATCTTTGGCGTTAGCTATGGCCTCCATGCCGGGAAGCAGCACTTTGTGAACAGAGAGCCTAAAAGTTGCCTGTTGGGCGAGTAGAGGCAGTGAAGACTTTGTTATCTGCTCTCTAGTTGGTTTTTAACACATTTATGTAAAATGTAGGATTTTACCTGTTTGGCCAAGATATTTCAGAGGGAAAAAACAACTTGAGGATATTTTAAAAAGACATATCAAATTTAACTATTTGTCTTTGTTTCTTTCTCTTCATTCTTCATGTAAATACTGTATGTTAAACACAGTTTTTTATTTATTGTAGAAAATTAGCTCCATTTAACTTTCTGCATTGTCTAGGAACGACTCCTTATAATAGCAAAGGAGTTACAATTAACACAATTTACATGAAAAGTGAAAGCGAGGAGGGACTGGGGAACAGCGCAGTGAAGAAGCCAGAAACATGGGGTGTTGACTGGGGTGGAAAGGAGACGGGGAGCCGTGCACCCTACTGCTCCCATCGAGCTAAACGATCTCTCCCTCACCTGCCTTCCATGCATTTCTCAGATTATTACTGCCACCCTGGCTTCCCCTTTTCCAGTCGAGTGATCACACTCTGTGCTGCTCTTTTACTTTGTAGAGTCTGGGCTTAAAAAATATTTGGCATGAGGCCCCTGTCTAGGAATGAGGTATACCTTGATATTCACTCGTATGCCCCCCTCTGTTTTTGAATTTATAAAATGTTTAGTGCACATGGGGAATTATGTAATACCTGTGACCTTGAGCCCATCCTACACACCCATGGAGCCTCGCGAGATGGATACAAAATCCTTTCTCTCTCTGTCTCTTCCCTAGCTCACTCCATCCTGAAGTTTGTGGTTTTCATTCCCTTGCTTATTTTTTCTTCATAGTTTTATTGCACACATACACACAGGCATCCCTAAACAAAACATCCCTGCAGAAAAAATTAGTTTTGCTTGCTCTTTCTTTATTGTAGTTAAAAAAAAAAAAAAAAAAACCCTCACAGAACATATAACTTAGCATTTTAACTATTCTCTATTTTATTTATTTTTAAAGATTTTATTTATTTGAGAGAGAGAGCAAGAGAGAGAGAGCATGAGCAGGGTGAGGGGCTGCTCAGGTAATGATCCCGGGGTCCTGAGATCCAGCCACCTTGGCCTCCCCGCTCAGCAGGGAGTCTGCTTCTCCCTGTGCCCTTCACCCTACTTGTGTTCTCGCTCTCACTCTTGCTCTCTGTCAAATAAATAAAATCTTAAAAAAAGAGAGAGAAAAGAAAATTTCCTTTAGGAAAACTTGCTAGTAGAAATCTGTGCCTTAACCATATTAACAGCTGATGAATGGACAGTGTATGCACTTCTTGGTTTATTGAGAAGGAAACCTTTCTGAGTCCCTCCTCTGTGCACTAACCACTGTACTAGGAGTGAGTGAGATACAAAAATCTTATCTGAAGGGGCGCCTGGGTGGCTCAGTTGGTTGAATGGCTGCCTTCGGCTCAGGTCATGACCCGGGTTCCTGGGATCGGGTCCCACATCGGACGCCTTGCTTGGCGGGGAGCCTGCTTCTCCCTCTGCCTCTGCCTGCCACTCTGCCTGCTTGTGCTCTCTATGTCTCTCTGACAAATACATGAATGAAATCTTAACAAAAAAAAAATCTTATCTGAAAATCCACTTTAATTTTCTTCGAATTAACCGTGGTCATGGTGAACAAATAACTGGGGAGATTTACATAATTTAGATAATGATCTTTTTTGAATGTTTGCCTATTGGATTGTGTTGAGGTGCCTTCATTTAACCTGAACATCACCCCTTTTTGGATGCTGCTCCCTCCCACCCCACCCCTGTCCCATAGCACCTGGTCCCAGGTGCGCCATAGCATAGATTCTGGTTCTCACTTGTTCCTCAGACAATTTGTATTTTCTTTTTAGCCCTAGAGGTGATTTTTTTAAATTCTAGTTTTTAATCTAAGAATTCTGATCTCTTGGATCCTGATGGTATTAGCCATGAAAATGTCCTAAAATTGAATGCATAGCAGGAGGGTGAGCTAAGGGAGATTTTGACTTCCTCTCACTTTGAGTCAGTTATAGCTACTCAAGAGTAGGCTGGTTTGGGGCGCCTGGGTGGCTCAGTCATTGAGCGTCTGCCTTCAGCTCAGGTCATGATCCCAGGGTCCTGGGATGGAGCCCCACATCGGGTTCCCCGCTCAGTGGGGAGCCTTCTTCTCTTTCTCCCACTCCCCCTGCTTGTGTTCCTTCTCTCCCTGTGTCTTTGTCAAATAAATAAAATCTTAAAAAAAAAAAAAAGAGTAGCCTGGTTTACCTTTTGTACAAACAAAATTGCTTTTTTCTAACCCCCCTTTGCCAAAGGGAACAAATAATCAGCTCCCATAAATCAGTTGATAGAATTGCCTTTTATGTTAAGCTGTGTTCTCCCCAGTTCAGAGAGTTTGTTAACCAGGGAAAAAGCAGCACTGCATCGGGACATTTTTCAGTTCTCTTCTCTCTCTCATATTAGTATCAGTACAGGAATGGCGAATTTTATTGGAAAAAATTTTAATATGAAACTAGTTTTTCTTAAATTATTTTTATTTGTATATAAGTATAGTAAGGTCTTTTATTTATATGATTGTATTTCTTTGTGTCCTTATGTTTTAGAAATTCTCTATTAAAAAACTTAGCTGAGGGTACCTGGGTGGCTTAGTTAGTTAAGCATCAGACTCTTGATTTTGGCTCAGGTCATGGTATCAGGGTCATGAGACTGAGCCCGGCCTTGGGCTCCAGATCGGGCACGGAGCCTGCCGTGGTTCTGTCTCTCACTTTCCCTCTGCTTCTCCTCCCACTCACACGCTCTCTCCAAAAGAAATAAAAAATAAACATAGCTGGACCTTCTTTGGTTTGTTTGTTTTTTGGACCTTCTTGTTTTTAATCCATCCTGACAGTCTGCCTATATTTATTGTGATTACTGATTACTTTTCTATGTTCTTCTATATCCTATATTTTTTTAAGATTTTATTTATTTATTTGACAGAGAGAGATCACAAGTAGGCACAGGGGGGGAGGGGGGGGCTCCCTGCTGAGCAGAGAGCCCGATGCGGGACTTGATCCCAGGACCCCGAGATCATGACCTGAGCAGAAGGCAGAGGCTTTAACCCACTGAGCCACCCAGGCGCCCCATTCTTTTATAGTTTATGTTTTATATTTATGCTGTTTTTTCTAAATTTCCCCTTTTGCCTTTTTTGCATAGACTTTTGTTTCTTTTGTTTTATTTTCCCCTTTGCTATGTTAGAAGTTATGTACTTACCGTAAGTATTCCTGTAGTGGTTACCCCAGAAAACTTAACAAGTAGATTTAACTCAGTGAAGTTCAAAATCAATCAGCAGTTTAACTCTGCTCCTGAATAAAACATTTAGAATAATCTAATTATGTTAAAGTCTTCTGGGTTTACATGTGATGTTGCCCAGTGCTTTGGTTCCATCTTGTTTAAAAAATTGCACAATATTATTATAGTTGCAGATAGCCAGTGTGTTCAGGTTCGCTCACATTCCTTCTTGCATCTTGGGCCTTACTTCTGGTTTTATTTTCCTTTTTTCCCAAGTTTTCTTTGAAAATTATTTTATTGCTTATCTAGGGTCGTAATCTCTCCCCAATTTTTATTTTTATTTATTTATTTAAAAGATTTTGTTCATTTATTTTAACAGAGAGAGAACACAAGCAGGCAGAGAGGCAGGCAGAGGCAGAGAGAGGAGCAGGCTCCCTGCCAAGCAAGGAGCCCGATGTGGGACTCGATCCCAGGACGCTGGGATCATGACCTGAGCCCAAGGCAGCTGCCCAACCGAGCCACCCAGGCTTCCCCCCAGTTTTTATTTTTTAACAAATGTCTTTTCTGCTCTTTAAATCAACATGTATTGTTTTAAAAATATTATTCTATTGACTTTGGGCTTCCATCATTGCTGTTTAGAAGTCCACTGATAGGGGCACTTGGGTGGCTCAGTTGGTTAAGCGTTTGCCTTTGGCTCAAGTCATGATCCCAGGGTCCTGGGATATAGCCTGCCTTGGGCTTCCTGCTCAGCCGGGAGTTTGCTTCACCCTCTGTCCATCCTCCTGCTTGTGTGCTCTCTCTCTCTCTCTGGAATAAGTAAATACAATCTTAAAAAAAAGTCAGCTGGGGGCGCCTGGGTGGCTCAATGGGTTAAAGCCCCTGCCTTGGGCTCAGGTCCTGATCTCAGGATCCTGGGATCGAGCCCCGCATCAGGGAGCCTACTTCCCCCTCTCTGCCTACTTGTGATCTCTCTCTCTATGTCAAATGAATAAATAAAATCTTTAAAAAAAAAAAAGTCAGCTGTTATTCTAATTGTTCTTTTATAAGTTATCTCTCCTGTCTAGGTGTTCTCAAGTCTTTACATTTTTTTTCTGCTTTGGGATTACCATGTATTTAAAAGTGTTTTTCTTTTTTCTGCCCTTCACCGTCTCTCCCCATTTACCCTGCCTGTGATGTGTTAGGCTTCCCAAACCTGAAAAATCTTCAATCCTGGAAGAGCCGTTATTTCTTTGAGTATTGTATTTCTCCTGTACCTTATAACATCTCCTTCAGGAAATCTAACTAGACACATTGTAAGACTTCCTTGATCTTAACTTTTCTTTAGGATGTCCCACTTTTTAAATGCTTTTTTGTTGTGTTCTGGGTAATTTCTTCATATCTGTCTTCCAGCTATTGTCTTCAGCTGTTTGTAGTGTGTGGTTCACTTCATTCTTTATCCCATTTTTTTTTTAAGGATTCCATTTATTTATTTGACAGAGGGAGAGAGATCACGAGTAGGTAGAAAGGCAGGCAGAGAGAGAGGGGGAAGCAGACTCCCCGCCAAGCAGAGAGCCCGATGCGGGACTCGATCCCAGGACCCTGAGATCATGACCCGAGCTGCAGGCAGAGGCTTTAACGCACTGAGCCCCCCAGGCGCCCCACAATTACATATTTTTATTTCTAAAGTTTTGTTTGCTTTCCCCCGCCCAGATGTGCTTGGTTATTTTTGATGTTCCTTTGTTCTTTCAGTACACTTCCAGTTTCCCCTTTTAATTTCTTAAAGTTTTTTAAATTTTATTTTTAAATTTAAATTCAATTAACATATAATGTATTATTAGTTTCAGAGGTAGAAATCTGCTATTCATCAGTCTTATATAATACCTAGTGCTTATTATATCACATGTTCTTCTTAATGTCCATCACCTAGTTACCTCATTCCCCACTCCCCTCCCGCAACCTTCAGTTTGTTTCCTGTGGTTAAGAGTCTCTTATGGTTTGTCTCCCTCTCTGATTTTGTCTTGTGTTATTTTTTCTTCCCTTCCCCTATGTTCATCTGTTCTGTTTCTTAAATTTCACATATCAGTGAGATCATATGATAATTGTCTTTCTCTGATTGACTTACTTCCTTTAGCATAATGCCCTCTAGTTCATCCACATCGGTGCAAATGGCAAAATTTCATTTTTTTGATGACTGAGTAATATTCCAGTGTGTGTGTGTGTGTGTGTGTGTGTGTGTGTGTGTGTGTGTCCACCTCTTCTTTATACATTCATCTCTCAATGGACATCTCAGTTCTTTCCAGTTTGGCTATTGTGGACATTGCTGCTCTAAACATTAGCGTGCGGATGCCCCTTTGGATCATGACATTTATATCTTTGGGGTAAATACCCAGTAATGCAATTGCTGGGTCGCAGGGTAACTCTATTTTCAACTTTCTGAGGAACCTCCATACTGTTTTCCGGAGTGGCTGCACCAGCTTGCATTCCTACCAATAGTGCAAGGGGGGGGATTCCCCTTTCTCTGCATCCTCACTGACATTTGTCGTTTCGTGACTTATTTTAGTCAATCTGACTGGTGTGAGGTCATATCTCATTGTGGCTTTGATTTGTATTTCCCTGATGCTGAGTGATGTTGAACATTTTTTCATGTGTCTGTTGGCCATTTGTACATCTTTTTTGGAGAAATGTCTTTTGCCCATTTCTTGATTAGATTATTTGTTTTGGGTATTGAGTTTGAGAAGTTCTTTATAGATTTTGGATACTAGCCCTTTATCTCTAAGACATTTGCAAATATCTTCTCCCATTCTGCCAGTTGTCTTTTGGCTTTGTGTACTGTTTCCTTTGCTGTGCAAAAGCTTTGTATCCTGATGAAGTCCCAGTAGTTCATTTTTGCCTCTGTTTCCTTTGCTTTTGGAGATGTGTCTAGCAAGAAGTTGCTGCTGCTGAGGTCACAGAGGTTACTGCCTATATTCTCTTCTAGGATTTTGATGAATTCCTGTCTTGCATTTAGGTCGTTCATCCATTTTGGGTCTATTTTTTTTTGTATAAGGTGTCAGGAAATGGTTCAGTTTTATTCTTCTGCATGTGGCTGTCCAATTTTCCCAACACTACTTGTTGAAGAGACTGTCTTTTTTCTATTGGATATTCCTTCCTGCTTTGTTGAAGATTAGTTGACCACAGATAGAGTTGAGGGTGCATTTCTGGGTTCTCTGTTCTGTTCCATTTATCTTTGTGTCTAAACAATTTTTAAAAAGATTTTATTTATTTAATAGAGAGAGAAAGAGGCAGACTTCCTGCTCAGCAGAGAGCCCAATGCAGGGCTCGATCCCAGGACCCCAAGATCATGACTTGAGCCAAAGGCAGACACTTAACCGACTGAGCCACCCAGACACCCTGTCACACCCTTACCTTAATTTCTTATGATGATAAACTTCATATTGTACCTACTTCTCTGAGCCTGTGACTGATATTTCCACTATTTACAGTCTTTGACTCTGTAGTTTTCTGTCTTTCAACTGTCACTCATGGTAACTTGTTATGTGTGTACGCATTCAAATTGTGAACTCGTGTTCCTCAGATACTTACCTGGGGGCTTCTCTGAAACCTGTGTTTTTGTATGTTACTTGGAGAGATTTTGCATTTGCCTCTGTGTACCTGTATGGCACTATCATCCAGAACCACTTTGAGTGTGTTCTGAGGAGGTGTGGCCATATCTAATAAGAATTGTAGTCTCAGACTTGTGTAAATACAGGTATGTTCATAGGAATTCTGTAGGGAGATATTTTTAGTTACTTCCACTCTGCTTAGAGTCGAGGATGAGCAAGGCACGGGTCCCTGCCATCTCCATAAGCCTAATGGTATTTTTCTCCTACTACATCCAGTCCGATCTAATCTCCACCCTGTTTGGATCTTACATTTTATCTCTCTTCCCAGCTTCTGTTTAAATGCCTGCTTCAATGCTGATTTATCTCTCTGGCTTTGAGCTTTCTTGGTATTTCTAGCCTTTAAGGATTTCTCTCCAAAGGCAGCCTGCATTTAATGGATTATTAGTATTTTTCAACTGATAGCTACCAGTTTCAGGCTTTTCTGGACATCTGTTTTGGAATATTGTCAGAAACTGAAGCCTCCATCAATGTATGCCGGCAATTTCATCTTTCACGTCCAGCATTATTGATGGACAAGAGGTTACCCAGTTGGGCACTCTTTGAGAAGGCCAGGGATTCCTTTAGACATAAAAATGTGTAAAATTTGCCTAAGAGATCACCTTGACAGGAAGAGAGGGAGCAGTGGTTTTAAAAAAAAAAAAAGAATAAAAAAACAACCGTTTGACTCTTCGTTTTGGCTTAGATCGTGAACTCAGGGTTGTAAGGTCGAGCACCAGCTTGGGCTCTACGCTCAGCTAAGTCTGCTTCAGATTCTCTCTCCCTCCCCACCTTGGGTATATATGTGCTCTCTCTCTCTCTCAAATAAGTAAATAAATAAATCTTTAAAAAATATATATATCTTTTTGAAACTCTGGATTTCAGGGTGCCTGGGTGGCACGGTGGGTTAAGCGTCCAACTCTTGGTTTCAGCATAGGTCGTGATCTCAGGGTCATAAGAATGAGCTCCAAGTCGGGCTCTGCAATCAGCAGAGTCTGCTTGGGATTCTCTCTACCTCTCCTTTCCCTCTGCCTCTCCCCCTGCCTCTGTATGCTGGGTCTCTCCCTCAAGTAAGTAAGTAAGTCTTTAAAAAAGAGAGAGAGAGAGAGAGAGAGAAAGAGAAAGAGAAGGAGAAAGAAAGGGAAATAAAGAAACTCTAGATTTCTTTTTTGAGAGATTTTATAATGATTGTTTTGGAGTGGTGATGGTAAAAAAGCTCAACACTTAATATATCTCTTACTACATATTTCACTAATTTTCCAGTATTATTAAGACTGCCATTTGATTGAAGGAGTGTGAAAATAGGTAATACAGTGTTCCTATAAACTACAAGTCTTTTTGGTTTGTAGAATGTATGAATTGAACTTTATATCGAGACATTCTCATTTATAGCTTTATTTCTAGCACCGAAATGTTTGTGGTTTTAATCAAATTGGTCTTACTGTTTTAAAACAGGCTCCAGGCATGGAAGAATTGATATGGGAACAGTACACTGTGACCCTACAAAAGGTGAGTGCTTTCCAATTCATACATGGTACAATCATATCCCTGAGCTTACAGGTCATGGATCTTACTCATTTTTGCCCAAACATAGTTTTTCCCCCTTAAGGTAGATGATGCATTGTAGCTGGCAAGAATTACTACATTATCAAAGATTTTCACGTTATTATGTTTTTTGGTTAAGGTCTATATAACAGAAAATTACAGAGGTTATTTAGTGTATTCACTTATCTCTAGACAGAATAGGTTATGAAAAAAAGAGAGAAAAGGAGGGGAGAAATGGAAATAACCTATACTGCTTAAGGATGTTGAGGTAGCTTCTACAACTTTTATAACTTTTTTTTAAAGTTTTTATTCATTTATTTGACAGAGAGAGCGCACGCAAGTGGGGGGTGGGGGGGACAGCAGGCAGAGGGAGAGGGAGAAGCTCCCCGCCGAGCAAGGATCCCGAAGCAGGACTTGATCCCAGGACCCTGGGATCATGACCTGAGCTAGAGGCAAACGCTTCACCGAGTGAGCCACCCAGGTGCCCCAATTTTTTTTAAAAAAATTAGCTCTTCATTTGAGAGAGACAGAGGGAAAGAGCATGCACACGAGCAGATGTTAGGGGCAGAGAGAGGGAGAAGCAGACTCCCACCGAGCAGGGAGCCTGACTCAGGGCTCGATCCCAGGACTCCAGGATCATGACCTGAGCTGAAGGCAGATGCTTAACCATCTGAGCCACCCCAGGTGCTCCAGGTACCCCATCTTTTATAATTTTAATTGTAACATATAAAGTCCAAACAAAATTTTGAAATACTGGTTTAGTAGTCAGGAGACATGGGTTGTATTCCTTGTCCTACTTAGGATCATATTAAGAGGTGCTGACTTAATTAGATTTTTAAAAATCCTCCTCTCTTGCCCGTGGGACTGCAAGTAGTAGTGTCAGATATAAATGTATTTCACGTAATTTTTAGTTATTTCACAGGTACTGTGCCCCTTGGGTAAATGAGGTAATACAAACAGCTTCTAGTACATGGAGTCCAGCACATAATGGTTGCTTAATAAATGTTAGCTCTGTTGCTTTTTATTCTTCTGACAGCAGAGTCTGAGGTAGGCATGAAAGGTGTTAGCCCCACTTGAAATAAGCAGAGACACTGGGAGTTGGTATGCGATCTGTGTGCGGCCGGGCTGACCTCAACAATCCTGACGTCTTATTCCATCAGCTGCCCTGGTCGGCATCTCTGTGACTTTTGTGGGCGCCGCGGGGATCTTAGTCCTCCTCTGAATCCCTCCAGGCCCTGGATTGTAAATTCCTAGAGGGACTGTAAGTTCCTCAGAGGGAGAGTTTTTCTTAGAACTGTGAACTTTTCAAACCCTGATTTTGGTGAAAAGTTAGTTCTTATATACATGAATTAAATTAATCCTGAGAAAGAAACCCAGATCAGTGCTTAGGTACCCAAATTTTTGGAGCAGGGACATAACACCATTTCTCCCGGTGAGCGGTTTCTCCCCTTGAGTTTCACTTTTCAACTCTAGTCCTCTTCTGACTCTTCTCTGCACCCTGCCACGAGCATTTCACATACCCATTTGAGTAGCGAAGGTGAGAGACATTTTAGGTCTAGCATAGGGGATGGAGCTACCTCTGTATAAACCAGCTACCCAGGTAATGGTACTGCCCCATCCAAAGCCATGTAATTAAGGGACAACCGGCTAGCCTGTTTGGTGTTACTAATTGTTTGTCTCTAGTTGGCACAGTGGGTCCCATGTGGGAAATCTTCCATGGCGGGAGGGTGGGAAGACATGACTTTCTTTTGTTCTCTGAGTACATGTCTACAAAAGCAGACCTTGATTTGTAGTAATAATCACATATAGCCATATCATCTGGATGAAACCTTGGGAGCTTAGCTTTATAAAAGGTTTTATTTTTAAGTAATCCCTACACCCAACATGGGGCTCGAATTCACAACCCCAAGATCAGGAGTAACATGCTCCACCAACTGAGCCAGCCAGGCGCCCCGGGAGCTTAGCTTTTTTAAACACTGAAATGGAGTAGGGTTATGTATTATGTAGGTTCTCTGTTTTACATTTCTAGACCAATCGTGATGTAATTAATCTGTACTTATATGCATGCAGGAAGGAGTTTAATGCTTTGCTCTCTCATCAGGCCTTAAAACCAGGTTTCTCTTCAAAGTTTATTTTATCTTCAAAATCCATTTACGTTTTTTGTCACCCTATGTTAATGAAACCACCAGTTCACCTAACTTGAAAGTTTAAGATATACTTTAAAAATGGGGTTTTAGCACAGGTGCAGTAGTGACTGAAGCTGTCCCAGCTCAGCCCAGGATATGAGAACAGGTATGACTGGTGATTTGAAAAGCACATCCCTGTGTGAACAGAAGATGTTATTTCCCATCCCCACCAGCTTCTACTGATAACTCTGGTGTGCTATGCCTCTTTTATGGGTTTTCACAAGACTGTTTCTTTTAGATAAGGAATTTCCCTTTATAAACCTGTCGGCTAACCATGATGGTGCTTTATTTTGTTTCTCATTTGTTTCTGTAAGCCCTGTGTTCTGGAGCAGTCTCTGGTTATTGGTTTGACCTTTATTTTATTGAGTGCTTGTAATAAATCCTGAAAGCCACTTATGGGAGGATTTGTATTTTTTAATTTTTCTCAACTCCAATGAACAGGATTCCAAAAGAGGATTTGGAATTGCAGTGTCTGGAGGCAGAGACAACCCCCACTTTGAAAATGGAGAAACGTCAATCGTCATTTCAGACGTGCTCCCCGGTGGGCCCGCTGATGGGCTGCTTCAGTGAGTGTCTTTGTGTCCCAGCCCCAGCCCCTGCCGGGCCCCAGCCCCTGCCGGCCCTGCTGGTTGGTTCTAGACAGGGGGCTTGGCTGGGGCGAGGGTGTGTGGTGGTGGTGGTGTGCACTTAAGAAAAAGGAGCTTTTACATAAATTGAAAAGTTTAAGGGGCGGGGATGGGGTAACTGGGGGACGGACATTAAGGAGGGCATGTGATGTAATAAGCACTGGGTATTATGTAAGACTGATGAACCGCTAGACTCTCTACTTCTGAAACTAATAATATATGTTAATTAACTGAATTTATATTTAAAAAATCATTAAAAAAGTTTTTAAGCAAGAATTGAGACTGGGACAACACCATGTTTTAACAATCCCCAAGCCTTTGGAAATATCCAAACTTTAGAGGGAGGAGAGCAGTCATTTCCACAGGGAGGTAGTTATAACTATCACAGCTATCATTCGTAGGCTTAGGAGTCATTTCTGAATCTGAAGTACAAATTCAGCATACTTTCCTCCCGACCCCCATCACTTTATATTTATTCCATCTTATATTCATTCAGAATTTAATGAGGATACTTTGGCCTAATGATGATCTGATTTATAAGAGGAATGTGGAAACTGGGAAAAATTAGTACATGAAAACACAGATTTTCCAATTTCCAGCCTTCTGGTCTGAACAGATCATGCCATTTTAAAAGATGCATATCTGAGCTCCCTCCGGATAATTTCTCAGGGCAAAATCTAAAATTAATTATATGACTGCCTTGGCTAGAGAGCTCAAAAGTTTAGGTTCTGTTGGCATTTCATGTCTGTTATGGTCATATCTGAGTCAGCAGTCTTTCATACAGAGAACAGTATAGAATTAAAAAATAATTTTTGGGATGGGATAAGTAAGCTTTGAATGACCTCAAAATTTCTTTAATAATATGAGGCAAACTCGATCTCTTCACCTCCCCTGAAAAACACAGGTGGATATCAACCTCCTTTGGGGGCTATTTGTAGACTTCCTGAAGTGCACCATGCACCTTGGGCGGGGAGGGCCTGATGCAGAAGTTCCTTTTGTGCCTAGACCTTGCCACTGCTGAGTGCCTCCTGGAGGAGCCCTTTGGTGTGGGTCCCCCCCCCCCCCCCCGTTCCCCCGCTGGTTTCCAGTAGACAGTGTCAAAAGTGGGCTGAGCC
>CM052813.1:9666033-9679903 GCA_028533885.1 Nasua narica
AGAAGAAAATTACCACTTGCTTTTAAGCACTTGACAGAATTACATAATTTAGGGACTGCTGATTTCTTGTTTCCTTTACTTTGGGGTGACGTTATGGATGGTGTAAAGATGTAAGTAAGCTCTCCCTGCCTTTTCCTCATCCTTTTCCTAACTTTCAATGATTCTCTTATCTCAGGAACCAGGCTAGACAATCCTAAGAGAATTAACTAGACCGAGAACACTTGTAAAACAGAATTTATATAGAAAATAGATTTCAGCTCAAAAACCCATTTGTAAAGGCCCAAACAAGATCTGTCATGTCTTAATGAACTAGACTGTCTTAGGAGCTACTGGCAGTCTGTAGCATTCATTCATTTCCTCACTCATTCATTTGGCAAACACTGGTCAAGAATCAGCTATGAGCCAGATGCCACCTGAGCCTGGAGCAGGGGGTGCTTACCCCAGCCGGGCAAATGGACACGTACAGTGAAAACGGAAATACAGTATGTTTAAAGGCAGTGCTAGGGAGAGGTGCCGAGTATGTGGTATTTTTTTTTCCCCCAATGGTATATTATGAAATTTTCAAACAAAAAAGCTCAAAGATTAGTGTAATAAACAATATATCTTGTACAGTGTTAATATTCTACCATCTTCACTTGATTTTTCTATGTATACAAACGCATATTTTTAGTGAACCATTTGAAAGAAAGTTGCAGACATGACAGTGTCAATCCTACTTACTTCAGCACACATCTCCTAAATAAGGACATTCTTCTACATAACTATAACACTGTCATCCTATCTAAGGAAGTTAATAGTGACTTTAAAGTATCATCTAATATCCAGCCCAAATCCCAAGATATGTTGTTGTTGTTTTTTTTCTTTTTGCCAAGATATGTTTGATAAGATTTATATTTCCCATCCAGAATCTAGTCAGAGCTCAATCATTGCACTGTGTTCTTATCTTTTCAGTGCCTTTTAATCTAGAAGGGTCCTTCTTTCTCCCCCCCCCCCATTGATGACATTGACTTTTGGGTGAATCTAGGCAGTTTTATCTAGAATGTCTCAATTTCTGGATTTTTATACCTAGTGATTTAAAGTTCTTTGATGCTATTCACACTCTCGAGTAGAAGCAGATTTTTGGAGGCACTTTGTTGTTATACCTATTGTCTTATTTTCAACCCTGTGGGGTATTTTTTTTTTCCCCCAAGGAACCAGAGGCTTATTGAGACGAGGGGGACAGAGATTTACTGACAGGAGAACAGAGCTGGGTTCTTAGCCACTGTATTCTCTGTATTTAATTGTCATTGTCCTGCATTCCCCTGTGTTTGGGTGACAGGTGGTCAAGAGGCCCCGGAAGGTCCAGCTGGCCCCACCCCAGGGCAGCCCACCCGTTGGTGAGGATGACCGTGCTTTTGAGGTGATGGACGAGTTCGACGGCAGAAGTGCCCGCAGCGGGTACAGCGAGAGGAGCCGGCGCAGCAGCCACGGTGGGCGCAGCCGCAGCTGGGAGGACAGCCCGGAGAGGGGGCGTCCCCACGAGCGGGCGCGGAGCCGGGAGCGCGAGCGTAGCCGCGGCCGGAGCCTGGAGCGGGGTTTGGATCACGACGACTACGGACGGACCCGAGAGCGCAGCCGCGGCCGGAGCCTGGAGCGGGGCTTGGACCACGACGACTACGGGCGGGCCCGAGAGCGTAGCCTCGGCCGGAGCACTGACCGGGCCTATGACCAGTACGACCAGGCCTATGACCGGGGCTATGAGCGCGCCTACGACCGCACCTACAGCCCAGAGGCGGAGTATGGCCGCAGGGCCCAGCCCGATGCCCGGTACTCGGCGCCCCGGAGCCGCAGCCGCGAGCACTTGCACTCCCGCAGCCCCAGCCCTGAGCTAAGGGGGCGGCCGGACCACGCAGGCCAGTCTGACTCGGACAGGCCCATCGGGGTCCTTCTGATGAAAAGCAAAGCAAATGAAGGTAGGCATACTAGAGGAAGAAAAGCACGGTTACAACAGCAAACTCTTACGTGGCACTTACTGTGTGCCAAGCACTGACCCAAATGCTTTGCACCGATTGGCTCGTTTCTTCCTTACGAGCACCTCATGTGGGAATTTCTTGTAACTTCATTACACAGATAAGGAAAGTGAGGCACAGGAACGTTCACCAACTTGCACAAAGCTGTCAGTAATGGCAGAGCCAGGCTGCTTTAAACTGCTAGGCCAGGGGTCCTCAAAGCAGCTTGAGTACCACCTTGTCCTAAATGCAGATTCTCAGGCCCCAGGCCCGGGGGGGGGGGGTTGGGGGAGGGGGGGGTTTGGGGACGTTATCAGAAACCCTGGGGAGAGCCCCTGGAGTCTGTTCGCAAGCTCTCCTGGAGAGCCTGGTGTGGCTTAAGTGGTAAAACCATGGGAGTGGATAGGACTCTAGCTGATCCTGAGTTTTGGCGTGTGCTGAATAAATACTTGGTCCTCACCAGGACACTGGGTGGAGGTAGACTTCCTTCCTGTTGTGTACTGGAGGGAGGACCATGGTGCAGAGAGGTTTTGATGTGCCCACAGATGAGGTGGGCCCTAGCCTAGGCTGCCTGTCCCGCACTGCATTCCTTAGAGCACTTGCATACCCTTCATTTCATCCAAAATTCAGTAAAGCCCCATGTGGCAGCTAGAGAAGCCAGTAGTACCTGTAGTTTAGGTGACGATCTAAACTCTGAGCAGGGAAGTGACTTGCTCACATCTTGAAGCCAGTAGGTACGTGGTGGAGCCAGAACTCGAACCCCATCTCCTAGAAGTAGATGATCAGAAACATGCAGGTAAATGGACAGGGCTTTAGAGCCAGTGTAGAGCTATTCCTTATATCACTTCTTGGTTCTGACTTTTTAAATTACTTGGAACCTCTCTTTTATCTCCTTTTCTTCTCTAGTTCTCCTTCCAAGAGGAAAAGAAGAGCACCCCAGAATGCAAAGGGAACTTGTGTTTGTTTTTTTTTAAAGATTTTTTTTTAAATTTATTATTTGACAGAGAGAGACACAGTGAGAGAGGGAACACAAGCAGGGGGAGTGGGAGAGGGAGAAGCAGGCTTCCTGCCGAGCAGAGAGCCTGATGTGGGGCTCGATCCCAAGTCCTGGGATCATGACCTGAGCCGAAGGCAGACGGTTAACGACTGAGCCATCCAGGCACCTGCAAAGGGAACTTCTTGCCGTTTAGGTTGGGAACTTGCATTTCAAATGGCCTGAGGGAAGGGTTTATTTTGTTTCTACTTCTAGTGGAACACAAAGTCGAGTTATAGAACTAGGTGCCCATCACAATACCTGAAGAATAACACAGGGATGTGAGTAAAGGGACGGGCAGAGGCCAGTCCCAGAAAACAAAGGAGAAACAGAGGTGGCACTGTCTGTAAGTAATGTTTAAGGATTTAAACCTAAATCCTTTTTAAGGAGGTTTAAGGATTCTGTAGAATCTTTATAACCATTGATAATGACTCGCAAGAGCTGTACAGTAGAAACAGCCCTGCTCCCGGACTGAAGGGTGGACTACAGAGAAATTTTGGGAATGACTTGGCATGAGATGTCCTTCAGAGAGGCCTGATGCACATCCTATAGGACTAGTACCCCAGGTTTTTGAGTTACCTAAGGCAATGTTTTTCAAACTTTCCTCCTCCCCTTTCTCCTCCTTGCCTCCTCCCCCTTCTCCTTAACTCTCCTCCTCTCCTTCCACCACAGAAAGACCCACATTTTGCAACAATCATGAATATACCTTTGTATCAAAAATTTGAAAAAAAAATTTGAAGCCTTTCATGGAACAGAACTTATTCTGTGTGATGCATTCTGAGAGAGATGCATTACTTTAAATTTTTAAAATGCTGCTCAGAAGTTACTAAATTGATTTTAAGTCTCACTAATGAGTTGTAACCAACAATTTGAAAAGATCTTTACTGTTGTAAGAGATTGCCCAAGTCATGCCTGGTCTTAGTAATACTGTCAAGGGTAAAGGGGGCTTATGTGCCTTTGTTGAGATAAAATTTTACTCCTCCTGGGCCATTTTGTTATTTAAACTTGGAATTCACTGGGGAGGAAAAGTTTCATTTTTTTTTTTAAGCTATTTTGCCACTGTTTGCTAGGATGGCACAGTAATTTAGTTATCACTGGCTAGGGCTGCACAAAAATTAATCTTTAAAAAATCTAGCAGTAGGCAAGACTTATATTTGATTAAGTCTTTGATTTGATTTAAGAAAAAGATGATCCATTTATATAGCCTGTTGTTACATTTCATGGGTAACCAGATAGCTTTGCTGGTAAATGTCTTAGAAACTGCTTATTTCTTCTCCATTTAAGAGATGCTCTCAAAATACAACAGTAACAACCTATTAGTAACAACTATACAGTAAGACTGCAGCTTTTAAGAGGAATTGCTGTTCTATGAGAAAGAAATTATCACTCAAGCCGTATTAGCCTTCTGTTCAGGGTTGTGAGGCTGTTGAACAGTAAGGAATTGTCATTCATGAAGAAGATGCTCTTATCCTTCCTTATTCTTTCTGGTCAGCTTCCTAAAGGGGTGGGGTTGGACCCCAACACTTTTAATCGCTGTGGTAAGATCTGATGCAAACTTACTGTAAAGCACTTGAAATTTTATTTTAGAGAACAATACTGGTGGTTGCCAGAGGGGATGTGGGTGAGGGGATGAGTGAAGTAGGTGAAGATCGGGATCACGTAGGATGAGAACTGAGCAATGTATAAAACTGTTGAATCAAGGGCGCCTGGGTGGCTCTGTTGGTTGAGCTTCCTTCCCACTCTTGGTTTTGGCTCAGGTCATGATTTCTCAGTCCTGGGATTGAGCCTCATGTTGGGCTCTGTGCTTAGTGCAGCGTCTGCTTCAGATTCTTTCTCCCTCTCCTTCCTGCTCACTCTCTCTCTCAAATAAATAAATAAAAATAGAATCTTTAAATAGTATTATTGCGGCACCTGGGTGGCTCAGTCAGTTAAGTGTGTGCCTTCGGCTCAGGTCATGATCTCAGGGTCCTGAGATCGAGCCCCACATCAGGCTCCTTGCTCAGTGGGGAGTCTGCTTTTCCCTCTTTGTACTCCCCCTATTTGTACTTGTTCTTTCTCTCTCTCTCTCCCTCAAATAAAATCTTTAAAAAAAATAGTTGTATCATTATATTGTACACCTGAAACTAATAATAACATAATATGTTAATTATACTTGAATAAAAAATGTATCTTTGAATCTACTTCATAACTTTTCTATATGGTAGAAAGTTGACTTTGTTTTGGAATTACAAGATTTTGAGTCCAGAACAATAATAATAAAATTTGAATGTGCCTCTTTTAAAAACCTGCTAGGTTGTGGTACCTTCCTAAAAAAACCAAAATTTATTCTTAAGTTAAATATTTTTACAAGTTTCATAAGTAAAATTAGAAGAGTCTGAATAGTATTTAAAATACTTTTAAATAGGCATATTTAGTAAAATGCAGTGTGCTTTCTTTTGAAGCAATTCAAAGTTCATAAATCCCCACAATGTGCTCGTTTTAGTTAAATACTTTATTGCTTTGCGTGGCTTAATGACCCTTTTTCTTTGCACGATGGAATTTTTTCAGTGCCAAACCCCACATGTCTCATTCTTGCACATGAAGCACACTACTGGCAGTGTCTTCCTGTAGGCAACATGGCTGTCAGCAGAACATGTTTACTGAATTGGGTTTTTTTGTTGCCAATTTAATATTAAGTGTTAATTTTAGAGCAGATACTCCATACAGCCTTCACCTAGTTTTTCCACTTATTAACATTTTGCCACATTTGTTTTCTTTCTCCTTTTTCCCCCTTCCTCCTCTCTTCCTTTCCCACATTACTTCTATCTCTCAATGGTTTTTTGGAACTGCTTGAAAGTAAGTTGCAAGGGTGGCCCTTTACCCCTAAATATTTCAGCAGGTATCTCCAGAGAATAAGAACATTCTCCTACATAGCTGTAATGCCGTTACCAGTTCTTAAGAAAATTAACATTAATATCCCTTTTAATATACTGTAGTCTGGTTCATTTTGAAGTTGCTTCAAATAACGTAAACCACCCCCCCCCCCGCCCCCAACCTCTGTCCCATACTGGATCAAGGATCTAGTGCAGGTTCATGCATCACATTTGGTTTTTATGTCTTTCTAGAAGAAATGTCTATCTAGAACAGTCCTTCTGTCTCGTTTCTGTTTTTTGCTTTTTGGGTTTTTTTTTTTGAAGACTGTATTTATTTATTTGACAGAGAGGTAGAGAGCACAAGTAGGCAGAGCGGCAGGCAGAAGGAGAGGGAGAAGCAGGCTCCCCGCCAATCAGGGAGCCCAATGCGGGCCTCGATTCCAGGACCCTGATATCATGATCTCAGCCGAAGGCAGCGGTTTAACTGACTGAGCCACCCAGGTGCCCCGTCTCTTGTTTTTTATGACTCTTAATTTTTTCAATGAGTCCAGGCTGGTTGTCCTACAGAATGTCCCACAGGCAAAATCAATTTTTCATAAATATTTTTAAATTGACCTAAAAACCAGACTAAGTGTTGTGAACAAATGGATGAAGTATGTATGTCTGTCCCCTAGAGTACGGTCTTCGGCTTGGAAGTCAGATCTTCATAAAGGAAATGACCAGAACTGGTCTGGCAACTAAGGATGGCAACCTGCATGAAGGAGACATAATTCTCAAGGTGGGAGTACCAGGGTAGAGAACAACTGAATTCATGTTTGTCTTTCTAGTTCAAATTTCACATCTGAGCACTGACATAGGGAAGCTTTGTTGAGATGGGAGTCAGTAGTAAGACAAAAGCTGGGAGTGGCCAGCAGGGTGAGATTTTTTTTTTTTTTTTAAAGATTTCATTTACCTACTTGACAGAGAGAGAGAGAGAGAGAGAGAGAGACCACAAGTAGGCAGAGAGGCAGTCAGAGGGAGGGGGGGAAGCAGGCTCCCCGCTGAGCCGAGAGCCCGATGTGGGGCTCAATCCCAGGACCCCAAGATCACGACCTGAGGCCCCAACCCACTGAGCCACCCAGGCGCCTCCAGGGTGAGATTTTTATCATAAAACCAGACGTGGAGATTCGTAATAGTGTAATATCGGTTTAAAGAAAAACAAAAACTCAGTGCATAACTACTTCTTCCCCGTTTATTTAAAGTTTAAGCTCCTATTCCCTAAACTAAGGAAAGATGAGGCGGAGAGTTGGTAGTATATGAATGCTGAATGTTTAGTAGTTTTTATTAACCTCTCTAGTCAGGAACATGTTCCAATAGTAACTGAACCATTGTCTGGAGCTTGGAAGTTAAATAAATTAGCAGAGTAACTTAAGTATACCACAGCTCTCTTATGCCTGTATTTGGGACCCAGCCTTGCAGGGTAATATTTAACTTGAAGGATAACTCATTTTTATTTAGTCAGTCATCCTAAAGCTCATGTCTGTTTGAATAGCTGAGAAAAAGCCTTTACACTTTTAGAAGGGAAAATAAAAACTGTTTTACTGTGCGTAGTTGTATTGCATGTAACATGACCGTTACTCATGAACACAGATAAATGGAACTGTAACTGAGAACATGTCTTTAACGGACGCTCGAAAACTGATAGAAAAGTCAAGAGGAAAACTCCAGCTAGTGGTGTTGAGAGACAGCAAGCAAACGCTCATCAACATCCCATCATTAAATGACAGCGACTCAGAAATAGAAGGTAAAGAAGGGGGAGGCTGTGAGCTTAGCTGGAAGCAAGAAAGGCTGTTGCTTTTGCATTCTCAACTCAATTTAGCATAGCCGGCTATCTGGAAGCTAAATTTCTAACAAAACCTTCTCTTTTAAACTTTAATTCCAGTAAATGGTGGTTATTTTCTTGTTAAAGTGTCTGTTGAGATTAGTTTTCCAATATGACATTTGGGTGCACTCATGAACTCCCCAGTGGACTCCAATTTAGGCCACTGAAAACAAACTTATTAGTAAAAAATGTATGTATTAGTGGTTCAAAGACCTAACCACACATCCATTTGTAAATTGCTCATTCTTGCACTTTCTTGTAGATTTTTAAAAAGTAGATGTGAATATTTCCAACAAAGAGAGGGTCACATGGAAGAGAGCTAAAATAGGTAGACACTATAGTAAAAAATCGATCAGAATGGCTGAATATTATGGTATTCATTGATTAGCAGTCTGTATCACCTCTTCTGTCTTAGGAGGCAATATTCATTTCTTGAATATGAATTATACATGGGTAACATTTTAACCATGTATAAATTACCAATAAAAATAAGTAGGCATGAAAAAAAATAAGTAGGCATGATACTTCCTAATTATCTCGTACTACCTTCATGCAGTAGTTTAGAAAATACAGAGGTCTCAAGTTTGAAGACAGATGTGTTGATTTTTTAAAGAATTACTTTATAAAATCCGAAGACTAGTTTAGCTTCCATTATATCAAAAGTCTAATCATTTGGTTACTGCTATGAATGCAGCACAGGAAAACGGCATGAGAAATAATCCCAGCATGCTAGGTGCTTAGAGGTTACTTCCTTGCTATTCCAAGTGTGGCCTCAGCCCTGCATGAAGATCCAGGAGCTTGCTAGGCTCACGGAATTGCAGGCCCTGCCCCAAAACAACTACGGTCCACTTCAGATCCCAGGTGATTCACATGCACATCAAAGTTTGAGAAACGCTATTCTGTGTGGTTAAAAATGAGTGTGTACATATATGATTCAGCAATTGAATTCTGATTCCTCAGTAGCAGCTTTGAAGGAAAGTGTAATGAAAGAGGAACATAAAATTCTGAATTTGGCTTCCTCTTTATTAATGAATGCCTTTCCCTTTAGGGGCTTAGATTTTCTTCAAAGGAAGACTGCTAGACTACTAGCACAGTTACTGCCTGCCTCTTTTCCATTTCCCATGTTCCCTTACCCAGAGAATAGTATCATTTCTGGTACAGTTCTTAAATCTTTGAATAAGACGTCTTTTCTTATTTTTGAAACCAGATATCTCAGAAATAGAATCAAACCGATCATTTTCTCCAGAGGAGAGACCGCAGCACTATTCTGATTATGACTATCATTCCTCAAATGAAAAGCTGAAGGAAAGGCCAAAGTAAGATGATGTATACTTTCCCTTGCATGTGACACCGTGAGCGTACACACATACATTTCTGCGGTGACGTTATGAGACATTAACGTGATGTGTGCTTAAGTTCAAGAGAGGACATGCAGAGCAGATGGTCCAGGATGGGCGCCACACCCACTCCCTTTAAGTCCACGGGGGACACTGCGGCTGCGGTTGGCGCAGAGAGCAGCAAGGAACCCAGACACCAAGAGGAAACACCAGGTGAAGATCCTTTTAAACGTGTTCAAAAGTGTTTGCTTGGTAATTCCAGAGGATGGCCAGAAGGAGAGAGAAACTTCAAAAAATCATTCTTCTACATGGAAGAGGGCCTCCAGTCTCTCTTTTAATGGTGAAAAAACATAAAGAATAACAGCCCTTTCCATATGCTAACAGATTGGTCACATTTTGTTATATTTAGTTATGGTCTTTGGGTCATCCCTGACCCCGACCCACACTGCTCTTAGTATTTCTGACAGCAATTGTGTGGGTTTCTTCCCCTGCTCAGCTACCAGTTCTCAAATTCTCCAGACACCAAGGGGCTGTCAGTTCTGGTCCTGCAGGTGTCACACACCCCGCAGGCGAGGGACTCAGCCCAGTAAGATGCTTCCACTGCAGACACCACTCCCAGTTCCCAGGTGCCACCTGTACTTCTGTCCCGCTGGCTCTGAACTGCGGGATCCCACAACCCCCTCCTCGCTCAGGTTTGATAAGGTTGGCTCGGTGAACTCAGGAAAGCCCCTTACTTACTATTACCAGTTCTTTTAAAGGATACAACTGAAGAACAGCCCAATGGAAGCAAAGTATAGGGCAAGGGGCACAGAGCTGCGATGTCCTCTCCAGGCGCACCACCCTTCCCAGCATCTCGATGTGTGCACTAACCCCGAAGCACTCCAGTGTCCATGGTTTATGGATTCTTGTGGAGTCTTTGTTGTGTGCATGATCAATGACTGCCTCAGTCTCCAACCCCTGTCCCCTCCCGGATGGTGGGGGGGTAGGCTGAAAATTTCAGGCTTCTATTCATGGCTTGCTCTTTCTGGTGACCAGCCCCCCACCCAAGGCTATCTGGGAGTTATCTCTTTAGAACAAAAGATGCTCCACCACCCAGGAAATTCCAAGAGATGCAGCAGTTGTGTGTCAGGAATTGAAGGCAAAGAGCAAAGAGCTGAAGATGCTCCTGGCACCCCTACCACTCTGGAAATTATAGAGATTTTAGGAGCTGTGTATCAGGAATTAGGGGCACAAACCAAATACATCTATTTCCTGTCACAGTCACATTTTATCTTATTTGATTAGTTGAAGTCCTTTTGTCTCCGGCCTCTGATCTCCACTCCATCCCCTAGCCCTGCCCCCAACACCCTAAAATTACCATCATGATTTTACATGCTTAAGTATTTATGGATGGAAAAGATAGATATGTATGGTTTTTAAGTCATAAAAATACTCTCTTCTTTTGCATGTGATTGTGCACCTTGCATTTTGGAAGTTCCATTTGTTACCCCGCTTATTTTGAGAAACACTGGCACCTATTAATGCCTCAACACTAAACTTCACTTTAAAGACTTATTTTTGTTGTTTGATATAAAGATTTCTATGTAACATAAGGTACAGAGTTGAATTTTGTGGATTTTATGATCTTTATAGAGTATGTCTCTTGTTAATCCAGTTGATAATGATAGATTTTTTTATCCACAGCTCCTCAACCAAAAGCAGCCCCAAGAACTTTTCTTCGTCCTAGTCCTGAAGACGAAGCAATCTATGGGTATGTATTTCAGTCTCTTTCTCTCTTTTGCTTACTCCTTCCATATACCTCAATCTCCTTAACTGAAATCCAGAAGAATGGTATTTTTAAACTACAGATGGTGATTTTGCGTATAATTAGCCACCTTTAACCAACCTCTATTGCTGCTGTTTATGAGAAAGAAGTAACTTGTAGGAAAGTAAATGTGGAATTCGGGGAACTTTGTGATGTTCACTTTGAATGCTTGTCTACTTCTCCGGCTACTTTTCCAGAATGTGCTTCTGAGTAGTTGAGTTTACCAGATCCGTAACTCCCAAATAGGTGAAGTACTGCGTCACTGCAGGGCCTCTGGAGGGGCTGCCGTATCCTGCTGATCCTAGCCTGTGGAGGGAGGGGAGAAATGGCACAGTGCTCTGCTTGGGATAATGAGAACCCCTTGTTCAGTGGTGGTCAGGAGCAGTAGCTTCTGGAGTAGGATCTGGTCTTGCTGAATCCATGCTGTGGTGGCAGCAGGCTTTTCTTTGGAAGAATCCTGAGCTGGCAGTCAGATGGCCTAACCCTGCCTTTTATTTGCTTTCTAATCTTGAATGAGTTTATTTAAGCATCTGTATTTCTACTTACTAACCAGTTAAGTGGGCCTACTGATCCTCATCTCACGGCCTCAAAAAGATAAAATGATAAAAATGAGAGCTTTTTAACATGTAAATCTTTCTACAGGTAGAAGAAATTAAATCTTTCACTGTAATGTTGGTTCCCCCCTTACAAAGAAAAATCTCCCATCTTTCTTTTCTAAAACTGAACTCGTTGCAGTCCCAACACCAAAATGGTGAGGTTTAAGAAGGGAGACAGCGTGGGCCTCCGGCTGGCTGGTGGCAATGACGTTGGGATATTTGTGGCTGGCATTCAAGAGGGTACCTCGGCAGAGCAAGAAGGCCTTCAAGAAGGGGACCAGATTCTGAAGGTAGGAAAGACCATCCCTGTTTCTAGACATTATTGGGAAAGAGTGGGGTTTTCTGGGGTTTTATGAAAGGGAAGGGGAAGTAGTCTGGCTTGTGAAAATAGACCATTTGCAGGTTTGTTGATGCCAAGTGTAAGGTCTTTTTCCCTCGAACTGTCGTCTCAATTCTGGAACCCAAAACTCATCCCTAGGTCTGTGGGAATTGACAGTGTTCAAGACCCTTGCAAAGATTTTTTTGTTAGTTTTCTTAACAAAATTGAGATTCTAACTTAAGGCCTGGGAGGAAGATCTCTGAGACAAAAGATCTTGCTAATGTTTCGTTTTTGTTGATTCCCTGCCTGGTTGTCACCCTTAAGGCCATGTGCTGTACTTGAATAAAGGTGGGTATTGGCTTTGGTCTTTAGACTTGAATCCAGTCACAGCCTCGCATTAGGTCTGTGACTCTCTTTGCAACCCTGAGACTCAGGTTTCTGTATCTGTTCAATGGGGATGAGAACACCTGCCTTGGGAAGATTAGAATGGGTAACATTCACAAGGCATTTAGCAGAGTTTCTGGCACAAAACAGTAAAATCAAGGTCTGTTCTTCTCGCTATTAGAAAATAACAAGTTGCTGCCACTCAATATGTTTTTTACATATTAAAGTTGACCAAGAACAGTTAATCAAATATTGATCCTTTTAAGGTTACTATATGCATGTTTATATATCTGTTGGTTTTAACAAATAATAAACAGGGGCACCTGGGTGGCTCAGTTGGTTAAGTGTCTGTCTTTGGCTCAGATCATGACCGTGGGGTCCTGTGATCAAGCCCCTTGTCAGGCTCCTGCACACCAGGGAGCCTGCTTTTCCCTTTCCCGCTGCCCCTCTGCCCTTATGCTCTCTCTCTTGCTCTATCTCAGATAACTAATATCTTAAAAAAAACACACACAACAACAAACAGCTCAGCTTTGATATTTCATGAGATACATCTACTGTCCATTGAGTTCTGAATAAATGTCAAGAATGTCAAGTATCTTGTGACTATGTTATACAAATACACAGTTCCTGGGAACTGTCTTTACTCGAATTTCTAATTCTGTAAACTTGCATTTCTTATGAGTTATTAGGGGGTCCGGTAAAAGCATCTCAGTTCAAAGGAGAAGGGAGGAAAAAAGCTGCACAATTCCCAAGGAAGCAGGCAACAGAACACAAAAATAGGTGGTCCTCTTCATTCTTGACTCTTGGCCTCATTGCAGTAGTTCAGATTTCATTTCTGGAGCAGTTGAAGGGCAAACCTTGATCATGAGCTTTGCTGAAGCTTTCCAGTGATATTCTAGACCCTCTTTGGCTCTGGTCAGGGTCCTAGAAGACTAAGTATATCTGCGTGAACCTCGTGGTACCACATGATCCCAGGAAATACCACTTACCGAGTGCTACTGATAAGAATCCCATCAAAGTGCCAGCTTATACCAATTTACTCTGGAGCTGATGCCAAAGAAGAAAAAGCATTATTTCCTATCTTGTGTGGGGCCATATGAAGTCAGGAATTTGGAGGCATTTGCTCATGAAGGTTCAAGGATAAAATATTTTTGTGTCCTGGGGAAAGAGAGATTTTTCTGAATTTCCATGAAAAAAAAAAAAAAAGTGAATTCACCTCTGGGCTTGACAAACCTCTCTGTTAGTTGTTAAAGATGGGGAAAGTCATTTCCATGGGTAAAATTCATGGTATGCAGTAAGTTTATACTTAAAAAAGTGTCTTGTTTCCAGTTACTACCCTGATGAAAGACAAGGAAAAAAATATGGGAACTGGCTTTTTTTTTCCCCTCCCCAGTAATCCCATCTGAAAATCAGCCAATAGATGGTCCTGGTTCTTGGGTGTGAATAAATTTTCTGTTAAATGAGCCCTCAGTTCTACAAAGGGTGAAAAAAGATTGAGTTTGCCTACTGGGGCAGAGAAGCTGCTATATAATCAAAAGCTGTAGCTGATATCGAATCCTTTACAGGATCACAGCAGACATGGCTGGCCCCCCCTTAGACTACTAAATAGATAATGAAAGAGGATATTTCTTGGGGACGACTGTACAACCTAACCTTCCAGTATTGAAGTGCTGTCCTGGCCTTTTTTTTTTTTTTT
>CM052813.1:9680403-9703158 GCA_028533885.1 Nasua narica
TAGGGTAGTGGCTGTGGGAAAAGGGACAAAGGGACAAATTAAAAATAGTTCTTAAGTAGAATGAAGTAGGTCATTTGGAGGAAGAGTAAGAAAATCAAAGACACCACTCATGTTTCTAAATTGGAATGGTGAAACCATTGATAGCAATAATGCTACTAGCTACTTTTATTGAGCATTTATCTTGTGCCATCTACAGCTGCAAACATTTTATGCACACCATCCTATGTAAGTGCCACACACACACAAGTATGACATAGTGTTGCCGTTTTCTGTCCTAATTTTATACAAGAAAAGAATGAGGCTTAAACAGTTGAGTAACTTGCCCACAGTTCTATGCTAATCACTGACAAAACTGGGGGTTGATGTAAAACTGCTTTGACTCCAGAACCTGAGCTTATAACCTCTGAGAGCTGCCCCTGAGGGAGATCTCTATCTACCTCTGCCTGCTCTACAGATTTTGGAGGTACTCATCCTATGAACCAATTCCTTAAAATAAATAAATATACATACACACACACCGTGTTGGTTTTGTTTTTCTTTTTTTTAAGATTTTATTTATTTATTTGACAGAGCACAAATAGAGCAGGAGGCAGAGGGAGAGGGAGAAGCAGGCTCTCTGCTGAACAGGGAGTCCGACAGAGGGCTCAATCCCACGACCCTGGGATGATGACCTGAGCAGAAGGCTGACGCTTAACCAACTGAGCCACCCAGACGCCCCATCCTGGTGGTTCTGTTACTCTAGAGAACCCTGTCTGATACAGGTACGTAGGCTTTCTCCTCCCCATTCTGCCTACGGACAACGCTCTGGTTCTTCGAACGTCTCTCCCAGCCCATCCTAAAACACTATACAGAAAACATCTTTCATCTTGGAGGCCTCAGTGGATTCACAGCCCATTTATCATCCTGACACATGCTGTGGGGCTTTCTGGGCCCTGGTACCTTGCAACGCAGTGCGCTCCAGCTTCTCAGCAGTCAGTCTCTGCACGAAGTCGCTTCTTTGAGGGCGAGGGGAGAGGATGTGCAATGTGTGCAGGCGCGCGCATGCACGCACACACGCACGGACGCATGCGTACATGTATGCGCGCACGCGCACAAAGCCGCCCTCAAATATCCAAGGCCAGGTGGCGACCGCGTGGCATGGCTCTCCCGCTGCCTGAGTGGGAAAGCGATGAGGAAAGTGTTTTACACCGTTCGGCAGCGTTTCTTGGTGGGCCTAAGCTCCAGCCTCCCACGGAGGAGTTACCTTGTACTTCCTGCGTAGCTTATACTCAAGACGGGGTGCTGGTGCTGCTCCCCGAATTGAGACCTCCCCCGAGTCCTCCCGACTCCATTTCCAGGGTCCCTGAAGCAAAAGCGTGGTTGACAGACCCAGGAAGCTCCGGGACAGATGGGGTTAGAACCACTGCTCTGACTGGCAGAGACTGAGCACGCTGCTTGTGAGGCAGGACCACGGCGTGGAGGACGCCGAAAGGCGCGGAGCAGGCGTGGAGGCCGGAGGCCGCGCACCCCCTGAGGATGCAGTGATTCGGGTAAGTGCCCGGTTTTATTCTGCAAGTCCGTGTGAGGTTCGCGTTGTGCGGCTTGATCTACCCTATGTTTTAACCACCACCTCCTCCCGGTCTTTGAGTAAAACGGAGTTTCCAGAAAGGTGGGGCTTTATGTCTGTCATTTTGCTGTTTGGGAGATATGGGCCCTAGATATTTTAGAATTGATGTCTGGATTAGACCAGGCTCCGGGGTCGTCTTTCTTCCACTGCACTTTTCGGCTGCCTTCTCCAGAATTTTTACTAAAGGGCCCGTGGAATTGTGCTGCCGGCTTCCGTGAAAGAACACGTAAGAAACACCTCTGGCTGGGGGCCTGGCTGACTCAGTGGGTGGAGCGGATGACTCTTGCTCTTGATCTCTGGGTTGAGTTCAAGCCCCACGCTGGGTGTAGAAATTACTTAAAATCTTTAGGGGCGCCTGGGTGGCCTGGTTGATGAAGCATCTGCCTTCCGCTCAGGTCGTGATCCCAGGGTGCTGGGATCAAGCCCCACATCGGGCTCCCTGCTCAGCAAGAAGCCTGCTTCTCCCTCTCCCACTCCCCCTCCCTGCTTTGGCTCCCCCTCTGGCTGTGTCTCTCTCTGTCAAATAAATAGATTAAATCTTAAGTAGAATAAATCTTAAGGAAAAGGAAAGGAAAGAAATCTCCCAAGTCGTCCTTGCAAGCAAGCGGCCATCATGGGTGCATGACACAGTGTAAAACCCCACAGAATAAAGAGTGGATGTAGGGGAAGAATTCCAGAACAAGTTCCCCACCTAATTTTGAATTAAATCAGGTAGCAGTCATCTTGTGCCCTACACGGGCCTTTGGAAGCAGAGGAGCCCAGAAAATGTGTATAGTGAACACTACCTTCACTCGTGCCTTTGTCTTTCCTATTCTGGCATTCTTCTTCCTTCTTTCCTCATTTGCTTAGGGCCCATTTTTTCCTTAATTACAATCTACATATATCATAGGCAGCCTTAATTCCTTTCCAGAACAGAGTATTAATGAAAAATGGGTGGGGTAGACACTAGTGGTCCGTTGGACATGCTGCGGGACCTTATGGGGAACCGAGGTCCTGCTGGTGTGCACACTTAATGTACCACAAAACAAGTGCCAGAGCCAGATGACAGCCCAGCTCCTGCTGAAAAGCCTCCTTTCCTCTCCCTGGCTTTGCAGAAAAGCTCATTCAGGTAGTTAAAGGACACAAGCAAACTAAATCATCATATCACCAGTGCTACCTTTTTCCATCCACAAAACGTAACTTTTATTTACCAAATACACAGATTTGAGTGTCTTCAGGACTGCTCAGAAATTCATGGTACTGCCCTAAATGGTTTATAAATTATAGCACCAAGATTGATAAAGACACAATCAAGGACATATTTCTAATACAACTCTGTTTTGAGTATTCTTTCAAATTCTCTCTAAATTTCTAACTCAACTTAAAGCTAAACACCTTTGTGGAAATTCATATTATAAAAGACTCTTAATGGAAAACAAGACTCTTCTCTTTTCCTAAATTCAGTGTGCTTTTAATTTATTCAAGCCTAAATTTCTAGGCTGTCTTGTTTAACTTGTAAACATATTTCAACCTTTTAAAGAGTGAATGGGAGAGTATAAATTGATGCAACTTTTCTAGGAAGCAATTTGGCAGTAAACATTAAGAGCCTTAAAAATGTTCCTTATGCTTTTGCTCAGTAATTCCACTTCTGAACAACTACCTGCAGAAAAGGATTAAAATGTTGATCATTGATGTGCAGAAATGGATTATACACAGAGGTACATTTCATGCAAAAGAGGCAAAAAACTAGAAACAATCCAAACTACCAAAGATAGCAGAATCATCTAGTTATGAAGTCATAGGATGTACTATTCTGCAGTTACTAGCAATGATGCGTACCTGAGTTTTAACTATCTGTGAGAAACATTCATGATAAATGTTAAATAGAAAAGGTAGAAAACGAGCGTCTCAGTGGCTTAGTCGGTTATACATCTGACTCTTGATTTTGGCTCAGGTCACGATCTCAGGGTTGTGGGGGATCAGCCCACATAGCGCTCCGCACTCAGCAGGGAGTCTGCTTGTCCCTCTCCCCTGGTCCCTGCTGTGCTCACTCTCTCTCTCTCTCTCTCTCTCTCTCATGAACAAACGAACGAATAAAATCCTTTAAAAAAAAAAGGAAAACTGCAAATACAGTATTTGCACATACAGACATCCTAATTATAACATATACAGACATCCACAAATATGAACTCCGCATCGGGCTCTCTGCTCAGTGGGGAGGCTGCTTCCCCCTCTCCCTCTGCCTGCCTCTCTGGCTGCTTGTGATCTCTTTCTCTCTGTCAAATAAATAAATAAAATCTTAAAAAAAAAAAAAAAGAAGTAGAAACTAGTGTAGAAATCTCCCACAAAGCAAATTATTGATTGCAATATTCTCCTTTTTATTAAATTATAAAACTGTTGTTGATACACACACTTTAGAAATACAGTTTTTCCAAGTATCTGCTTTTATGGAGCACATGGTTTTAAGGAAACAAAAAGTTTCTATACCAGTTTCTTCATCTTCAAACTATTGAGCACTGGTAACTGAACTACCAAGTATAGCTACTATATATACAGTCAGATTTTATGGAAAATATTACAAAGACAAATGCCTTGAAAAGATGACACAGTGCAGAGAAAACCATAGCTATTAAGCTGGTATAAAACTTTAGTCAAAATGTTTTAGTCCATTATGGCTTTGCATAAAGCTTCAAAGGAAGAAAATATAAGACACTTCTCATCAGAGGCACTTAGAATTGTAATAAAATATTCCTTTGAATTTAGTTTGAGTCCAACAGTATTTTAATTTCTTTTCCACATTCCATCTCTCATTGAAACAGTCCTTGAAGGCAGGTATTAATGAGGGAAAATAGTTATCACTTCTTAATATACATGTTAAAAATATGCAAACAGAATTAATACAGATTTTGGTCCATTGAAACAGGTAACAGTATCAGACTGTAGTGTTTTTCTTAATTCTGAGCAAAAAGCCATAAACTCCAGAGACCCAGTTCCACAAACAGAGCCTTCAGTTCTTAATTTGCACTGGCTGCCCCCTGGGCTCCCCTTGAGGAAATGGGAGTTCAGGTCCACATCTCCACAGTGCATTTTTACTAGAAAGAACCATCCTGTGGCTCAGTGGGAGCGTTGCTCTGAGGTGGTGGCAGCAGAGAGACAGAAGAGTCAGTTCGCCGTCATCTATAATTCTGTGTCCCGGTACCGGGAAGGCTGGCCGTAATAACCGCGCTTTGAGTGTTCTGACAGCTGCTGGCGGTATTCTTCCTCTTCAGCATCGCTGCCGTAGCTTCCTCTGGGATCCTGATAGAGTCTGGAAGGACCTTTCTGGGGCTCAGGTGGCCTGGAACTAACAATGAGTGTTAAATGCATCCCACAGCTCCTCCAGGGCTTCTGACTGCTCCATGGGAGTGAAGCCATGTGTGCAGGACCGATCGAAAACCTCTGAGACACATGCCACACTTTGTGGCAGACCAGGGAGTCTTTTGGCCCAGCTTCAGGTTCATCGTTGGGGGAGTAACAGGTTAATAAGGCCAATGCCGACTGGGGCAGTGAGTGAGGAAGCCAGCCCTGTGCTCCCTGACCTAAGAATTCCCCCACCAGACTGACAGTGCCTTCCCCACCCCTGTGTCTTTGGCTACATGCTCACCCAGCAGAGTGATTTCTCTTCTAGTGTGTCAACTAGGGGCCACCTGGTTGGCTGTACCATGGTTCATTTGCTAAGAAATTTGCCTCTAGTTTTCTATTGCTGTAAAACTCTAGCTTCCAGTCAGATTGGCCACAAGAATGTGTGACTTTTTTCCCCCTATTCTTGGAAGCAGGAAACAATCCAGTATAAAAACCTCAACAGGAAGACACTGCCATAATTCCTAATGCTTATGTAGCATTTTAAGTATAAAGCATCTTACCAACACTGGTCAATTGACTGTCACCTTCCCTTAAGACCTTAGTTCAGCACAATGGCCTGACTTTGCTATGTCATGCAAAGAAATAAAGGAGCTTGACTAAGAGCCAGAATATATTAGTGACAAAACAATTGGTGTCTAAACCCAGATATTTTGCTCATGTGCTATCTCAATACAATTTAACATATCTGCGCTTCAGTGTGTCAAAGGGAACTAATTTGAAATGTCAGTAATTACAGTTTATCAGTTTTAGCACACAAGCAAAATTAGGAAATTTTGATTCTATAATCTTTATAATTAAATTTGACTGAATAAGGGGGTGCTTGAGTGGCACAGCTGGTTAAGTGTCCGACTCTTGGTTTCGGCTCAGGTCATGATCTCAGGGTCCTGGGATCGAGTGCATTCAGCATGGAGTTTGCTTGAAAATCTCTCTCCTTCTCCCTCTGCCCCTCCTGCTTGTGCTCTTACTCCCTCTAAAATAAATAAATCTTTAAACTTTTTTTTTTTTTTTTTTTTACTGAATAAGTAAGGTAAGCAGTTGGGCAGGAAAAAAAAGTCTTCTTGTTACACTGAAATGTAGGTGAAGAAATTCTTTCTTGAGTCCAAGTCTTAAACCAGCCCCCTCTTTAAACCTCACACAGCTGAACAGCCCTTACCTTGTGTGCTGGGAATGGCCAGGGTCTGACTTGTGTGTTTTGATTGGAACTGCATAGATATCAGGATGCTTCTGAGCGATTTCAATCTGTGGTAATTAAGGGGAAAAGAAAGAATGAATGATTGCTGGGTGACTTGCTGGTTTCGTGCTGGTTCCATTTTCCAATCCCATTTTAAATAGAGGAGAAAAACAGAAGCAACTCTCTAGTATTTATGGTTGTATGTGATTGCCTAGTATTACATGTCATATAAGGAAAATGTTTAAAAGCAATGAAATTCTGCCACATGCTACAGCAAGGACAAATACCATATGATTCCATTTAAGTGGGGTTCCTAAGGAGTCAAATTCACGAAGACAGAAAATACAGTGATTACCAGGGACAGGGGAAGGGGGTAATGGGGAGTTCCAGTGAAGAGAGATAAAAAGTTGTGGAAATGGATGGTGGTAATGATGGCAGAACATTGTAAATGTACTTAATGCCACTGAACACTTAAAATAGTTAAAATGGGAAAAAAATGGTTAAAATGGTAAATGTTACATGTATTTTACCACCAAAACAAAGAAAAATGCTCAGAAGCACTGCTGCTGTTGTAACAGACTTAAATGAAAACAACTCCCATATTCACTGGGCAGAATATGTTCCATGCGTCTTTACTTACATTCTTCTCTGACTTTTGAAGGGTTAGATGTGCATATGGTACAAAAATTCAGACAGTATCAAAAAGTACAATTTATGGGCCTTTCATTTTGGCATCCAAGGTTTGCTTGGTTTCTATGGCAAATCTGGGAGCAAATTAAAATTCACTTACCAAACAAATACAACAAATGTTTTAATGAAAAGTAACTTCAGAGAGGCACTGATTCTCTTGTCATACTTCCCCACTCCAGAACCTGATAGAAAGTTCTGACATATAAAAAACAGACTTTTTCACCTATACTGTTGGGCTTTCTTGATTAGAAGAAAAAGGGATACAGTGATAGCTGGCAATCTGGAAATAACATATACATAGCATGTTCCTGTGGTATCAGGCATGTGAACATCCTTTTCATGTCTATGCAAGTGAAAAAGGACTACAAATCATTATGTGAAATGAAACTCAACATTTTTACTGTTGACATGCTAAGGTAATCTAATGGTTTAAAAATAATTACCCTTGCATTCTGTGCTTCTTGGAGCTCTTGCATTCTCTGTAATCTTGCCTTGTGATCCATCTTCTCAAATATTTTTACTTTGCCCAGGACAGACTTGGGAGTGCCTTCTTGCTCCTCACTGCCCTCTCCCACCTCCTCACTCTCTGGGGGAGGCACAGGAGTGGAGGGCTTCAGAATAGACCTTCCAAAGGCAGGTTTTGCTGCAACAGGAGGAGGACAGCCTTTGGTAGATGCCCCAGAAACTTCATTACCAGCAATGGCTGAGGGGTTTGACTTATATTCATGGGATCTGGAGAAGTCAAAGGCTTCTTCTCTGTTCTGGATTTTGGCCTGCAGAGAACAATGAACATATTTTTACCTTGGGCTTTCCGTTTATGTTCAAATCTGTATTAGTGATTTAATACACTCCCATTTCCGGATCAGTTTCCAGCGGTAGTCAACAAATACCATTCTGGCAAGGAATCAAATACTGCAGGACAAACAGCCACTGGTTGGGCCTCCTGAGCCCTACCTTGCATCTTACAAAAAAATACTAAGAGCTCTAGGAAACCAGGAGGGTGTTGGGGAAGGGCTGGGAGGCCTGAGAGCGTAGAGGCAGATCAGACCTACTTTTGTACTAGAGGATATCAAGATTAGTGTCTTGGAGAAGACCCCCAAACGAGTCAGGGGGGTTCAGGATTAAAGAGTGGCATCCTGAGTTCACATACCAACGGTGCATGCCCTACCCCAGAGGGAAGGCCTCTCTCCAGCCATGAATGAGAGAGACTGGAGCGGGAAGGGCAGCATATAATCCCTAGTGGCAACTTTTCATTCATGCTTCAATCCTAGGCCTGCTTGTACATTTTTAGTGATATATCCTATGAGGTCACTGTTTCTGACAGCTTACATAATCAGTGATTACTTTCTTCCTATCTAAAGTATTGAGTTAAATGGGGAAATTTTATTGGGCTATTAGGGAGAACCTATTTTTATATAGATTTGATTCAGAAAGGGGGTAAAAAATCATATGACATACACCATGTGTTCTTATTATTCTGTTCTGAGTAATGATTTAATTTAAAAATAAATTAAGCTGTCCTGATAATAAGGCATCATAAACAGTGGTGGTAAATCATCAGTAGGGATTTTCTGGTATATCTAAATCAGATTGTGGGCAGAAAACTAATTGAAAAAGAAAAACAGATTCTGAGATCAGTGCTTCTGGACATTGAGTATTTGTCCAACTTTTATTCTTGATACAAAAAAATTTTGAAATAAAAAATAAAATAATGAGTAAGTGAACAAATAAATAAAATGCCAATAGTTCTAAAACTGTATGCTCTCCTAAAACTGCCTTTCCAACTTTTCACTCTTCTCTAATTTTGGGGTTCACCGCCCCACAACCAAAAGACACATTTTAATAACAAAAGAGTGAGCCAAAAACATAACACCATCTCATTGTGTGCTCTCTCTGGCTATGCAGGAAGCTGTCCGGGTATCTGCTTACTCTTCTTCCCCATCATGGGCTTCCCAGCCACGTACCTTAGGCGGCTCTGGCTTGAATGCTGGGGGCGGGCTACTGTCCCTAAGTTGATCTCTGCTAGCAGCCCTCCTCATCTGAGCTCGTGGCTCTGGGCTGGGTTTCCTTATGTTCTACAAGACATAAAGGTTCATTCACAACAAGAAGATCCCAGCAAAGAGAAGAGAACGCTCATCTGCTTTGCTAGAGTTCTGCCAAGTTGGGAGATGTTTAGAAGTCGAGGTTCATAACTTGCATAAATTGGGATACTGACCCAGTACTTCTTTACTGAAAAGGCAGATAGATACCTGCATATTCCCATTAGCAAATGCTTAAGATATTATTTTTAACTAGAATCCCCCCAAAGTCCTCCTAAAGTCTAACATCTATTTTATCACTTAAAGCCATAAATATTTTTAAACATTAGCTCATCTATACCTGTAGACATTAGCGGGTTAATTTATTCATTATAACTTGTCCACTGGTATATACTAATTTTTTGGCCTTGGTGGGTTTTATCCCCCCTTCAACTTAGTTTTTTTCTACTTTTATTTCATAAAGAATAAAACCATTCACCAAAATGAGCTGACTTGCTCAAGTCCACAAGAACAACTACTCAAATATTTGGATAACCTCATCTACATTATCCCAATGTTCTCTGAGGTGGAACTAAAAACTGGTCCTAACTTAGTGCTGTTGACACGATCTCTAGGATCACAGAAGCTGTCTATTCACTGGTGGATGCGCAGTACACATGATCAGATGTATATCTGATTATAAACTCAATTAAAAAATTGAAGTACAAGAGAGAAGGAAACTGATGGGGAAATATTCAGGAGTTTTGGCAAGATTAGAAAGGTTAAAGGTAGGATGGATAAGAAAAAGCAAGGATACCTAAAAGTACAAAGAGACCTAATCAAAGGTTACAAGTAAATACACCAAAATTGTATTTAGAAATAATGTTCCACTTGTAATTTAGACAGCTGGCACATAAAGCTGTTTAGTGAGAGAACATCATGCTCGAGAACATCAGTGTGATGAGTGCTGATCATTGAACCTCTCCCAGCATTTAGTTCCTCTCTGGCTTTCCCATGGACCACAAATGCTATCGTACAGGCATAGACTTGGAATCAGAAACCCCCTAGAAGTCATCTATTCCAACTCTGAGAAATACCTTCCACAGCACCCTGAATAAACATTTGTCCAGAAGAATTCAAGTGAAACAGCAGAACCTCCTTTTCCTGCTCATGGATGGCCTCACAGCCTGTGGCCTGCCTCGCCTCACCTCCTCATGCTGCACCGGCTCCGAGGAGCGGGTGATGGAAGACACCAGTGGCTCCTCAGCTGGCTCATCCAGCTCATTGTCAGTGTAGGCGCCTCCTTCGCCGTCGGTGTCTTCAAAGTCACTGATGAGGCGGCTGTCGCAACTCAGATAGTCTGCGCCCATGGCAGTTAAGTAGGACATGCGGTCTTCAGGGTCATCATCCATCCCTTCCATCTAGAGGAATTTGTTTCGGAGGGTCAGTGGGCTCAACATGGCTCCTGGGAGTGGGGACTCAAGAAAATTCCCAAGGGCACAGCCAAGTGACTGAAACTTTGACATGTTCTAGAAAGGGAAGTCATCCTTATTTTCCTTAAAACACTTGGCTTGAGACTACTATGTTTTTTGTGCAGGGATTCAAATTAGGAACTCTCCACCCTATCTATCCTTACCACCATCCTGTATCCCACTACCAAGCCATGCTTCCTCAAACTGTTATGCTTCTTTTCAAGAATTTGGGCTCCTTTCCAGCTTTTTCTGCTAACACCTGTCTCTTGTAATAAACGTACACTGCCTGGTGCTGCACACCTCTCCATTCCTCCATAAGATTCTCAAATCCTTGAGGAGGAAGCTATGTCCTGTTCAACCTGTTCTCACAAAGGGAGCTAGCACAGAACCTCAGCAGGCTGTAAGCACTCAGAAGATGCTCGACACCTTGACTAAACATGCAGTTTGCAACGGGCAAGACTAGGACTCAACAGTCTAATTGGTAACTGAGTCACTTTCGCAGAAGATTCATCCTCTAACATCTCACAAACTAGTTCAATTCAACTGGACTACAGAATACTAGCACCCAAGCCTTAGAACCACAGGAAATTGTATAATCTCTTTGCTTCCTCCCTTCAATAGAACTGTGGGTAAACTATCTGCATGAATGAGAACGTTAGAAGCCTACTACACAAGGTTCTGAGCATCCTCTTACCAACCTACTCGAATTCCAAAATTCCTAGGACACATTCTCCTCCCCTCTTCCAAGCAAATGATTCCAACTTTTCCTTTTTTAAAATTAATTTTTAAATACCTTCTCCATGACCCTCATCCTTACCTCTCCCTTCCATGCTGACTTTCCTGTATCCTTAGTAAGCTGTGGAGCTCAGCACAAGATCTTGTAAGCTCTGATTAGTGTGCTTGGAATACAACACTAGTTACTACGTTAACAGTAAAAGGGAAGTGAATGTAGGGTCACATATATCACAATCTACTTTTCTGTGAAAAGTCTCAGAGAATTTATAAAATTCCAAACTTTTTAGCACATATGCTGGAATCACTTCAAATGGCCATAGTTTTCTACATTCACTACCCTCCTGAGAAAAGATTCAGAACATGAACTCTCACCTCATAGTGGAGCATCTATGCCACATACCTTTCCTTCAGAGACCCAAACTGCTTCTCCTTGCTGATGCTGAATTGTGTCCTTCAAGCTGCCAAACCAGCTATCATTGGCTGAATTTAGGTTGATGGTAGCTATAGAAATGTAAACAAAAGGTTTGCATCAATTTCCAGAGCAATGTTTATTAAAAATGCTACTTCACATAATTTTACTCATTTCTGTCATATGTGAATTAAAACTTTGGCAAATGTCAGAGAAAGTATACACATATTTAAATAATAAATCCCTATAGTTGAGTATAATTAAAACCATTACTGGTCTGGCTACTGGGAGTTTACAGGTGAATGTTATAAAGCTACAAATGAATTACTTTCTTTTCAGAATATCTATTTTTCAGAAAAGCTGCCTTTAAAAGACATGTTTTTTTTTTTGTTTTTTAAAGACATGTTTTTAACAATCGTGTTTTTAGGAGCAAAGAAAACACATCTAAAAAAAATTTAAAAGTACTGTATTTTAAAGATCGTTACATAGGCACATAGGTTATAAATAAGAAAAACATACACAAATTTACTGTTGGATATCTCCAAAAAAAATACTAAAGGTAACATTTAAGTGTATATGATTTTGATAGGCTTAAGTATTTTAGAATATATATACAGATTAACCAAACTCTACAAAGAATATATATTTTCTATTCAGAATGAAATATACCTTATATAACAGTACTAGGGATCAAGCAGGCACTTTTCCAAATACCTTACATGGTTGAGCTCATTTCTTGTTTAGCCAAACCTTACAAAGTAGGTATTGCTATCGTCCCCGTTTTAAAGAAGAGAAATTGAGACACAGTACTGAGAGTAACTGTCTAGCCCAAGGCCTCACGCCAAACAAGTCAAGAAACCTAGATGTAAACTCAGAAGTTTGGTTTCAGAGCCTGCGGCCTTAGCCACCACATAGTACAGCCCATCTAAAAACAAATACAAAATACCAACCAAGTAAAACATATGCAGTCGTTTTCCAGCAATATGAATTTATGGACCTAACAGAGATAACTGGTCAAGCCAATTGCTCCAGAATAATAAATTAAGTTGGGCCTAAAATGATCAGACTGCAGATAAATTAGGATTTAAAAACAATAAGAAAACTGTGTCATAGCCTTTTATTAAATGGTACAGCATTATGTATACCCAAAAGAAAATGGGCTTGTTGGTGAAAGTTAGGCCCCCTGGTCCATCTATCCTGAAGTCTATGTAATGCCATATTTATAGTCAAAAAAGAACCATTAAGGAATTTGTAAGCAACTATGTTTCAAGTTTTCTTCCTAGTAACCTATACCATTCTTTCATTTAAAATGTTCTAAATCTGACCTTGGAAAATCCTAAATGAGCTTAGAATTTCCTTGGTTATCAGTTATTTATACCATTAGAATACACTGATACATTGGACAACTCAAGGAAAATTAACTTTGATTCCTTGGAATCAATCCTTTTGTATCCTTATCATCGTACTTTGCAAAAATTATTGTGCTCTTGAGTAAATATGATGCCATAGTATTTAAATATGGAAGTGAGATTATATAGCCCAGAAACAAAATGAATGGTTTGCAGTAAATGTATCATTAAGCTGCTTTTTGAGCTTTATGTTAGAGTTATTTGAGATGAATATAATCTGTATTTATCATGAGGAAAACCTAAAGTTAAAAGGGCAGTTCAGAAATGTTAAAAATAAGTTCGTGCCTCCTGATAAAATGAAAAAGACGTAAGACCTCTTATTGAATTCATACTGAATCAAGTATATGGAAAAAAACCGAAACCCTCCCAGTAGCTAATTTCTTAAGTCCCCTGTGAAGGTAACACAGACCAAGTCGGTACCATCCAACTCATGCACTTGACCTCCTTTTAAGAGGTGGGTGGCACAACGTGATACGCCCTTCCCTTGCAATCACATACCTTTGGTTTACTGTTGGCTTTTGCTCATTAGGTTTTTCAGATTCTTTGACTGTGAGCATTATTTTACCCTTTATGTAGGAGTTAAGTCCTGTTGCTCCCAATCTCGGGACTAGGCCTATATCCCTTGGCTAGGCTTAATGCATCTTTCAAACTCCAAGACAGTGAAATATCTAAAGAATCTGCCCTCGGCCTCTGTCTTGGCTGGGGTCCTGGGCCTCTGAGGGCATTCATTCCCAGCCCTGGCATGATTGTTGTCATTAGTCCCTCCCCAGCTGAGGAGGGTGTTGGGAAGTGCCAAGTGCAACAGCAGAAGGTGACATGTAGGCTGGACAGGTAGGGAAAAACCGGAATGACTGCTAAAGGATACTGGGTTTCTTTTTAGAATGATGAAAACATCCTAAAATTGACTGTGGTGATGGCTGTACAGCTCTGAATATACTAAAAACCACTGAATTGTACACTTCAAATGGCTGAATTGTAGGATATCTAAATTAAATCTCAATAAACCTATTCATGTGGCAAGGACCCCCTCTCAACAAGCAACCATCAACCAAGGTGCCCCAGCCAGAGTATAGCACCTTCCATTTGCTTCCTCTGGTTACCAGTCTGTACATTCCCTTGGGAAACCAAGAACTGACTACGGCACTTGGGGTTCTTTCTGCTGGTACAAGTTTCACTTTTTCCCTCAAGCCTCTTCAAAGACCGTATAATGACATTGAACTATTTTTTTAACACGTAATATTGAAAGATAATAAAATAGGTTTTTTATCACTAATATCGCTAATAAGAATCAGTAGCCTTTTTTTAGTACTTGTGGAATCTCAGGACTGAACTGTAAAAATTTCACATTACTGAAACCTGGGGAAGCTGATAAAAGTGCTAGAATATCTTGTGGTACTTTAAAAATCCCACAATTTCATGTAAATGATGGCCCCGCTTGGGTTTCTCAGTCCACAGTTCCATTTCATTGGTCTTCAAACCATGAATTGAGTGGAATTTCAAGAAAACATGTAATTCAAACCTTATGTTTGAAAAGTAACTTTGTGACAAGTACACACTAATGCATTCTATAATAAAATTTTTTAAACTGGGAAGGAAGGGCAGCCTAACATTTTAACTTACAATGAAAATACACTGCTTTGGGGCAGATCTCAGAATAAAGCTTCCCTTGTTATCTCCACTTAACTGAGGAATACCTTGAGTTTACAAGGGGAGTCATTTTAATATTGTCATAATTAAATACTCATCTGTGGGAAACAGGACCCTCTCATTACTGTACAAAAAGGGAAAAGAAGGATATTGAGCCTGGGGAGACCACCTGCAACATAACCCTGGATTTTGAATTACTGTATTCACCAGAGCAGTTCTATCATTCCTACTCATTAACTAAAACAAAAAAATGCTGTAAGTTTATTTCGCTTCCTGGTATCTCCTATTCTCACATGAACCCCAAATTCAACCCTGAGGCAAGCCCTTAGTCATTCAGTGGACTTAAGCAAAGGGGAGGGGAGGCGATAAAGTGGGGGTAGTTTTAATATCAGTCACAGTCTTGCAGGTCTCGGTTAAATGGATGAATTATCTGTTAAATGGAGGAATTATACTCTATGACCTTTTCTAGCATTAAAAAATACACCTGTGCTGTAACGAATAGAAAACCGGACACACAGAGACACCACAGTGTTATCTGGGCTCAGCCAAAGACTAGATGTGTGACCTTGCAGAAGTTACTGGCCTTTCTTATGGTCCAATAAACAAATATGAAAGGCTGTACTGCTGTTAGCTGCTATAATAAAAATAGTAATAATAATTATTACTATATTATTATTACTATAAGTAGTAGCAGTAGTAAAAACAATAGAAGAAAGATGACATATGAATGTAACAAAAGCACAAGCTTTTAAGACTCTACATTCACAAAAACCCAGCTTATTATAGACCGTTCTTTCCTGTACCTTTGATAAATTAACTGTCAGTTTCACCATTTCATCCCAGTGGTAAACAGTGCATCTTTTTAACAAGAAAAGCCAGTGACAATAAAACAAGAGTCCAATGTGGACATACATTCATCTACTCCCCCTCCCTCCCTGGTGTCAAATATGCTAAAAATGACATCGGTAGATGGTGAGCAGCACTGAACTCGAAAAGCTATCACTACCCTAAGGATGTTCTTTCCATACAGTCCCCTCATGCTGCTCCCACAAAACTGCATGACCAAAAACTTTATATAACCCTTTTAAGCCCTGAATTATACCACATTTACAAAACTAGTCACATATATAGGTATTTCATATATTCAGTTATTAAACATGCTACATTCTTAGATTATTTTACTTTCATAAAGAATAGTAGCAGTGGGTCTTCATTTCAAGAACTTAAAAAAATTCTATTATGTGAAATTTTAAACATATACAAAGTAGAGAGAACATGAACTTGTCTACATTACCCAGCTTCAACAACTACCAACTCCTGGCCAGTCTTCTCTATATCCCACCCACTCTCCATTACAAAGATTATGTAAGCCTAAAATTGGCTAATATAAGCCAATATTAGGCTTACATAATCTTTGTAATGGAGAGTGGGACCATATTAGGTCCCACTTATGTAATGGACCATATTAGGTCATCCATGAATATTTTACTTAGCATACATTTCTATAAGATAAAGACTCTTCATTTTTAAACCTAATCACAGTATCATTTATTTATCCTAAAAATCGGAGTAATAAATCCTTAATAATACACAGAGTGTTCAAGTTTCTATTTTCATGGACCTTTTTAATAACGAAACCAAGTTCCTACCACTCTGTTAGTGTACACATGCATGATAAATGGAGAACAATGATAGAATCTAGAGGTGTGGGTGCTAGATGGTGCACTGGGCTCAGTCATTGGCCTATAGTCCCACACAAAAATTTGGACCCATCAAAATGACCCAATTTTTGCCTGTCATGGATCTTTATGATCATTTTCAATCAAAATTAAATCTACAAATGCCATGAGTCTAATATCATTTTATAGGATTAGTTTCTTTTCAAGGAATCATGAATAGGATTTCAGATTTCTCTTTTTTTTTTTTTTAAAGATTTTTTTTTATTTATTTATTTGAGAGACAGAGAAAGTGAGAGAGAGCATGAGGGGAGAGAAGGTTAGAAGAAGAAGCAGACTCCCTGTGGAGCTGGGAGCCCGATGTGGGACTCGATCCCGGAACTCAAGGATCATGACCTGAGCCGAAGGCAGTTGCTCAACCAACTGAGCCACCCAGGCGCCCCAGATTTCTCTTCTTTGTTCAGAATATTTTATTTCCTCCATTCTTCAATTCTCTATTTCCCACTATGGAGCAAAGAGACAATATTTTAAATTTCAGTTACCTGTGAAGAGATGCGCACAAGTTTTTTTAAGCTTGTTGGCTTGATCATATAACTTCCGAGAACTTTTGTTGGATGTTGGATTCAACCTCTGTCTCATGATTTTGACACCTTGTCTAGAGTCTGGGTTGAAAAAAATCACAATCGGGAACCACTGAGTATAATTCAACAGGTCCACAGCTTTAGGAGTCACATCCAATAGTGCATGCTTATCCTGTTAGAAATGGGGAAAAGTTATGTCAATGAGTATGTAAAGTCATAGAGCAGCAGAGTTTGTCTTAAGTAAAGGCTACATCAGGTAAAACTTGTCAGTTTAAACCAAAAAGCAGAAAATATTTTCCTCCACATTATGCCCACTTCTGAGAACATGAATTAACAGGTTATTTGGTATAATATTGAGAACTCTGAAGAAACCAGTACATCACTGCCACTGAATATTGACTGGTTTCCACATCGACTGGTTGCCAACAGCTTATGTTTATATTCATTTTTTATCATTAACGTTTAATGATTATTAAAATACAGATTCTATTCCAAAAAGGACTGAGGCAAACTGTGACCCGATTCTTTCCAACAACATGGCCTTTGGATGAACTTCTTCACCTGTTCAATAATTTGCCGCACAGTATTTAACCGCACCACCCCACTGGATTTCTCGGATCCTGCATCTTTTGGTTCTGTTTCTACAAAAGCAAAAAACAAAGAGCTAATTAATTTTCTTAGAAATTAGGACCAAAGACTCAAACCCAGCATCAGCAATTACGGGACATCTGACATCAGGAGGCTCTGAAGAGAGACCATGAGAAGGACCCACACTGCCTCTTTAACTGAAACCTAATCAGGAGGAAGGAGGCAGTCTGACAGGTGAGACAGGGGTTTGGACTCTGCAAGATAGCAAGTCAGAAAATAAAACAAAAAAGGAGGATTCTAGAAAGACATAAACAGACTACATACATAGATTATATAGTAAGTAGTATTACCATATCTTTGTTAAATTTCTTGGCTGTGATGATGTAGTGTGGTTGTATAGAAGAATGCCCTTGTGCTGAGGAGATTTACATGGGCAAAAATGGTAGGGGGTGTATAAGGCAAACTTTGACTGGTGACAGTGACCATGTGATGGTACGAAGGTAGTCATTTTTTCATTTTTCCTGTATCTTAGTATTTTTCAAAATAAAAATTGGGAGGGAAAAAAATCATCAACAGACTTACTAGCAGTTTGGAACAGGTCTGGTAACTCATTTGCCAACTTTTCCAGTGCTATATCTGCTATAGGGCCAAATAAGACCACAGGTCTCTTGAAACCAGCTGAAATGAGACAAAAAAGGCCATGGAAACACATTTCTTCAGCTACTAAGACTAAGAAGCAAAAGCATTTTATAGGCTAATGATAACATGACTAAGTGGAAGAAATTGTGCTCTCCCTTCCCCAATTCAGCCCTGCTTTTTTCTGAAGAATATACCTCACTCCCCTCCCCAGGATCAAAAATAAACTTTGCTATAGGTAATATATAAACTTCTGAACGAAAGTATTAAAAAAATAACTGAAGACATGGAAATACACCTCCATGTAGGAGTTTGCACAATTCATTTTTTTGAAAGTTATTTCATGTATGAATATCATTGCAACTCTATAACCTGGCTTTGGTTTAAGTAGTATGGGAAGTCTGAACCTCGCTATTATAGTCTGAAAATGAAGCAACAGGCTTAGAGCCCAGTCAGATCATTTCCTGGCCCCACTTGGCCTCCTTACCTTCTCGTAGCAAGACCCTCTCATAAGCCGGGAACTTAGTGCTAACTGACACAACAGCTGTTAGATCTTCCCGACTCTTCCTTAAGTTTTTCTTCACACCAGATCTCTGGCCACGCATTCTCCAGAAATCTGCTCTGTCCCCAGCATTGTCTTTCTGGGCATTCTGAACGCTGGCCATTTGTTCAGCTCTGAAAGAAGAAACCACAGGTTGTAAATCTCTAAAGCCAGAAAATGCACAAAGGAAGTTAAAATTAACCAAAATCAGTCTATTGTTTATGAACTTGGATTAGAGAAGATACAGCTTCACAGTGAAAGAAGTTTCACAGAGTGGGAAATGTGCAGACTTTCTTCACCCAGTGCGTGCACATAAAATCTCCCAGAAATAGCTCCGTAACATACACAATAAACTTGGCTCATTTTGGTAGGCTGGTATATAGTAAACATAACCAAATCCCTGCCACAGTACAATTATCTTTCTTACTTCCCCCAGTCAGCCAGCCAACAAATGTTAATTGGGGTGCATTAGCCTCTCCCAAGGATGAGTGCCAGACAGTGGACAAGGGCAACTTGTCTCTGAGAGCTGTGCTGATGTGCTCCCGCCACTCTGGCATCTGCTCGTATGCTGTGCGAGGTAGCAGACACTCAATAGGAAACTGTGCAAACACCAGCCAGGCTCAACATCCAACGACATGATGCTGACTAAATACAGCAAACCAGTTGGTGGCTATCTCACAGTCCCAGGCCACTTCTTATGAACCAGAAGTAGGTGATGGGAAAGGACATGAAGACAAATGATGAAGTCATGTGGGGCTTCCTCTCTGACCAGGGAAGGGACTGTAATTGATTTATGAGGGGAAAGCTTAAGAGAGGTGTATGGGAATAGGTACTCTCAGATACCTGCTTTTGTTGGGGATTAAGCCTTTCTCCAATTCGTTTCCGATCCTCACAGCCAGCCAGTGGCCCAACTTGCCATCGTATAGCGTATCTACAACTCGGAAGACCTCCCCCCTGGTGAAGGCCAGGCTCTGTGGGGTTTCCTTCTCACATTCAAAGTGGCTTCTTATAAAAAATGAATCCCCTCTGCCACAAGCCAGGATGTCTCTATACACTGAAAAACAAAAGCATTCTTGTATGTTGCAGTGTGCTTAGCCAGAGATCTTTTCTGGAAGAGTTACCAGCTTCTTCTATTTCTGATCACCCTTTTTACTTCATTTAGTAAACTCAGTGGACAGGCCCTATGGGAATCAGGGCTCTAATATGAAGAAAGACTAACTAACTAAAAAAACTAACTTCATGAGTTGCTGTGATGGTTAATTTTGTGTGTCAACTTGACTGGGCCACAGGGTGCCCAAATATTTGGTCAAACATTATTCTGAGTGTGTAACTGAGGGTATTATGGAATGAGATTAACATTGAAATTGGTAGACTGAATAAAACAGATTGTGCTCCCTCATGTGATAGCCCTCATCCAATCAGTTGGAGGCTTAAATAAAACAGAAAGGTGAACCCTTCTCCAAGTAAGAAAAAAAGAGGTCTTCCTGGTTTAGAACTAGGACATCACCTTTCTTCCTGCCTTCAGACTCAAATGGAAACATCAGGTCTTCCTGGGTTGCAAGCTTGCCAGCCTTCAGACTGTGACTACACTGTCAGCCCTTCCAGTTGTCAGGCCTCCAGACTTGGACTAGAACCAGATCATTGGCTCTCCTAGGTCTCTAACCTGCCAACTCAGCCTGCAGTCCTTGGGACTTTGCCAATCCATAATTACATCAGTCAATTCCTTATAACAAACCTCTATTTATATACACACACCCCCTATGGATTCTCTTTCTCTAGAGAACCCTAATACACTTGCCAATCAGCCTCCGAAGCCAACTGGGAAGATGCTCTCAACCCTCATTTTACAGATGAGAACAGTTGAGGCCTGCAAGGGTGCAGCCACTTGTCAGACTGGTAAGCGTTACTGTGGAAGCTGACCCAAAGACGTGGCCCTTTGCATCTTTCACATGGAAAAGTCAGTAAATTCCAGATAGTACTTAAGGGTAGATAAGTATTCAGAAAAGCAGTTTTCTTCCAAATTAACACAACTGGTAAAATTATTTCACTTGGTGCACAGAAAGCATTTCTACAGAATGTTAAGTGGTACCCAAATTTTCTCCACAAAAGTGTAACCCAGAAATTGATTGCGAAGATATACTTCAAATTTTTAATACCCAGACTTAACTATTCTGGTCCCAAGATACCTCTCTCATCCTTCCCACACTCCCCAAATTAAACTAATGACCAGATTTGCTTACCATCAGCTCGGCTCTGAGCTAAAATGGTTACCATTTCACCCTTGGGGATTTCTAGCAGGTAGAGAACGGCGTCTTCCCGAACCAGCCCTCTGAAATCCTGTGTATTCACCTGATAGGAAGGTCAAACAGAAAAACAAAACAAAAACAAACAACAAAAAGAGAAAAGTTCTTAAAAAGATGCCACATAACTTTTTAAATCTGGTCTTTTAAAAAGATTTTATTTATTTGAGAGAGAATGAGGGACAGAGATTGCATGAGGGGAGGAGGATCAGAGGGAGAAGCAGACTCCCTGCTGAGCAGTGAGCCTGACGCTAGACTCAACTGGGACTCCAGGATCATGACCTGAGCCGAAGGCAGTTGCTTAACCAACTGAGCCACCCAGGCACCGTGTCTGTTAGTTTTTATCAGGGCCTGCCCAAAGCAAAACCCAGATGTAAAAAAGTCTGTAGTGTCCCAACTCAAGCCCTCCCAGTACCTGCTATGGGCCTGGGCTGTGTGTGCATCACCACATCTCCCTGTCTCCCCACACTGTCAACTGTCTCTTAGACATATGCCATTCCATCAAGGATTTGTCACTAAATCATATTAAGATTTCTTGTTGTGCTTGTGTCTATCTCTTCTTGAGTTTCCCACAGAGGTGGTCAGGGAGGTAATAATTATGAAACATAACTATAATGCTAGAGGGAGTGGTGGAGTCTTATGGCAAACAGACATGCTGGCCCAGCTTAAGGTATTAACACTTAAAATTGATTCAAAGAAATGCCTGAAAATAAAAGTCCAATTCTACCTCTCTCCTATAGTTTCTCTCACTTAAAAGGTTTTTAACACGTGTTTATGAAATTGGAGAACATTAGCCCTATAAGGGGAGAACATTAGCCTAATACATAGGCTTATATATGTAAGCTTCTGGCACACACTTATTTCTGGCAAGGAGCCACAGCATTTATTCCCCATTGACCAAAGAGGGGACACAGTAAATAGGACATAGTAAACAATCCTTTTGAAGGATGTTAGAAAGCAAGTAAAATTGAAATGTGGCACAAGGAAAAAGACATTTTGGAATCTTTGTTCAGTACCTTTAAAACCATTTTAAAACAGAATTACAGATAAGTATGAAAATTATTTTCAAGTACCTAATATCTTAATAATATAGAAGTAAAAGATAAAAAATTCCTATGAAATATTTTTTTCAGTCACTGAGGACTGTAGAATTCTTTATCACTGAAAAATGTCGTTAATTAAGTCTAATTTAAGGTTGGAATTTGTGATTAAGTAAAAACAGACATTAGGTTGACACTTAGTTGATGCTTTTGAAATAAACTAATTTGTTAAAGCAATCTCATTAACTTTTCCTTGGAAACAATATTTATCATTTAAGGTATGTGTCATTCCCATCTCTCTATCCCCCAGTTAGGGATCATCACACTTTAGAATCCAATCCTTTCCTATGCTATTTATCTATCTATACCTGTGGCCACATGTTTTCATATGCACTGTGTGTGCTTTTATTTAAATAAGACAAGGCCATAGGGCTTGAGGGAAGACGTTGAGGGTGCCTCTGTCCATCCTATGCCATGTGGGACAGACCTTCCATCAAGCCAAAAATACAATGGTCAAAATTAAGTCACACATAGTAACTCCATTTTAAAACCTAGGAGTTTCTTTCTCTTTTCCATCCCACAAAAGCTTCCGAAAGAGAAATAAGAACCATACCAGGTAAATGACAGGCAAAGAGACAGTCAAGCCAAGCATGAAAACACACAGACCCCTGTTACTGGGAAGGCGTGTATCCTGCCACAGCACACGAGTGCATTCGCTCTGCTTGTCAAGCTGCCACCTTTCCAAAGGGAAAGCTGCACTTAAAAAACCCTCAACAGAAAAAAGGGATTAGTAAATGCACAGAGTTTACCACATACATTCAATTTGGCCATGCAAAGGAACATCGAAACAAATTA
>CM052813.1:9703658-9974520 GCA_028533885.1 Nasua narica
ATAGAACAGTAAATGATTACTTTTATAGATATCTTTTTCACCAGACAGAAATTATTTGTACCTCTATCAGATAAAAACTTATATAGTAATATGTGATTTCACTAAGTCCGGGAACTTTGGTAAACAGTTTTAGCACTAATTAGTCACTATGTGAATTATGCTTACTAGTCACACCAGTTATTTTGTAGATCATTAAAGAGATGAAGTCCCAAAATTTGGATTATAGCAGGAGTTTTTTGGCAAGCTAAGTCAATTAAAAATATTTATTGAGTGTGTCTGTGTGCAAATAAACAAAAGCACTATGTTCTGAATATGATCCATTCTCTGAGTTTCAGGCATTTACACTGTAAATTATTGGTGTAGGAATTTCCTTAATAGATAGTCAGATTGGTTCTTTGCAACAGCCCTGCATAGTGAGAATGGCAGGTGTGGCTCGGCCGATTTTATAAATAATCCATGACTTCATTATGTAATTTGCTCAGAATCCTTCAGCTATTAAGTCACACATGCAGTTTGGATTCAAAACAAGGTTTCCTGTTTCTCCATGTAGAGGCCCCTTTTGTAGGCTGTCTTGAAATAGTTTGTGGATCCTGTTGTACGGTTTCCACTTTACAATTTTTAAAAAAGATTTTATTTACTCATTTATTTGAGAGAGAGAGAATGAGCAGGAGGGAAAGGGGGGAGAGAATCGGAAGCCGACTCCACACCGAGCACAGAGCCCCATGTGGGACTCAATCCCATGACCTCGACATCATGACCTGAGCCAAAATCAAAAGTTGGACGCTTAACTGACTGAACCACCCAGGTGCCCTTCAATTTACAATTTAGAAAAAGAAAAGTCCTTTAGGGCTGGGCCTGCAAAATGCTGGAATCCACAGAACTAACCTAGTTTACCAACTTGTTTGGCCTACAGAAGGCAATGAAATTTTCTTAAATTTAAACACTAGCAGATTTTCCACTCAAGTCCAGATTGGGGGCATTTCTTTACAAAATGGTAGATCTGGCTGTTGTGGGCTCACATCTGTGCATGACTGCAGGCCAGAGCTGGGTGTCTGTTGCCCCATACAGACAGCACCCCTGCAGCCTCCCTTACTCACCTGGCCTTCGGTACGGCTGAGGGCACTGAGTTTGCAACCCTAGCTCACCTCGTCCCTGCATCCCCTCTCCCCTCCTGTCCCCAAGCAGTGTGCAGCATCCACGCAGCTGCAAGGAAAGCCAGCGTTCTGAACACGAAGGAGTTCCGCCGCTCCCTTGGGCTGGTTTGCCACTTCCTTGACAAGAGATGCCAGAAGTTTCACGTGGCTCTCAAAGGAACTCGTGAGTACAAGTTCAAGTCTTGCTCTCTGTGGCTATTTCCCATTGGAATGGGTTGGAACAAGAAAAAGAGATCTGGGGAAGACGGAAAGATATGATCGTGTCACTTAGATCTTGAAGTTCTGCGAAAAAGGACCAAATGGGATTTCTGAGGGATGGCTGGCTACCTTTGTGAGTAAGATGACTGCAGAGTTTATATTTGTGGACCTGGTCTGGGGAAATGCATTCTGAAAAATTCTCTAAAGAAAACGTTATCTAGTCAGGGGATTAGATAATAGATTTAGACCCAGGCGCTGGACTTGTCCCTGTGCCTATATTCTTTTTTTTTTTTTTTTTAAGATTTTTAATTTATTATTTTTCAGAGAGAGACACAGCGAGAGAGGGAAAACAAGCAGAGGGAGTGGGAGAGGGAGAAGCAGGCTTCCTGCCGAGCAGAGAGCCTGATGCAGGCTGAATCCCAGGACCCTGGGATCATGACCTGAGCTGAAGGCAGACGCCTAACCACTGATCCACCCAGGCGCCCCACCTGTGCCTATAATCTTCTTCAGGCCTAAATTAATTAACGTTTCATAAATTAGCATTATCTATCCATCCATAGATATGCATGTGACAGAGAGGAGAGGAAGCCAATTCTACACTCTACTGCTTTTGGACTAACTATGCTGAAAGGGGGTCGCACGGAAGGATAGTGGTGCTCATTCTGTGGGACGGGAAGGGGAGACTGTGCCTTCTTTCTACCCGTCACTTTGTTGTTTGCTGCTAAGAGAGGAAAAGGGTCCTATGAGAGGGAGCCTGAGAGCCTGGGGCAGAGCCAGTCACCCCCATCCTCAGTTCAGAGACCCGGCTGCAGTCACAGGACCCAGGCTAAGCTGCCTGAGGCTCAGTCTCCTTCTCTACAAAAATGGGATAGTAGTAGTTCTGCTCACAAAGTGTGAATGTGAGAAACGAAGAATCAGCGTAAGTGACTGGCACACAGTAGGTACTACTCAAATATGAGCCAAACCTACCACCACTATATGTTGGTTTCCTCCCCTCCCCTCCCCTCCCCTTCCCTTCCTTTTCCTTGTGTGTGTGTGTGTGCTCAACATTTTATTTATTTGACAAAGAGAGAGATAATAAGAAAGAGCAAAAGTGGCAGGAGGGGAGAAGCAGACTCCCTGCTGAGCAGGGACCCCGATGTGGGGCTCAATCCCAGGACCCCGAGATCATGACCCGAGTCCAAGGCAGACACTTAACCCACTGAACCACCCAGGCACACTCCCCTCCATTAACCATTTTAAAGTGTACAATTCAGGGGCCCTTGGCACATTCACGGTGTTGCGCAAACATCACCTCTATCTAGTTCCACGACATTTTCATCGCCCCAAACGAAAACCCTGTTTCCATTAAGCAGTTACTCTCCATGCACCCCTTCCCTAGCCCCTGGCCACCTCTAGTCTGCTTTCTCTACAGAGCTGCCTGTTCTGGATGTTTCCTATACTTAGAATCCTACAATACGGGACCTTTTGTGTCCGGCTTCTTTCGCGTAGCCTAATACCTTAGAGGCTCAAAAACCACTATTTTGATTATCACGACCCTTTGGACTTCTCTGACTAACATTCCAGAATTATTAGGATCCTTTTTAAAAGCGACAATGAGAGATTAAAACCCAAACAAATAATGGTTAAAATGCCTTCTAGGATAAATAGAGCTTCCTTCTCTGCATGTTTGGGTACCAGATATTTTGGGGTAAGTGGGAGACAAAGCTGCAGGTCACTGCAGCCCCAGAGTGACACAAGGGACAGGGCTGGGTGTGTCTCCTTTGCTGGTGGGTCGTCCCTCCCCCACAGCTACTGCTAATGAGCTGCTACGGACAAGGCTGGAGGGCAAGCCCCACGTTTAAGGACTAGAATGCTGCGGAGCCTCCTGAACTGTGTTCAGACAGTCTCCACATCTCTGGACCTCATGCAGGTGCTGAACATGGAGTTAATAGGCAGGGGGACAATAGGCCATGTGTCAGCCCTGGAGAAGAGGACAGACATTCCAAGGAGAACAGCCCAAAGCCCTTGCCTGCGGAGGTCTATTTAAGACTATTACCAACAGATAAACCAGTATAGGCCCTTCCTGTAATATTCACTTAATTGAGTGCCTGGTCCCTAGGGCCTCAAAAATGAACAGGGGTGTGTGGGCAGCTCAGTAAGTTAGGCTTCTGACTTTTGATCTCAGCTCCCGGGTCTTGGTCTCAGGGTTGTGAGTTTGAGCCCCACACCAGACTCCATGCTGGGAGTGGATCCTACTTAAAAAGTGAGGGGGGCACCTGGGTGGCTCAGTCAGTTGAGCATCGGACTCTTAATTTCCACTCAGGTCATGATCTCAGGGTCATGAGATCAAGCCCCATCTCAGGCTCACACTGAGTGTGGAACCTGCTTGAGATTTTCTCTCTCCTTCTCCCTTTGCCCTTCCCTGATCATTCTCACACTTGCTCTCTCTTTCTAAAAAGAGGAAACAAAGAAAGGAAGGAAGAAGGAAGGAAGGAAGGGAAAGAAAGAAAGAAGAAAAGAAAGAGTGAAGGAGGGAGGGAGAGAGGGAGGAGGGAAGGAAGGAAGGAAGGAAGGGAAAGAAATGAACAAAATGAGGTAGGTTCCTAGTGAACTCTGTGTCATGAGAAATAAGTGAATAAATCCATATAAAGAGCTTAGACCACTCTTTGATACATAGTACTCAATAGGAGGTAGGAGTTATTATTATTGGTATCATAGTGCCTTGTTGGATATTTTCTGGTTATTAATTGTAGTAGCAAGAGTATGGGTAGTGGTAGTCAGATGAATGGGTGAGTAGATGGGTGGATGGATGGAAGGGTGGATAGACAGATATAGCCATAGTCCTTTGGGGATTCTGCCAGTTACTGTGGAGATTGAATCTAACTGTGCACTCTTGAAATGGAGAGATAACTACAGGTGGGTTCAGGGACCTACCAGGGCCACCATGAGATGGACCTGAAGCCTACTGATTATCTGACCTCCATAAGTCCACTAACTGGTGGGCATCAGTGGTATTTTGGGTCACAAGAACATAGAATCAATTCAAATCAGTAACTCGATTTAAACAAATGATCAATGATCCTCCAAAAGTCTGACTATTTCTTCTTTTTCCAATCTACAGTCACCTGATAAATAGCCTCAGGTCCCTCAGAGGAAGGCTAGGAGGTTTAAATTTCTAGTGGTGTCCCAGGTTCTTACCTCAGTGGGGCGGGCCGGCCTCCCCTCGTTCCAGGGGTTTTGAGTGTGCGAACTGCAAGCGGAAACTGAGGGTCTGTGCCTTTCTGTTATGATTATTCATGTCTCTTTCCCAACACGAAAGCTTTGGGCTTATATAAATCAAGTAAGATTTCTGGAGGCCAGCCGTCCCTGTGTTCTGAGGACACTATGACCAACTAGCCTATGCCAGAGACCTCTGCAGGTCAGACGGATGATTCCGGATCCCTCTGCTGCCCTTTACGAGAGCCATACCTACCACATCTTTAAGAACCAAGTGCAGCCACTTGGCCTCTACTACCTTGGTATCCCATCGTTTCCCTCGTTGAGAAGCCCACCAACAAGGGAAGAACCAGAAATTGTAGCTAAACTTTCTAACTTCTGTGAATGTTTGGAGGCTCAGATCTAGATGTCTGGATATTGATATCGTACAAAAGTGTAGGTTAATACCTTCGATCTATTATTTTAAAAACGGTCTTTCAGGGGCACCTGGGTGGTTTAGTAGGTTAAGCATCTGCCTTCGGCTCAGGTCATGATCCCAGGGCCCTGGGGAATCGGGCTCCCTGCTCAGCAGGGGGGTCTGCTTCTCCCTTGCCCTCTGCCCCTTCCCCCACTCATGTGCCCTTTCTCATTCTCTCTCAAATAAATAAGTAAAATCTAAAAAAAAGAAAAATTAAAAGGGAGCGTGATGGAGAGTGATGGAGGAGGGGCTGCTTTAGATTCAGTAGGGTCAGGAACAGCCTGACTGAGATGTAAATGGCAAGAAGGACATTAGACAGCATTATTATTTAGGTCTGTATTTCTTGACATGAAAAGATATTACAAGCCCTGTTTTTTTTCATAAAACCCTAAGTGTGGGGATCGGGTGGCGGGGGCTGTATGCCAGAAAGACTTGGGAAGGAACCCATATTGATTAGAATACTTGCCCCACCGCTAGGAACTGCAAACTTGACTCAAAGCTGATTGAGCAGTAAAGTATAAGTTATCAGCTCCTGTAGCTGAAAAGGCAGGCTTTCCAGGGGCTCAGTAATGTCCTGGAGGACCTTGTTTCTTTCTGTCTCTCTCTCTTGCATTCCATGGAGTTTTTTTCTCCTGTCACGATCCCAAGAGAGCTGCCAACAGTTCCTGGGTTACGTGTTTCCTCATTAAAGTCCAGTAGGACCTAGAGAGCCTCTTTGTTTCAATGCCGCAAAAAAAGACATGAACTTCACGCTCCTTGGACTGGCTTGGGTCACGTGACCGCTCCTGAACCAAATTCCTTGGCCAGGGGGATGGGCTTTAATGGTTAGCTGAAATCATTAAAGACCCAGCCATGGAGCTGACATCAAAGCAATCCCTAAACCACCAGGCTGAGAACTAGGGGGAGAGAAAACGCCCCAGAAGAAGTTTGGGAAAAATTTTCCTAGAGGAAGGGAGAAAAGTTCTGGGTGGCAGATACCAGCTGTGTACTGGAAAATACCAAAAAATGAAAATATATTACTGAGCTTTAGATAATGGAATTCCCAGTGACTTTTTTACTTTCTTTTTTTTTATACTTTACATCTGAAATTTTTACAGTGAGAAGACATTAATTTTTACAACTACAAGAACAAAACTATCTCCCTTTTTATAATCTGGCAAAATCAATAAAAGACAATAAATGAATAAAGACTTTTTTCTTTTTGGCTAGTGTGTAATTAGCTATCTACATTGAATTTCCTTCTCCTTCCCTAAAGCATTGTTTGTTCGTTTTAAAATCATGCTCAATTTGCCAACATATAATACAGCATTAGTTTTTGATTAGAGCATTGGTTTTGTAGCAAACCGGCTATTCCAACTTTTTTCGTAGGTAAAAAGGAAGGTGGTGTTAGAGGCAGGCTCTTGGATCCTCAGTGTTCAGAATCTCCCTCCTACCCGCCCTGTTTCACTTAATTTAGCAATGCTTGCTGGCCAGCTCTCCCCAGCTTCCAACGTGCTATTCTGGGCCCCTGTAATTACTCAGCCAGTTGAGAGTTCTCTTTGGTGACAACTGAGATACTGAAAACTAAGAATAGGAACCTGACTGATGAAGGACGGTGACAGCGATGGGGCCACGAGGAAATCTGCTCCCTGCCAGGGCTTCTGTAATAGACCTAAAACTCAGTTTTGTTCTTCACTCCTTAGTCGGCCGCTGGTCTGTGGTTTTGCTGTCCATGCATTTCCTGAAATCTTGTCAGCTGCATAATCACCCAAATAATATGGGCTGGAGAGGCTTATTAAGGGTCCCAGAGAACGTTCCTTCTCAGCCGGGCTTCCGGCCTTGGAGCCCTGGGTCTATGTTTGCCAGACAATTCTCTATTGTACACTCGGAGACTTTTTCCCCCAGAGGCTTTTGATTGGAGGCCAAAAGGATTTTTATTTATCTATTTATTTATTTTGGGGCATTTTCCAAGAGTTTCTGAGAGAAACCAACGAAACTCTTGGCCTTCTTTGCACAGTACACAGTCTTGTAAAGTGACAGGATTCTGCAGCTGGAGGGTGGGCTTCACCTTCGCCCAGCTAGGCTTGAGCAGTTTAAGGGAAGATTATAATGAATGTTCGAGGCCTCCGCTGGAGGCCTTGGAGGCCGACGGCTGGCCTCGTCTGAGAGCTTACTCACACACATGCCTAGGTGGCTGATGCTGGCCGTCGTCTGGAGTTTCAGCTCTTCTTCGCCTCTGCTTTCCCGTGGGGTTTCCCGGAGAGTCGGCTCGGACTTCCTCACAGCATGGCGGCTGAGTTCCCAAAGGCACGTGCTCCAGGAGAGGGAGCCAGGCGGAAATGACATCTCCTCTGACCTAGCCTCACGAGTCAGCATTAGTTATTTCTACCACAGTCTATTCACTGAAGCAGCCATCAGTCCCAGTCAGGTTCAGAGAGAGACGAAATAGAATCTGCCTTTGGATGAACAGAGGCCAGGTTCTAGAAGAATGGGAGACTGGAAATTTTGTCATGATGGCTTTGGGAAAATACAATCAGCCACAGTTGCACCTAGGTCTCTAAGTGGGTGTACCAAGGAACTTCCAAGACTCTGGATAATTATACTTTTTTTTTTTTTTAATTTAGGGAGAGAGGGTGGGGAGGGGCAGAGGGAGAGGGGGAGGGAGAGAGAATCTTAAGCAGACTCCACGCCCAGCCCAGAGCCTGACACGGGGCTCTACCTCATGGACCCGAGACCATGACCTGAGCTGAAATCAAGAGTCAGATGCTTAACCAACTGAGCCACCCAGGCGCCCCTGGATAATTGTACTTTAAAATAGAGAGAGGCGATGGTGTTGGGATGGAGCATGGCTGGCCCTACTGCAACAAAGATAGACGTTTGGTCTGGTTTCCCTGAGCAATCTCTGAGAGAAAGGCTAAGAAAAAGGAAGGCCATAGGAAGGAGCCTAGGTCAAAATCGGTTACCCGGTTGGTGGAAATACCCTGCCGCACTATGGAGATCTTAAGTTTAAACAGTTGAATCTTCCGACAGACTTGAAGGACAGAGCTCTGTGAAGCCAGAGACCAAGTCTGCCCTGGTCCGACAGGTGTTCAGAGTGCCTCACGTGTACAGCTCCAGCGACGTGTGCGGGCAAGGGGCCGAGGACAGGGCGGGGTTGTTGGCAAAGATCTGAGACTAAAGACTGGTCCTGAGCTCGACCAGTAGGGTTCCATTCTGCACGTCCTGGGTGAGGGCTGTGCTGTCAGCTCATCGGCACCCAAAGGTACCCCAGGGTGGCAAACCTCTGAGGCGCTCTGTGAAGAGACCCCTTGAGCCTTGTGTGCGCTTTTTGGCCCACTTCTCTTTTCACGCCCATTTCCAAAGGACGGGGCCTGCAAGTTGTATGCGACACCATTAGAAATTCAGTCCCCGCTGAGAGGGAACAGGATCGAGTGCATTGATTCACACACCCTGAGTGGATGGAGTGATTATTAGGCTCCGGATGTTGGCTGTGGGTAAGATCGTGTCTGAGTGACTCCATAGCCTGAACTATGCTCTAGAATGTGACAGGGAAATGCTAACCAGAGATGGAAGGATGAAAGAGGGGAGCAGGGTTGAGGAGACATGGCCTGAAGAGGAGAGAGGGGAGGAGCCTGAGGCAGGAGCGTCCCCTCCCTCCCTTTTACCGTGACTTTCGAGCTACCCCTTAGCCAGGGGTTCACACGGAGATACCCTCTGGTTCCCCACACGGTGATATTCCATGATATTCCGTGACTCTCAGGTAGCAGCCTAACAGTAGATGAGAGTTGATGGATCCATCAACAAGTGTGCCCTCCTCTCTGTTCCCCCTGAAGTCAGGGGGGCCGGAGGTAGAAAAATGCACGACCAAGGAACAGAGTCTCCAGTGGCTTAGCGCTGTTGGCGTAGTCCATAGCATTCCTCAGGCTTCTCCCAGGTGCTCTCCTTGGTCAGGCCTCTTGCCTCCATCCTTGGCTCCAATGCCTTCCTCCTCAAACCCACTTTTTCATACCCAGACCCAGGCTGAGTGTACTTCCTACACACCATGGGAGCATCTGCAGGCAATGAGAGAATCGTAGACGCTGGGAACTCCGAGGGCAGATACCAGGACAGGGGAGGGAAGCTTCAGGTTGAGGGCATTGCAGGGAGTAGGGTGGAGACCACCAGGTGCCATACTCATGGAAATTTCCTCTAAGACCTTTGTCAAGTAGCCCAAACTTTTCATTGCCTTCTTGTCAGCAGAAGAGCAACTTGTCTCCATTGTTCTAGACTTCTCTGTGTCTGTCTCTGGCTCTCTCATCTTTCTGGCTCCCCTCAGTTCTCCTTTGTAACTAAAGGACAACTGTTCTTTTTTGCCTTAGATATTGTCTTAAATGTTGCTTCCTCTGGAAACCCTTTCAAGACGGGGTTAGGTGGCCCCACCGTGGGTTCCCGCAGCAGTTTTGCTTTCCCACTAGCAAATCATTTCTCACATTGCTAAAAATGTTGGTTATTGCCCTTTGAATGGTATTTCTCCTCCTCTAGGCTCTAAGCTCCTTGAAAGAAGGAATGACCATTCCTTTTTTTTTTTCCTTCCATTTTAGCTCCTATCCTGGGCATATGAAGGGATTCAATAAATTCATAACAGGAAAAGATACAGTACTTCATTTCCTTCCCCTAAAATTTTCCAGGAGCAAAAGAGAGTGAGGAGAAAATTTGGAGAACTTGCATAAGGAAATGGCGCCCCCAATATATTTTGTTCTTAATACTTGCACCAGTATTGGGGCTGTTATGCTGTAGTGAGATGTGGTTAAATAGAAGTAGTCCTCGAGGCTCAAGACATCAAGTTTCTGGGAACTGAGCGCGTGCCACCCTGAAATAGTAAACGGCCATTCTGAGTGTCCTTCCATCAGGGAATAGCCAGGATAGCCAGGAGCACAGCTAGGACAAGAACTAAGAGGACTGGTGCGATCCTGTGATTTATAATAAGAAATATATGGGGCGCCGGGGTGGCTCAGTCAGTGAGGCGTCTGCCTTTGGCTCAGGTTATGATCCCAGGATTCCAGGATCCTCGGATTGAGCCTTGCATCGGGCTCCCCGCTCAGCGGGAAGCCTGCCTCTCCCTCTCCCTCTTCCTCTGCCCCTCCTCCAGCTCATACTCGGTCTCTCTCTCTCTCTCTCAAATAAATACATTTTTTTAAAAGATTTTATTTGTTTATTTGAGAAAGAGAGAGAATGAGAGATAGGAAGAGGTCAGATGGAGAAGCAGACTCCCCGCTGAGGAGGGAGCCCGATGCGGGACTCGATCCAGGGACTCGATCCAGGGACTCCAGGATCATGACCCAAGCCGAAGGCAGTTGCTTAACAACTGAGCCACCCAGGCGCCCTCAAATAAATACATTTAAAAAAATCTTTAAACAACAACAACAAAAAAGAAATCTATATTTGGTCTTTATCCACTGTTTCTAGCACAGAGCTCCTAAAACCCTTGGAATTTCCTAGATCATGAGAGCAGTAAAGCTATAAAAGTCTTTTGTTAATAAATTGATCACTGATGGCCAATGATTTAATCAGTCGTGCCTATGTAAAGAAGCTTCCATAAAACCACAATGACAATAACCACAAAACCCCAAAAAACCAAAAGCAGAAAAAGAGGGTTTCCGAGAGCTTCTGGGTTGGTGAACCCATGGAGGTTCAGGGAGAGTAGAGTACTCAGGGAAAGCTTAGATATCCCACGCCCTTTCTCCCTACTTTGCCCCATGCATCTCTTCCCTCGGGCCATTTCTGAGTTCTGTCCTTTTATAATAAACAAGTAATCTGGTAAACAAAATGTTTCTCTGAGTTCTCTGAGCTACTTTTAGCAGATTAATCCAATCCCACAGTGGAGCTCCATTTATAAGCCAGAAACACAGGTGGCAACCGGCCTGGGAAGTGGGCCTGGGGGCGGGGGGCGGTGGTGGCAGTCTTGTAGAACCCAGCCTTCCACCTGTGGGTCCGATGCTGGTTCCAGGCAGACAGCGTCAGAATTGAGTTGACTCATCAGGTTCCCAGGGGGCACCTGAGAACTGCGTGGTGGTGTGGGAACCCCCACCCACATTAGAATTGGGGGCAGGATCCTAGTTGGTGATTAGCAGTGGGATCAGAGTCAGAGTTTTTAACTGGTCTTAAGTTGTGGGAGAAAAGGCTCAGATTTTCTGCCCTAAATTCTGAGTGCTGAGATTCCTAGAGAAATTGTTTTGTGATTGATTTGGTTTTTTTTTTTTTAAATGAATTTTGATTTTCATCGAAGTAATACATGCATATAACCAAAACCCCCAAATATTTTGTAAAAAACCTGTAACAAAATGAAGCGGCCCCTCCCTCACCTGCCTCACTCCCCTGTTCTGCTCTCGGAGGCAAGAGCTTTCAAATTCCTTTAGCTCGTTTTCTGTTTGTTTGCTTTTGGGTTTTTGTTGTTGTTGTTGCTGTTGTTGTTTTAACTCCTCTCAACATTTTTAAATAGTGTGGCTATGTTGTCATTTCTTGACTTATCTATTTTTGACAGTATCTGTCTGGTGACCTCTTACTGTTATTGAGGGTGTGACTCTCTTAACCACATCCCTTCATACATTCCCTCCCACCATTGTCTCAGTGGTTATTTTATCAGTGAAGATGAGGTTCAGTTGCATATAACAGAAAATTCAAAATAACAGTGGTTTAAACAGAATTTTCTTCCCTCTGGAGTAAAAGAAACTGGGAAGTCACACTTCTGGAAGCTGGTATGGTGGATCCAAGGTATTTGGGAGGAGGCTTCACCATCTTTCCTAGCACTGCCTTCCATTTTGAGGGTCATTGTTGGAGATCCAGCCACGTATGCCTGAGTTCTCCAGGGAGGAAGATAGAAGAAGGGGTTGTCTCTATGGATTTGCCTATTCTGGACATTTTAAATAAATGGAATCATGTTTCGGAAGGTCATCCATGCTGTAATATCAATCAACACTCCATTCCTTTCTGTTACTAAGTAACATTCCATTGACTTTAACATTCCATTGAATTTAACTAAGTAACATTCTATATGAATACACCAGATTTTATTTCTCTCTTCATCAGTGGATGGGCATTTGGACTGTTTTCACTCTTTGGCGATTATGAATAATGCTGCTATTAATATTTGTATATAAATCTTTGAGTGGACGTATGTTTTAATTTCTTTTTGGTGAATACCTAGAAGTGGAATTGCTGGTCCTATGGCACCTCCATGGCACATACTTTGAGGAACTGTCAGACTCTTCTGGCAAAGCAGCTGCACCATTTTCTACTCCACCAGCAGTATAAGGGTTCCGATTTCTCTATATTCTTGCCAAAACATGTTACTGTCTGTTTAATTCTAGCCACCCTAGTGGATGTGATGTGGGATCTCATTGTGGGTTTGATTTGCATTTCCCTAATGAGTAATGCTACTGAGCATTTTTAAAGTGTTCTTCATGTTTATTTTTTAATTTTAATTTATTTTAATTCCAGTGTAGTTAATATGCAGTGTTAGTTGCAGGTGTACAATATAGTGATTCAACAATTCCATACATCCCTAGGGATATGGAGCATCTTTTTATGTTTTTATTTGGCCACTGTTACATCTTCTTTGGAGAAGTGTCTATTCATATCTTTTGCTCTTTTTTTTTTAATTGCCCCAGGGGTACAGGTCTGTGAATTATCAGGCTTACACATTTCACAGCACTCACCAGAGCACATACCCTCCCCAGTGTCCATCGCCCAGCCACCCTCTCCCTACCTCCTCACCCTCTAGCAACTCTCAGTTTGTATCATGAGATTAAGAGTCTCTTATGGTTTGTCCCCTTCCCAATCCCATCTTGTTTCATTTTTTTCCCTCCCTACCCCCCAAGACCCCCTGTCCTGCCTCTCAGATTCTTTATATCAGAGAGATCATAGGATAATTGCCTTTCTCTGATTGATTTATTTCGCTTAGCATAATACCTTCTAGTTACATCCACGTTGTTGCAAATGGCAAGATTTCATTTCTTTTGATGGCTGCATAGTATTCCATTGTATATATATATATACCACATCTTCTTTATCCATTCATCTGTTGATGGGCATCTAGGTTCTTTCCATAGTTTGGCTATTGTGGACATTGCTGCTATAAACATTTGGGTGCACGTGCCCCTTTGGATCACGACATTTGTATCTTTAGGGTAAATACCTAGTAGTGCAATTGCTATGTCATAAGGTAGCTCTATTTTCAACTTCTGTACTGTTTTCCAGAGTGGCTGCTCCAGCTTGCATTCCCACCAACGGTGTAGGAGGGTTCCCCTTTCTCTGCATTCTCACCAACATCTGTCATTTCCTGACTTGTTAATATTTCTTTCGCTCATTTTTAAATTATTTGTCTTTTTATTGCAGAGTTGTAAAAATTCTTTGTATACTTTATATACAAGTCCCTTATCAAATACAAGATTTGCACAGAGTTTCTCCCAGTCAGGGGATGTCTTTTCACTTCCTTATTATTATCTTTTGAAGCACATTTTAAATTTTCATAATTTCCAGTTTATCTATTTTTTCTTTCATTGTTTGTGTTTTTGGTGCCCTGTTTGGTTTGCATGTATTTTTGAGTTTTGAGATTTTGTTTTTGGTGCTTGCTCTAGGAATTTTGATATGGATTTTTAACTTAAAGCAATCTACTTCCAACTGATACTGACTTAATTCTGCTAAAATATAGCAACTCTGTTTCAATATAGTTCCATCTCTCCCCTTTTTGTTACCATTGTTATGTATATTACATCCTTATTTGTTATAAAGTACAGCTATTTTTTATTTGATGAAATGGCAAATTTAAATTCATGTCAATGATAACATGAAGGGGTGGGAGATGAGTGAAGAATTACTATGTGCAAATTGTGGTGACATTTTTTTTCAAGTCCTGGAGTAGCACAGAAATATGGAGTAACTGTCAATATTTGTGGGGAAAAGTTGGATGCATTGATAGTGGTATTAAAAGTACAGAAGTGCAAATATAGTGTACAAACCAGCAGAGGGAGAAAGAAAGGGAAAATATAGAAAACTTTATCAATTCAACAGTCTGGGATAGAGGAAAAATAAAAAAGAGATGCTAAAGGGAAAATACACGATATAATGGCAAGAGCAAGTAAAAATGAGTCAACAAGTACAAAAACTGTGAATGTATTTAAAATGACCTATTGGGGCTCCTGAGTGGATCAGTCAGTTAAATATCTGCCTTTGGCTTAGGTCATGATCTCAGGGTCCTGGGATTGAGCCCTGCATTGGGCTCCCAGTTCAGTGGGGAGTCTGCTTCTCCCTCTCCTTCTGCCCCCCTCCCCCAACCCTGCTTGCACTCTCTCTCTTTCTCTCAAATACATAAAATCTTTTAAAAAAGTAAAATTATCTATTAAAGATAGAGATAAGGAGTTGGGTCTTCAAAGTAGAACTATACTTACAGCAGATACATCTAAGACACCACCACTATAAAAGGTGAAAATAGGTGAATGGAAAAAGATATAGCAAGCAAATACTGACTAAAAAAAAGATTCTTAATGGCAGAAAATTTTAAAAAACAAAAGCATTAATGGTAATAAGACCACTCAACAACTTAAGTACAAAATGTGAAACTGATAGAATTATAAGAAGACATGAACAAATCCACAAACTAATGTTCCTTACAAGTACAAAGGAATGGCTAGTCCTAGGATTGGCTCTATGACAATGTTCTGATCAATGAAATAGAATAAATATTATGTGGCAATTTTTGGGAAAGTCTCTGGAAAGATACCTGAGCCTGCCCCCCTCCCTCTTACTGCTTCCTCCAGTCAGCTAGCTGGAATTTGGGTGTGATGTCTGGATCTGAAGCTGCTATGTTACACCATGAAGCAGGAGTCATGTGCCCAAGGAAGCAGATCAGCGAAATAAAACAAACCCACAGGCCTGGTAACTTTGTAATGCTATCTACCAATCCCGTAAAGTCTGTCACTGGAACTCTTTTATATCTCAGAGAAACTAATTTACAGCTTCTTTTTTTTTTTTTTTATTTTTTTATTTTTTTAAGATTTTATTTTATTTATTTTAACAGAGAGAGAACACAAGCAGGCAGAGAGGCAGGCAGAGGCAGAGAGAGGAGCAGGCTCCCTGCCGAGCAAGGAGCCCGATGTGGGACTCGATCCCAGGACGCTGGGATCATGACCTGAGCCGAAGGCAGCCGCCCAACCAACCAAGCCACCCAGGCGTCCCTAATTTACAGCTTCTTGAGCCAGTGGTATTTTGGATTTTCTGTCAGCCGTCAAGAGCACTAAAGAAGTAGCTCTTCTTAAATGAGTGCTCAACTATTTAAGAGGATTTTTTTAGTTGAGCTGCTACCCCTTCTTAGTTTGTGATCAGTGGTTGTTTTGCCTGCATTTCAACTCCAAAATATAACACTGTGTCATCTAATTTTTCTCAGGTAGGTCCCATACAGCACAGCACAACTCTGCAAAGAAATATCTATCTAAGCAAGGTCAAGTCTTCAACAATGAAAATTTGTTTCACCGATATCAATTTTCTCTCCAACTGATCTGTTGCAGCACCTCCCGAGATACACAAGAGATACACAGTAACTTCTCATTTTCATGCTGAATTATAGTATAATCTTTTTGAAGATCACTTCACATATGCAGGTAACAGTGCAGACTATCCAGATGAATAGTGATGCTAATGTAAACAGCCGTGACCAAGATGAGGTTTGTAAAGCACAAATGCATTCTGACTAATGCATGGGGAAGAGTAGTACACAATGCCATAGATTCTTAGGCCCACACACTCTAATTTCAAGGGCAATAAAATCTAGAATCAATGACATGTACTCAGTTTTGATATCTACTAAGGAAAATCCTTTCCTCTTGCTGGTGGTGGTTTTAAGCCACTCAACTTTGGGGGTGATTTATTATGGAATAAAATCTTAGTGACATACTCATTTATAAAGCTAATCATAAAATGCATCTGTTTCTAAAGTTACACCAACTCCTCATTAAACAAAAAGTTAGATATCCGTGCTTATGATAAAAGGAGAAATAACATCTTAGCCATTGCGTTTATTTAAACATCAACTTGTTCTTTCTTTAAATAACCATCAATGTGGGGAAAGCTGAAAGTCACCTAGATTTAGGCTGTGGAGGAAAGACAAGTAAGCTCAGAAAAACCACAAGTCACATTGTGGCTGAGAGCTCAGACTGATATTTATGAGCAATTGTAGCAAAGATTCAGTCATTTAAAAATATGTGCTTTTAGGGGTGAGTAATAAACATTTCCAGAATCGAAAGGGTTCTTCCTGTTGTCAGCCCCTTTCCAGTCCCTGTTCTCTCCTCCAGAGGAATAAAGTGTCAGAATACTGTTTGAACAACCTAATACCTACATTAAAAAAAATTAACATATAATATATTATTTGTTTCAGGGGTAGAGGTCTGTGAATCATCAGGCCTACACAATTCACAGCACTCATCATAGCACATACCCTCCCCAATGTCCATAACCCAGCCACCCTATCCCTCCCCCCCCCGACCCCCCATCAACCCTCAGTTCGTTTCCTGAGATTAAGAGTCTCTTAGAGTTTGTCTCTCTCTTTGATTTCATGTTTCTGGTCTCTTGTTTCATGTTTTCATCCCTTCCCCTATGATCCTCTGTCTTGTTTCTCAAATTAAAACCTCCATTTTTAAAAGGAGTACCATTTTGTTATTGATAGTCATTGAAGCTGGGTGATGGGCACATAGGAGTTCATCGTCCAATTTCCTCTCGTTTGTAGTATGTTTGAAAGTTTTTAATGATAAAACATTTCTTTAAAAGGCTGCCGCTTTGAACAATTCCAAACAACGATGACTCTTCAATGTGTATTTACCCATTTGGGTCTTTAGTAATTAGGTGCTCACAGTGTACATTACTTCCTGAGAAATATCTAGAGCGTTTCTGCTCTATGTAGATTCTGAAACATTTATAAATGTAATAATATGGTGTCTGGGATTTGCTCCAAAGGACTCCAGTGGTGAAGGGAGTAGACAGGATGGACGTAACAGCATTGGACATGGATCAGTAATGGTTGGAACTGGGTGAGAGGTATGTGGGGCCACTTACACTGTCCTCTCTACTTATGTGCAAGTTAGACATTTTCCGTGACAAAAACTTCTTTTTTTAAAAAAAGATTTTATTTATTTATTTGACAAGAGAGATCACAAGTAGGCAGAGAGGCAGGCAGAGAGAGAGGGGGAAGCAGGCTCCCCGCCGGGCAGAGAGCCCGATGCGGGGCTCGATCCCAGGACCCTGAGATCATGACCCGAGCCGAAGGCAGAGGCTTTAACCCACTGAGCCACCCAGGCGCCCTGTGATAAGAACTTCTTAAAAAAAGAGGTATCTGTGGTCTAGCAATTCCCCTGCTAGGTATATACTCCCAAAGAACTGAAAGCAGAAACTTGGAACAGATACTTGTATGCCCATGGTCACAGCAGCATTACTCGCAATAGTCAAATCAAAGAAGCAACCCGAACATCCACGGGTGGATGAATGGACAAGCAGAATGTATCACATGCATACAATGGAATATTTTCCAGACTTAAGAAGGAAGGAATTTGTGACACCTGCTACAACACGGGTGAACCTTGAAGACATCATGCTAAGTGAAACAAGTCACCCACAAGGGGCAAATTGCATGATTTGCAATTACACGAGGTACCTAGAATAATCAAATTCGTAGAGCTGGAAAGTAGAATTGTGGTTGCCCGGGGCTGGGACCGGGGAGGGAGAATGGGGAGCTGGTGTTTAAAGGGTAGAGGGTTTCAGTTTGGGCAGATGAGAAATCGCTCTGAAGATGGATGGTGGGAATGGTTGCCCAGCAGTGGGAATGTACTCGGTGCCCCTGAATGGCACACTTACAAGGGGTCAAATGGTACCTGTTATATATGGGCTTTACTGCAATAAAAACACATTTAAAAAAGACATACCTGGGGACGTCTGGGTGGCTCAGGTGGTTAAGCATCTGCCGTCAACTCAGGTCATGATCCCAGGGTCCTGGGATGGAGCACCACATCGGGCTCGCTGCTCAGCGGGAAGCCTGCTTCTCCCTCTCCCACTCCCCCTGCTTATGTTCCCTCTCTCGCTGTGTCTTTCTCTGTCAAATAAATAAGTAAAATCTTAAAAATTAAAAAAAGCTTTACCCTTTAAAAAAAAAAACTGAAACTCTTTGTGAACATGGTAAGTACTGCTTGATCTCTACAAACTCTGATAATCCTTTGTGTCCTCACACAGATCCGTCACTTCCTGATACAGATTCTCTGGTTCACTCTCTCACTCCGCCCCTCCTCTCCCAAAGTCCCCAGGCTTCACAGTCAGCCCTGATGTGCCTCCTAGAGCCAGTCACAGCCAAAGCTGGCATGGGAATTGCTTCTCTGCCGTGCCTCTTGGCCATCCACCCTTTCATTGCCTCTCAGGACGTCCCTGTCTCAAAGCCTGCTGTCCCAGACAGTGTTCTGTGCTCTTCATGTTCCACTGTCCTCCTAACCAGATCTAGCCACTTGGCAATTCTCCACATTTTTCTGAGGGGAAATCTGAGGAGGAGGTGGAAGGTGGGTCATTCGCTATGGCCAGAGGAAGGAGGCAGTGGGAAGGATACAGACAAGAGTGACCAGAGTGGCCTGCTCCTACTTGTCACACTTCACACATATTACTTCAGACCTCTGGGTTCTTCCACTCAGCTGTGTTGCTTTCCAACACTGCCCATGTTTGTTGGTGCTCCCGAGAACTATCTAGAAGTCTGTTTTGTCTTGCAAACTCCCCCCTTCCCCCAGAATGTTCTTGCAGAGCTCACAAGAAACTCCTTATGGCACATTATTTGGAAGGAGTCCAATAGTGAGAATAAATCCAACAAAAGTTAAAAAAGATCACATTCATTTAAAAATGCATTCTACACTTTAATAAGGAAAATGATGGCTTGTTAACACAGCCACTTAAAGACAGACAAGGTAAGATTACAAAAGAAGTGGGGTAAAAGTATTTTAAAACAAATGATTTCAATCAATTACCTGTCTGATGTATTTTCACTTGTTTATACCTTTTTATATATCTCTCTCCCATAGACTTTATTTTTTAAGATTTTACTTATTTATGTGAGAGAGAGAGATAGAGATACCAAACAGAGATCACAAGTGGGGAGGGGAGGGAGAAGCAGGCTCAATCCTGGGATCATGACCTGAGCCAAAGGCAGACGCTTAACCCACTGAGCCATCCAGGCGCCCCCCAGGGAGCATTTCAAGTGGCTTGTAGAGACGTATAGAATTAAACAGGATGGAAAAATAATAATAATAAGGCAATGCCGTCAGAAAAGTCTGGTGTAAGAAAGAGGTTAGTTTCAGGGATGGCTCACGTGTACAAAACTCCTGTCATAGGATCCTGTGCTCTTCTCTGGGGGTGCGTCGCAGGCTGGACTCTGAGCCCCTCAGTAGCGGAAACAAAGTGGGCGAGGCCGTCAATGACAAGATGCACACAATCGTTAAAGCAAGAATAAACCTCTGTATGCAGGAGAAGAAGAGCTCTTCCTGGAACTTCCTATGTTCCAACTCTCAGGAGGCCCTGTGTGTCGTAAGAGACAGTATCCTCATCATCCCAGCAACTCAAACAGTGGGCAGTTTCACGGGGCTCTTTCTGAATGTGTGCTTCGATGTGACAGAGGCTGAACACAGAAGTCCTTCGGGAATCTCCCGAGCTGGCCGGAAGAGTGCCGTCCAGGCGTGTGGCTCTCCGAGGACCAGACAGTGTATTAGACTATCAACTGCACGGCAAATAGCGTGACACTCTGTAACTCTCCTTCCCCATAGCGGCCCCATTGGCAAAGATTGGACGATAGACGTATCTGACCACCTCAAGGACTTGTCTTTGAAATGGGTATCTGCTCTCGGTCTGGACCTTTCCCCTGGGTGTGGAAAGCCTTAAATTCAGCTTCTGTGACCCTCTGGGGTGAACCCTCCTGAACCCACAGTCTTGTCCCCATAGCTGTCCCGAGGCGGGCCACTCACGCTTGGCTCTGATCTACTATTAACGAGATACTCACACACCGCCCGGAGAACGTCTAGCCTCTGTATCTCCAGACGTGTGAGAAAGTGTTGTGCCAAGGTCAAATCAACTTCCTTTACTAGGCTCTAAATTGCTTTGCTATCTTCCCAGCAGCAGAAGGGATAAAAGGAAAGCATTCTGATCTGGGACTAGAGTAGATGTGTTTTCGTGGAGTGAAAAACTGCAGCAACTTTTTCTCCTACTATCTCCAATGTAAACAGAGATGTTTACGTGTAAAAGCCAGAACAAAAAACACAATAGTTTGTTTTCAGTTTGGGTTTGCTCAGTGTTTCATAGAAGAGAGGTCGTTAACCAAAGCTCGACTTGGGCCCAGACTCGAGCGTTCTTTTCTGTGCCGCGCACTGGCTGTGTTTGTGGGCCTGATGTTGTGCGGCCCGTATGGGCTCTGAGTGGCAGGGGGAGAATGACCCGACGTCGTCTGTTACCAGGAGGCTCTAGAAGCAAGAGGCTCTCTGGGTGCCAGGCACAGTGTAGGGGGAACAGCTTCTCAAAAGGATCCTGATACTGGATCTGAAAGAGCGGGACCCAGACAGGAGTCATCAGCAGGCACTGACACGTCTTGGGGACCTCCAGGAATTGAAGGGAGGGTCTCAAAGGGGAGCTTTGCCTCTCCTCCAACAGACATTGGATCTAACGAAAGAATACACAACCGGATACTGGCAAATGCAATGAGCTCACGGTCCCTCACAAGGAGTGTGGGAGCCACGCTACTGCTCTCCTCTCAGCCCCCTACCCAAAGCACTTGAGTCTGGGGACCTGCCCTCCATTCCTTGGGAGGGAAGGATGGGTGCGATCAGGAGGGAGTTGTGCAGACATGTGTTTTGATATATGTACACACTGTGAAATCATCACTATTAGGCTAATCAATACATCCATTACCTCACATACTTACTATTTTCTTTTTTTCTACTTCTCTTTTGTCCCCTGTCCCCATTTTTCTCTTTCTTTTTCCCGTTTTTTTTTTTTTTTGTAAGAGAGTGTGTGCGTGGGAGCAAGTGGAGGGCAGGGGGAGGGGCTCAGGGAGAGGGAGAGAGAGAATCTTAAGCAGGCGCCACAACCAGTGTGGGGCCCCACATGGAGTCAGTCTCATAACCCTGAGATCACGACCTCAGCCAAAAACAAGAGCCAGATCCTTAACTGACTGAGCCACCAGGCACTGCACCCAATGCCTCCCCCACCCCATGCCTCGGCCTTTTTTCTTTTTGGTGGTAAGAACACTTAAGATCTATCCTCTTAGCAAATTCCAAGTATACAATAGGGTATTACTAACTGTAGTCACATTGTGGTACATTAGATCTCTAGAACTTAATTATCTTGCACAACTGAAGCTTTGTACCCCATTGGTCAACATTTCCTTGTTTTCCTCTCCCACTAGCCCTTGGAAATCACCATGTTACTCCTTGCCTCTATGAGTTTGACTATTTTAGATTCCACATACAAGTGAGATCATGCAGTGTTTGTCTTTTTGTATCTGGCTTATTTCACTTAGCCTCCAGATTCATTCATGGTTAATGTCTTCCAAGTTCAGCCATGTTGTGGCCAACAGCAGGATTTCCTTCTCTTTTCAGACTGGATAATATTGTATTGTTTTTATATATAATGCCCATATTATATATCATCATGCCTGTTGTGTAGATAGATTGAGATATTGTATATACATTATATATATAATGTGTGTCCATTCACCTGTCAGTGAACACTTGGGGTTGTGTCCATATATTAGCAATTGTGAATAATGTTGCAATGAACATGGGACTGCAGATACCTGATTTAATTTCTTTCAGATATATTTTCAGAAATGAGATTACTGGGTTATAAGGTAGTTCTGTTTGAATACTTTGAGGAAGCTCCACTTTTCCAGGTTGGCTGTCCCGGTTTGCTTTCCCACCAGCAGTGCAGAAAGGCTTTTTCTCCACATCCTCACTGATAACGTTCTTTTTGTACTGCTGTCAATTCTCTCTTCAGATCTGATGATATTTGCTTTATACATTTAGGTGCTCTCATGTTGGATGCATATATATTTATAATTGTTATATCTTTGTGTCGAGTTGATCCTTTTAAAATTATATAATAACTTCTTTGTGATTTAAAGTCTATTTTGTGTAACACAAGTGGAGCCATGTAGCCATCTACGCCTTTTTTTTTTTTTTTTTGGTTGCCATGTGCATTGTATATATTTTTCCATCTCTTCACTTTTGGCCTAGGTGTGTCCTTAAATTTAAAGTGTCTTTTTTTTTTAAAGATTTATTTATTTATTTATTTGACAGAGAGAGAGAGATCACAAGTAGGCAGAGAGGCAGGCAGAGAGAGAGGGGGAAGCAGGCTCCCTGCTGAGCAGATAGCCCGATGCGGGGCTTGATCCCAGGACCCTGAGATCATGACCTGAGCCGAAGGCAGAGGCTTTAACCCACTGAGCCACCCAGGCACCCCAGATTTATAATTTCAATATTACATTTACCTCTGTGATGTATTTTGAATTAATTTCCGTGTAAGGTGGGATGTTTAGGTCAAGGCTTATTTTTAATTTATATTTATTTATTTATTTTTGGCCCTCGGGTATCCAGTTGCTCTAGCACTATTTGTTGAAAAAAAAAATCCTTACTTTTATTTACTTTTCATTTGCAAATGGGACATTGTTCATGTGCAAATGAGACGATTTTATTGACCTAACCTGAGCTGTGGCAGGTTAGGGTTAGGGTTAGGGTTAGGTCGGAATCCTGGGGGGCAAACATGGTACCAGGTAAGAGGGAAGGATGGCTCAAGGAGGAATTAACTAAGTCATGCGCTGTTAGAAAGGTAGGAAAATAGGGGGGACACTCTCCGGCTCCAGTGGGGAGAAAGGCTGTCGTGGGAGGGACAGGGGAAGAAACGGACCCTCATCTTTGCTGCTGGGTAAAGTAGCGGCGCGGGGCTGCCATGGGCTTGTCTGCAGTGAGGAGGAGGGTGAGGAGTGAAACGGGTGGCATCCAGGCGGGTGTTTGCCAAGGTCGTCCCCAGCCCATCAGAACTCAGGGCAGACAGCATTTCCTTCCAGGTAGCCTCCCGGATGACGGCGGTGACAACACCTCCTGCTGGGAGCCCTAACTTCTCCAGGCCATGACCAAACTTGGTTATCTCCCAGGAGAGGAAAGCCAGGGCTGCCTCTCTCTTCCTGCTGTGTCTGCCCCCTTCAGCCCCCTTGTGATGTAGGAATGTAACTACCCAACGACTCAAGAGCCTCCCACCAGAGACGGGAAGGCTTTGCATTCCAGCTCTCCTCTGTTCTCTGCCTTGTGACGGTCTGCAAAAGTTTCTGTTATTTTTGGAGTGGAAAAACCAATCTTGGTATGGCTTCTCTGGAGAAGCAAGGTGATTGCTCTTCAGCTCCTTTTCAGAAAATAGACACTGGATGATTCTGTTCAGTGGGCATTTAGATGAGGCCGGAGGGGAAGAACTATTTTGACACAGTTAATTCTGTGTCTACTCTTTGTTAGTGGTTGTAGTGGAGTTTGGTGCGGAATAGAATCAAGCATTTTGGCATTTATATGGGAAGAGCAAACAATAGGATGGGTAATAAGATACACCCTGAAGATTTTTGCTTTAAAAAGGAAAAGGAAGCACCACCTGGCTAACTGATTAGGTCTGGGGTTGTTCCAGGGCAAGTTATTAACATAAAAGAGAGGAGGATGGGACGATCTGGATGGTGGTGGCTTATTTTCTGTCTTTAAATCCCATATGGAGGTGGGGTGCCGGCTCCAGTAACATACATTCAATCCGTGTGCTTCTTTCACGGCTTTTCTTAGTGATCCTGACATATTCTGTACTGGGTTGAATGGTGCACCCCCTCCCCCAAATACAGGTGCATTTCATAACCCCCAGAACGTGTGGATGTGACCTTACTTGGAAAGGGTATTTGCAGATGTAATTAGGGTGAAGACGCTGAAATGAGATCATGCTGGATTTTCTGGGTGGACCATAAATCCTGTGACAGGGATCCTTATAAGACAGAGAAGAGAAACACCCGGAGGAGGCCACGTAAAGACGGACACTGAGGTTGGCGTGATGCAGTCACAGCCAAGGAGCACCTGGAGCCCCCAGAAGCTGGAGGAAGCTTCCAGGTCTCTACTAACAGCTCGCCAACACTTCCAAGATGTCAGTAGTGAATGCAAGTCTAGACCTTATATTTGTACTCAGGAGGGTAGTCTGTTGGTAAGGAGGACACTCCAATGTGACACTTGGGAGATTGTTTTTCTTAGCACGTTTCTTAAGCTATTTCTCATGGATTTTTAAATTTTTATTTCTTAAAAAGATTTTATTTATTTGATATAGAGAGAGACATCACAAGTAGGCAGAGAGGCAGAGAGAGGGGGGGAAGCAGGCTCCCTGCCAAGCAGAGAGCCCGATGTGGGGCTTGATCCCAGGATCCTGAGATTATGACCCGAGCTGCAGGATGCGCTACCAACTGAGCCACCCAGGTGCCCCTCTCGTGCATTTACTCGTTCTAATTACCTTTAGCCTTTTAGAGGAAAGAACAGCACTTGTTCTCCTGAAAGCTTAAGATCCTGGGGTTGGAGAAGATTTAATTTAGAACCTGCAGTTCCTGTGGGTGTTAAACATAAACTCTAAGGAGAATCTTGTAGAACAGCTTTATTGGGATATAATTTATATTCTGTAAGGTTACCCACTTAAAGTAGAGAGTTCGGTGGTTTTAGTATATTCACAGAGTTGTGCGACCATGACCAAAATATAATTTCACAACACTGCCAGTATTCCAAAGAGAAATTTCATACCCATTAGCCACCCTACCCCTTTCTAACCCTTCACTACACCCCACTCTGCCAGGGCCAGAGACCTATTAATCTACTTGCTGTCTCTATAGATTTTCTTATTCTGGAAATTTTCTGTGAATGGAATCACACAATATCCTGGCTTCTTTTACCTAGTGTATTTTCAAGGTTCATCCATGTTATAACATGTAATAGTACCTCTCTCCTTTTTATGACCGAATAATAGTCCATTGTATGGATGGAACACATTTTCGTTTAGCTATTCATCTGCTAATGGACATTTGGGTTGACTCCCTCTTTAGGATTTTATGAATAATGCGTCTCTGAGTCTTAGTGTACAAGTTTTTGTATGGACACAGGTTTTTATTTCTTGTATATATAATTAGGATTGAAATTGCCGGATCATATGGTAGCTGTATGTTTAACATTTTGAGGAACATTCAGACTGTTTTCCAATGTGGCCACATCACTTTATTTTATTTCATTTCATTTTACTTTATTTTATTTTTAATTGAGTTTTCCTCGCGTTATTGAGGTATGATTGCCAAATAAAGATTGTCTATATTTAGGTCATACCATATGTTTTTTTAAAGGTGTAAAACCTGATGATTTTTAATGTGTGCATTTGTTCTGAAATGATTACCACAATCAAGTTAATTCACAGACCCATCACCTCATGTAGTTACCATTTGTGTGTGTGTGTGATGAGGATACTTAAGATCTACTCTCTTAGCAAATTTCAGGTACACAATATATGTTCATTAATTATAATCACCATGCTGTATGTTGGATCTCCAGAATTATTTATTTTTTAACTGAAAATCTGTATATTACGATCAATATTTTCCCCATTTCCCCCGCCCCCACCTCTTGGCAACCAACTTCTACTCTGATTCTATGAATTTGACATTTTTAGATTCCTCATATAAGTCAGATCATGCAGTATTTGTCTTTTTGTATCTAGCTTATTCCAGGTAGCATAATGTCCTCCATAACTATCCACGTTGTTGCAAATGGCAGGATTTCTTTTTCTTTTTTTTTTTTTTTAAGAGAAGGGGAGAGGGTAGGGGGTAGAGGCAGTGGGAGAGGGAGAGAGAATCCTTTGGATATACATCCTGAAGTGGGATTGCTGGCTCATATGGTAGTTCTATTTTCTGTTTCTTGAGGAACCTCCATATTGCTTTTCATAATAGTTGTACCAATTTATATTCCCACCACCACTGTTCAAGGATTCCCTTTTCTCTACATTCTCGACAACACTTATCTTTTGTATTTTTGATAACAGCCATCCTAACAGGTGTGAGGCCATATCTCTTGTGGTTTTGATTTGCATTTCTCTGGTGATAAGTAATGACAAGCACATTTCATATACCTTTTAGCCATCTGCATATCCTCTTCTGAAAAATATTCAAGTCCTCTTTGCCTATTTTACAATCAGGCAATTTATTTACTATTGAGTTGTATGGGTTTCTTATGTATATTGGATATCAACTCTTTGTCAGATACTTGATTTTCCAATATTTGCTCCCATGTGGTTGGTTGCCTTTCACTCTGTTGTTTCTCTTGTTGTGCAGAACTTTTTAATTTGATGTAATCCCATTTGTCTCGTTTTGTTTTGGTTGCATGTGCTTTTGGTGTCATATCCAAAAAAGTCATTGTCCAGAACAATGTCAAGGAGATTTTCCCTGAGTAGTTTTACGGTTTCAGGTCTTCTATGCAAGTCTTTCATCCATTTTGCGTTAATTTTTGTGTATGGTATAAAATAAGGATCCCATTTCATTTTTTTGCACATGGATATCCAGTTTTCCCATTTTTATTTGTCTCCATATGCTTTTGATCTCACTTTTGATTTATTCTTTCATCAATTAATTGTTCAGAAGTGTATTATGTAATTTCTACATATTCGTGAATTTTCCTCCTCTTATTGATTTCCAGTTTCACATTGTTGTGGTTAGAAAAAGATACTTGATATGATTTCAGGCTTCTAAATTTTGTTAAGATTTGTTTTATGCTTCAACAAATGGTCCATCTTGGAGAATGTTCCATGGGCTGCACCATTTTATACTCCCACCAGCCATGAGCAGGAGTTCTAATTTCTCCACATTGTCTCCAACACTTGTATTGTCTTTTTTATTCTAGTCATCTGGATGGATGTGAAGTTGGTGTGAAATGGTATCTCATTATTTTTTTTCCCCCTAACAACTAATGAGGATGAGCCTTTTTTCATATGCCTGTCAGCCATTTATATATCCTCTTCGGAGAAATGTCTATTCTGATACTTGGCCCATTTTTAAGTTGAGTTAGTTCTTTTTATTATTGAGTTGTAAGAGTTCTTTAGCATACAAATCCTTTATCAGACATGTTATTTGCAAAATTTTTCTCTCATTCTATGGATTGTCTTTTCATTTTACTCATGGGATCCTTTGAGGCAAAAAAGTTTCAAATCTTGGGGAAGTCCAATTCATCTATTTTTTTTCTTTCATTGTTTTTGCTTTTAGTATCATAGCTAAAAAACCATTGGCTAACCCAATGTCACAAAGATTTACTCTCATCTTTTCTTCTAGGGATTTTATAGTCTTTGCTCTTACATTTATGTTTATGAGCTACTTTTTGCTTATTCTATGCTTCCTATTCCATAAATGACAAGCAGCCTCAATACAAGTTTTCTTATTGTGGAATTTTCCCAGTTGTTAATAATGAATAATGGTGATATTAACTATGACATGAGCCTTCGTCTGCAAGCTGGGGTGTTCCAAATATAAAGCTCTTACCCAAAGTATTGTGGCAATATGGAAATGTTTGTCTTGCCAGAGGCAGAAATCCAAATCGGAGTAGTCAGAAAAGGAGATTTTTGTTGCAGATACTGCAGTATCTCATGTCATTGAAGAAAGAGTTGAATAGCCTGACAACACAAAGTGTGAAGAGCAGGTGGGCCTGGGGAGTAGTTGGAACTGGGACTTGGATGCCAGCACGACATTTTCTCTCTCTTCTGGGTCTTATTTCTTTATTTCTCTGCCCATTAAGTTCACCCTCCAATCAGGCTGGGTTCCTCCACATAGCCCAAGATAAGATGACAGGCTGCTCCCAAAACCCCAGGCTCCAGGCTCTCACCACCAGAAAGACTCTTATTCCCAGTTCGGCTGACAAATTCTAGGCAAGATTTCTGATTGGCCAACTAGGGTCATGTACCCCTCTGGAATGTTAATGAAGATTTTGGTTATGTTGAGAGTGGGTTGTACTTACGGAAAAGAGTCCTTAGAAGTTTACTTTTGGCTGAAACAAGTAGCTTTCAGTTTATTATGGCTCTAGTTTTCATAGAATTTTTAATTCTATTTATAAATCTAGCTGTTGTTAACGAGCACTTTTTAAGGGTTATTTAAATATTATTTGATCTGTTTAAAAACTCGGTGAATTAAACTGCTTCAATATTCCAAACATTGTTTACCAATTTAATAGTTTATTTTCTTCTTTAGTATTTTAATTGCTTAGCCCAACAAATAAATCTTCCTGAAGACTTAAACTCCTATAAATGCAATAAGTTAATCTTATAAATAAAGGAAACCTAAATTTCTCTTAGGTGTCCAAATAGTATGCATGAACTTGGTAGGATTTCAAAGTTACTCAATTGTATATTTTACTTTATTTTTAAAGATTTATTTATTTATTATCTGAGAGAGAGCAAGCTTGGCGGGGGGAGGAGGGCAGCAGTAAAGAATGGCAGAAACAGAGGGAGAGAGAATCCCAAGCAGTCTCCCCACTGAGTGGGGAGCCCAAAACAGGGATCGATCTCACGACCCTGAGATTATGACCTGAGCTGAAGTCAAGTCAGTCGCTTAGCCGATTGAGCCACCCAAACACCCCTCAATTGTATATTTTAAACTGGAGTTATGAAGCTGTCACCTTAGAGACCAAATTCTCTTCAATATTATAAACGTACAGAATATCAAATATTAATAGAGTCTTTCTAAAACCAAAGTATTAGCACCATGGTTATGATCTCCTTAACATCTTTAATACTTAAATTTTAAACCTTCTCAGAATTAAAACCTGGTGCTGACCAAGGAATACTAGGAGAATTCCAGATAGCTCTGAATATTTTTTAAAAAGATTTATTTATTTATTTTAAAGACTTTTTTATTTATTTACTTGACAGAGAAAGAGAGAGAGAGATCACAAGATTACAAGTAGGCAGAGAGGCAGGCAGAGAGAGAGGGGGAGGCAGGCTCCCCACTGAGCAGAAAGCCCGATGCAGGGCTTGATCCCAGGACCCCGAGATCACGACCCAAGCTGAAGGCAGAGGCCCCAACCCACTGAGCCACCCAGGCGCCCCCAAAAAGATTTATTGTTTTATTTGAGAGAGAGAGAGAGAGAGAGAGGGGAGGGGCAGAGGGAGAGGGGGGGAAAGCAGACTCCCTGGTAAGTCGGGATTTCCATGTGGGGCTCCATCCCACAACACGAGATCGTGACCTGAGCCAAAACCAAGAGTCATATGCTCAACCGACTGAGCCACCCATGCACCCTGAAAGCTCTGAATATTTAGCTCGATTTTCCCAGGGTGAAAGATGTTCATGCGCTAAAAAAATCTCATCTACTTTAAGATGTATTTTTTTTTCCTTCGTATTTTAACATTTCTGAAATTGGGTCTTATAATCAATGGCACCTTAATTAACAACAGTTAGCCTTTCTTAGTGATATGTAAAATGATGGTATCTTAAGTTAGGTGAGAAATGGTACCATCTCAGTTAAGTGGGATTATTATTATTATTTACACTTACTTTTAAAGTTTAAATTCAATTAATTAACATATAACTTAGTATTGGTTTCAGAGGGAGAGGTCAGTGATTCGTCAGTCTTACATAACAGCCAGTGCTCGTTATATCACATGCCCACCTTCGTGCCCGTCACCCAGTTACCCCCTCCCCCCCATCCCCCTGCAGCTGCAGACGCCCGGTGCATTTCTGCTCACTGACCCACTGCCATGTTGATGTTGCCTGTGACGTGACTTCAAAACTTAAAAACAAAGTGTGGCTTGTGTAGATCACTAGCTAGATGCATCTTATCTAAACACTGCTCACAAAATCTGCAAGTACCCCACTTGGTCGCTTGATTGGATTTGCATTTGTCTGATTTTAGTACACAGAATGCCTTTTTTGCATCCAACTTTGAAACTGATGGTAGTCTTTGCTATTTAAACTGTTTCATTGAACTTGAAAGATAATTTGATTTTGATGTATCATTTTATTCTTTTATGTTCCAGATACGTAGGGTTATCCTACTTTTTTCAGGTGTAAGTCATATATTTGAAATTATAATTATCCTTTCAAACATATGTCAATGCTAGAAAGCTAGTCTAGAAAGCCTAGAACAATATTTCAGGTGGAGAACGTACCTACTCTTAACTTATTCCTAAAACACACTGCTTTTTATATTGTTGGTGATGACTTGGGATAGATATAACATTAAGAAATTAGGCCATTTATTTTATTTTATTCTTAAAAATATTTTATTTTTATTTATTTATTTTGAGAGAGAGCGAGCAAGAGTGGGGGGAGGGGCAGAGGGAGAGGGAAAGAGAATCTCAAGCAGACTCCATGCTGAGTGCAGAGCCCGATGCGGGGCTCAATCCCAGGACCCTGAGATCATGACCTGAACCAAAATTAAGAGTTGGATGCTCAACTGACTGAGCCACCCAGGCGCCCCTACCATTTATTTTATTTTAAGAGATTTATTTTATTTATTTTATTTTAAGAGATTTTAAAAGTCAGGAATGGATTTTTTTTTAACAATTTTAATGAGATGTTGTTTATATACTATATAATATATCCATTTACCGTATCATTCCATAGTTTTTAGTATATTTGCAGGTATGTGCAGTCGTCACCACAGTCAATTTTAGAACATTTTCATCACCTCGAAAAGAAACCTCATACGCTTTAGCTATCCTTCCATTCCCCCCAGCCCTAAGCAATCACTAGTCAACTTTCTGTCTCTATCAATTTGCTTTTTTTGGACATTTCATATAAATGGAGTCATGTAACATGTGATTTCTTGTGACTGGCTTTTTTCACTTAGAGAAATAGATGCTGAATATGGTCAAACATCTTTTTAGGAACTATTACAAAGGATAGCCTACTTTTTTATTTGAACGTTTCATATGGATTTGTATGACTTGCAGTTACAATGGCGAAGTCATTCTATTGAAATGGACCGATTGATTACGGCCCAGAGGGGAAGAGCTGAAAGGACCCCCGCAGGTCCGGGCACCTGTTCTAGACCGGATCCACAGGCAAGGGGTAGAGTCAGGCAAGAACACAGCTGCCCTGACTGGGACTTCATGGTTGGGATAGGATACAGAGCAGTCCTTAGAAATGGGGATGGACAGACAGAACTGAAGATGTTGAAGGAAAAATTCTTCCTTTACCATTTAAGGGTTTACAGCTGGACTAAGAATTAAATTTTACATGAGACAGATTAACAGGAGAAAAGAAAAAACTTCATTGCATGCACACGGCGGCCCCAAAATGACATTGAGACCTCAAGAAATGATCAAGCCTGGTCATTTTTATGCTTTTCAGACAAAGAGATAATAAATCTGTGAAGAATTGACAGAACAGGGGCACCTGGGTGGCTCAGTCCTTAAGTGGCTGCCTTGGGCTCAGGTCATGATCCCAGGGTCCTGGGATCGAGCCCGCATCCAGCTCCCTACTCGGCGGGGAGCCTGCTTCTCCCTCTCCCACTCCCCCTGCTTGTGTTCCCTCTCTCGCTGTGTCAATCTCTCTCTGTCAAATAAATAAATAAATAAATAATCTTTAAAAAAAAAGGAATTGACAGAACAAAGAAAACTTAGCTTTCAGGGCTTCAATTAGTAAGAAATTCTAAACAGAGTTTGGACTGGGGTAGTAAATTAGTAAGTAACAAGCGTTGTTTATACAACAATCTTGGTTCTAGTTTTCCTATCTCTGGTGATAAGGATGTCTCTTTACCTCCTGGTACAGGGAGGGGACTTTCATGTGAGAGATTTCTTTCTTGTCTTTGGGGGGACAGAGGAGGGTCCGAGTGTCCTTCTTGCTTACACTGTCTCTTAAATGAAGTTTTATTTAAAATAATCAATATGCCGAAGTGGCCCATCCTGGAGCGGCCTGCCCTGGACCCCTCCAACGTCTCATGTAATCCAGCCATTTCTGCCACACTTTCCCGAATGCCGAGTAATGTTGTGCATGGAACATTGCTGTGGGATGCTGGGAAGAAGCTGGATTAGAAGTCAGAAGGCTTGTAGTTTGACTTTAAGGAAGTCATTCTGTGTCTCTGAACCTTAAGTTCTTCATCTCTCGGTGAGGAAGAACTAACTGCCTGCATGGCCGCTGGTGTATGATACAGGATGTGAGAGGGAGAGATTTACCCACACGGGAGATATCTGGTCTGTGTTCTCCTTCTCTCTGGTTCTTCACGTCCTGCAGAGCTGCTGCACAGCCCCCCGCTTTCTGAAGCTGTTTTGGATTCATCTCTGGTTAAGGGTCCTCAGCGTTTCTCAACGTCGGCTCCTCCGCTTCGTGCTGCCATTAGGGTCTCTGTTTATAAGGTCCGTGGCTGGTGGCAGGTTCGGGACTCCTCTAGGGTCCTCAGAGGTTTCCGGTAGACTGCATCCACCCCCCTTCCAAGAACATTGAGAACCATGCCCCACTGCTCCCCACTCCTGCCCCCACCGGTGCCTTAGGTTTCCATTCACCCCCTAATCCCAGCCAGGATTGTTTGGTTGTTAGATACGTGAGTCTCCTCGGCACTCTGTCATGGCCAAGTGCACCCTAGTCATACCCTCGGCTGAAGGGGGGCACCGCTCCTGCTCTCTGGGGCTAACTTCAGAGGCTGACAGATCACATAGCCACAGTGAGTGGACACCTGATATTCAGGGTAGCCTGACACCAGAGCTTCAGGGTCCTGGGTTCTCTTTCAGCTCCATTTACGCACACACACACACACACACACACACACACGTTTCTTTGTCCTTTCCCACTGAGATGATTCCTAACCAGGATATTAGTCTTCAAAAGAGACCAAGGCACTGTGAGAGGAGAGAATGTAGCATTGTATGTTAGAACCAGAAAGAACCATATACATCGTCCAGTCTAAACCCTGCCCTGCCCACCCCCACCCTGCCTCTGTTCACAGGAATCACTGAAGGTCGTTGAGGGGATGTGACTTGTCTAAGGTCGCAGAGCAAGTGAGAGAAAAAGCAAACACCATTTATCCTATTCATTCAATAAAAGTTTATTGATTCCTATTTACCAGGCACTGTTCTAGGAGATGAAAACGTAGGCTTATTCATCACAAAGTCCCTGCCTTTGTGGAGCTTACAATTGGCCAGGCATACATATGGCCATGCATACAAAAAAACCCACAACATAATGTCAGACGGTGGTAAGTACTAGGAAGAGGTCCCACTATGGGCTAGGGAATGAAGAAGGAGGGGCAGTATCACAGTTGATAAGGTCAGTGGTTGTTTCTCTAAGAAGTATATGAAATGATGGGGCAGGACATATCTGAGGGAAGAGCATTCCAGATAGAGGGAACAGCAGGTGCAAAGGCCCTGGTGTAGTAAAGAGGCCACTATGATCAAGATATCTGGATTCACCATCCAGAGCTCCTTCATCAAACCCCAAGGCCACTAAAGTCATCGGGGTGTCTCAAGGGTCTTTGTGTCATACGGTGCCCAGGTTTGAGGGTGACTGTAAGAACCCAGAAGTCACCAAGGTGCCTCGTTGGAACAGAACTTGTGCCCTTCACAGATACAGCAGGGACCCACAACCTCAATGTAGCGTGACACAAACAGCTCTGACCCGGAGATCAGGAGACCCGAGGGACAATCTTTGTTCCCCTACTGAATGTCCAATCATTGGTCAAACCCTCTTGGAAGATCGGATTGTTGTTTTTTTAAAATTATAATTAAAATTTAATTTTTAATTTTTAAAATGAACGATTTCCCAGTTTTTTTCATGTATCCTGACTTTTTGTTGTGGTTATTGTAACTCAATACAGAAATGTATACACATCTTAAGTGCACAGCTTGATGAATGTTGGCATATGTATACATGCAAGACTTCATCATCCAGATCAAGATGTAGAACATTCCAGGGTCTCTGAATGGTTTTTTATTTATTTATTTATTTATTTATTTATTTATTTATTTATTTATTTATTTATTTATTTTTAAAGATTTTTATTTATTCATTAGAGAGCGAGAGACTGAGAATGAGAGGGGAGAAGGTCAGAGGGAGAAGCAGACTTCCCGCAGAGCCGGGAGTCCGATACGGGACTCGATCCCGGGACTCCGGGATCATGACCTGAGCCGAAGGCAGTTGCTCAACCAACTGAGCCACCCAGGCGCCCTGAATGTTTTTTATGATGTGTCTCCCCTGGGTAATCACTGCTAAAGACAATCATCTGACCTCTACCATCTTACATGCATCTGTTCTTAAACTTCATACAGAAAGTATCATATAGGATGAACTTGTTTATGCCTATCTTCTTTTACTCAAAGTTATGTTATTGAGATTATCCATGTTGTTGAGAATAGCAAGAGTTATTTTTTTTTCATTGCAGGGCAGTGTTCCATGACATGAATATAACATTTTATTTTTTCTTTCTCCTATTGATGGCCATTTGGATTATTTCCAGTTTGGAGCTCTTATGAACAAGCTGCTAGGAACATTCTTGTGAATGTCTTTTGTTGGACATAAACACTCATTTTTCTTGGGTTTATACTCAGGGATTGAATTATCTGAGCTTAAAGTTCAAATATTTTTCTGAAAGTCATAGGATAGTAGCTCTATTTTAGTATCTGTTAATTCTAGATAAAGTTAGTAAGGCTTTTAAATGGTTCTTTATCAATTGTGAACATAATTCTGTGCATTTGGAAAAATATCCACATGAGATATTATTTTTCATTCTTCAGATAAGGCATGGTGTCCAAATGGTTCTTGACCTCCAGGTGGAGAATCATTGCCCTAATGAATGACTCAAGTGTCCTTGAGATGTAATCCTCTATGATTCTAAAAGACAGTGCTCCTAAAAGCACACGTTTCACTTGTTTCTCAGCAGAACTTTCTCCTGTTGAACTGCCTTTCTTCACATAGAAACTGGTGTTTAGATAGGGCGCTCCATGCTGAAACCGTGTGCTGACTCATGACATGATGAGTCTAATATTGAGTGTTGAATATAGGTGGTATCAAGTATCTTATTTTTCCTTTTGTTTGGGACCCACCTTCTCGAATTCAAGTCCAGAGTGCCATGAAAAGGTCCAGTGAGTACAGCATGCTACTTCTTTCTTGAGAGTCGGGAGACACTAGGGGCTCCTGTGACCAGGGTAATGGCTCTCAAGAGGATGGCGTGAAGGTTTTGCTGCAGGAATGACTGATGGTAAACCAAAGCGGCAGAGAGATGGGATGTGCCAAGGTTTGGTATGGTTGTATGCAAGGTATTTGTTTTCTGTTTGTCTAACACATTCCATTCTCCTTTCTTCATTTCCAGTGCAGACCCTACTTCTTAAACACAGAGTAGGAATGTGAGCCAGGATGACCAACTGTAATGCTCAGTTTCCCTGGCTTCAGGGACTGTCTGAAGAATGGACAAATTAGCTGCACTGCACTAATCATGATCCTTTTTTCTTTTATTTATTTATTTTTTTAATATTTATTTATTTAAAAGAGGGAGAGGGAGAGAGAGAGAGAACGCAAGCAGGGGGAGGGAGAGGGACAAGGAGACTCCGCACTGAGCTTGGAGCCCAAAGTGGAGCTCAACTCACAACCCTGAGATCATGACCTGAGCTGAAATCAAGAGTCTGACGCTTAACCAACTGAGCCACCCAGGCGCCCCAACACATCCCTGTCTCTTGTCTCCAGTGGGCAATATGTACTTCTTTCCATTCAAGCTGGTCTATATTGGGCTGTTGAGCTGGTGAGGAGGGAACCCAAGGCTGCTCTTCATTTGATAGAACGAATTGTATGTTCTATCAGGAGTTGCTCCCAGGGCTAAACAGGAACAGGAACTTCCAGTGTTTCAAAAAGATCTTGTCTTGACCATGCGACAAAAATATGAGTGTCTTCCGCATGCGGAGTCTAGACAGCAATTGAGACAAGAAATCAGATGATCACAATATGGTATGGCAACAATTATGATGGGAAGTAGAGGGTGACATGAAGCACAAATCAGGCTCACCTCACTTGGTCTCTGGGGTGGTTCATGAGGATGTCGAAGATGACCTTCTGGAGCAAAGGAGCTCCAACCTGCAATCTCAGGATGGGTAGGAGTGTCCCAGGGGAAAGTGTGTGTATACAACTGGGGACCAAGGGGTAGGCACATAGTGGTGGTCTTGGTAGAGAGAACAGCACATTTGAAAGCCCAAATGTAAAAATGAGTTTGGCACAAAGGACTGATACGTCAGGACGCCAATTTATTAAATCAGGACAAGGTGCACAGGTAAGCACGCACAGAACTTTCGAATACACAGAACTAACATCTGCTGCCCAGGGAAGCTGTTTCCTGGCTCAGAAGAGCTGGGAGAGTGGTTTAGTATCATAACACTTCATGGAGAAAACTTTATTTCTTGCTATCTTTATGGACTGTTGAAATTGTGGCAAATAGGGACCATGAGTGCAGGAGGCATCAAGATGAGTAATTGTCCTTTCCTTTCTCCTCCTTTCTGGCCCAGTCAAACCAAGGATCAACCTGACATACTCTGTGAGGATTAGAAATAATGTGTGCAAAGCCTGGTCATGGCAGACTGTCCAGCAAAGCGGTGTTCCTCTTCTGGCACCCTAAGCTCTCAATTTCCTCAGGTCTCATTTCCTGCCCCGGGAATGACCTCCTGCTGGACGGCAGACAGCAGAGCTGCCCTCTCTTTTTGGGGATACTCCACCTCTTTCTCCTGGATGACTCTGTGGTCTGCAGTAGGTCAATGGCTAAGACACGTCAAATCTAGTAACTTTGTACCTTTCCCACAGTTAGGGTTTGTTAGCCCGCGAACACCCAACATAGGAGGGCATGCATGGCTTTGTCTACATGGGCTGCACTAAGCCCAGGCCAAGTCTGTCTCATTGTCTCTCCTGCAGCTTGTCGGGCAGTAAAGCCCATCCTCTGATTCAATCTTTGGGGGCCTGAGATGTTCTCTTCCATGAATGTTTGCGGGAAAGAAGAAAACACGCGCACACGCACACAGTCACAAAGGTACACTGGACTCTGAAACAGCCCTGGGAGCTTTTACTAAATATACCTGCATGGGCCTCACCCCACTGCAGATCTCATGAATCAGTATCTCTGCCCCTGGGGGCTTAGAAATGGCATATATTTTTAAAGTCCCTCTGGTGAACCTGAGAAGCCCCCAGACCAAGAGCGACTTTGTGGAGGGGGGCTGTGCAGCGTGGCTCCCGCCAGGCCAAGGCAGCCTCTCGTGCCCGTTATCACACAGCTCGTCCCTAAACATCTTCGTTTCCAAGGGGTATAGGCATCACATCTGCATCACTAAAAGGCCTGTTCACGAGATTTCCCCGGAACAGTGGAGTTGTCTCTGCTCCAAGATGAATTGCAGTTTTGACTTCTAGTGAAACTTGAACCTGCAGAAAGCTCTATTACAAGGTCTCTCTCTCTAACACACACACACACACACACACACACACACACACACACTCCCGCACTCTTGTAAGACACACTTTATTACATATGAATGTGGAGCTTATTGCCTCTACAAGTTTATAAGCTGTAAAATTTAGGGCAGTTGACTTGGATCGTCTTTTGTAGGATTTGCATTGGAGGGAGTTTTCGGTGCGTCATTTCAACAATGAGGAAAGTAGGGCCGCAGCTTGTCGGTTTAACAAATAAGTGTGTCTTGAGGCCAGTGGCGTTAGAATCGGCACCACCATTTCAGAAAAACACAGCGCCCAGTCTGCCCAGCTCTGCTCAGCACTGCTTTCTTTCTTCTGGTGTCACTCTTTGAATTTAAAAAGTAAAAAAGAAAGGTCTGCAGCCGTTCCTCTGCCAAAAGAAAGGTTAGAATTGAAGCTGCTCCTTATTTCCTTGACACAGTCCTCACACAAGACTGGACGTACCTCATGGAAAGATAGGGAACCGTGGAATGCAAGGCCTTAAAGTTTAAAACGAATCTCCGGTTTTGTCCTGGGTATTTGGGGCCTGCAAGTTTAACCATTCCACACCCCAATTCATCTGCATTTCTTGGCCCCTGCTCTCTTGATGGCCCGCTGAGAAATCCTGGTCACAGAACGTCTGCACTTGAAAATTGCAGACCCTCACTCAGGGCCTCCGGCGGGTCATATGGCTTGGCCTCAAGCTGATGGAGCATCGTGAACTTGCACTCGACAGATGACGTAACGGGGAGCTAGAGAAGCTTGGAACGGGCTGGAGATCACAGAGTGGAGGAGGGGCTGGAAGCCAGGATGTCTGGCTTCTATTATGGTGCCCTTCGCCTTAGACGGCAGTGGTCTACATCCTTCCTGGGAGTACAAGTCAGCTGGGCAACCCATGCCTGGCTGGGGACCCGCAGAGCCCCTCCCTTCCAGCCTACTTACATCTCATTTTGTTTTCAAACCAAATCCTCCACCTTCCCCTTCCTACTAGTCCCCTCTCACAGACAAATCCCCACGTAAAGATTCTGGAGTCTGAATAGTACTATCCACCCATATTGTTTTGAATTGGTTAAAATGCAGGCTCCCAGGCTTCTTACCCAGGTTGTGGGGTTCCATGTGTGTTTAGGGATGCCCAGAGGTTTGCAGTTTGACATGTTCCCCCAGAAGGTTCTGCGGTCCGTGGACCACACTTTGCGAAGCTGCCCCAGAGCCACCGTATAAAATGAGGATTTCTAGAGCCTGCCGTGCCTTACTCAGAGAAGCTCTTCTCTGTAAAGTGCACAGTGTGGGAGCTGGAAGGTTGTCAGGAACATTGTTTGAAGAGTTTCTGCAGCAGCTCCCCCTCTAGCAGGGAGTAGACCCCTGCGGTTAGCTGACAGGTGGGGGGCTTGTGAGCAAGAGGGGAGGAACCAAGCAGTCTGTGGAAAGGTGTCCAGTGAAACCTGAGGGACAGAGCTTTAATTCCTGTGCACTGAAGGCCTGGAGTGCAGGGAGTGGAAAATGAGGTACGGGGAAAGGAAGAGTGGGTGGAAATTTCTCCTTGGAATTTGGCTTTGATCTGCAGGAAAGCTGGCACCTGTATCAGTGAAATGTCTGGGTCAAATTTTCCACATGTTCTTCTTCACTTTGCTTATTCTCAATTTTTTTTGATAAGGGCCTTATTAAGATATAATTCACATTTATCTTGACTGAGATACAATTTACGCACTTAAAGTGTACAATGCAGTGGTTTTTAGTGTCTTCGTGGTGGTGTGCAATGCATCACCACAATCGATTTTAGAACATTTTATCACCTCAAAAAGTAACCCCATACCTCTTACCACTCCCCCTCCCCCTATTCAGTCTCCACACCCCCCCACTCCCCCTCCCCTGGCCCCAACCACTATCTACTTTCTGTCTGTGTGGATTTGCCTATTCTGGGGATTGCATGTAAGTGGAGTCAGGTAATATGTGGGCTTTGGTGACAGGCCTCTTTTAGTTAGCATAGCCTTCTCAGGGTTCTTTATGATGTAGCAAGGACAGTATTTCATTCCCTTTTATTGCCAAAAATATTCCATTGCATGGATTATGCATTTTGTTTATCCATTCGTCCACAGTTGGGTTGTTTCTACTTTTTGGTGCCCAGGAATCATGCTATTGGTGTACAAGCTTTTGCATTCATTTCTCTGGTGTGTATACCCACGAGTGGAAATCCTGGGTCTAGTGATAAATCTTATGTTTAACTTTTGGAGGAACTGCCAGACTGTTTTTCCAGAGTCCTCACTTTTATGTCTTTTAAGCCAACCTGAAACCAATGACTCTGAATCATCCTCTAAGATTCCATTTATATGTAGCTCAGCTCGATCAGGTGTAACTGAGAACTTAACCGGAAGCGAGTGTTGGGGGATGCCGAGGGTCAAGCTTGGATTACAAACTCCAACATTCAAATAGTGAAGAGTATATTGGTGCAACCTTAACGGTTGGGGCAATGTTTCTTGGATTCGTGTTTATGATAAGCAGAAAAAGCTCACAGCTGTAGATGGGGCCAGTAACAACAACAAAAAAGAAAACCTATAGTTCGACAGTACGACAACTTGTAATCACCAGCTTTGGAAAAGGTTTAGTGGCTTAAAACTAGGGATTTTCATTACCTGCACTGTCATCTATTTCTGTATGGTAATGTCCCTTTCTATGTGGGAAATATGCTCCAATCCCCCCCTCAATGGACACTGGAGACCACAGACAGTACCAAAACATATGTACAAACCTATGATAAAGTTTCATTTATAAATTAGCACAGTTAAGAGAGTAACAGCTACAACTACAAATACAACAGAACAATGACAGCAATATACTGTAGTGAAAGTTTGTGAGTGTGGTTTCTCTCTCTCTCTCTCTTTTAAATTGTCTTATGTCCTGTACTCACCTTTCTTCTTGTGATAATGTGAGGCGATAAAATGCCTTCACGATGACATGAAGTGAGGGGAATGACGTTAGGCATCGTGACCTAGTGTCAGGCTCCTATCGACCTTTGGATGATATGTCAGGAGGGTCATCTGCTTCTTGTCAGCAGTTGACCGTGGGTAACTGAAACCATAGAAATTGAAGTTGTGGGTAAGGGAGGACTACTGTACGGGAAAAGAGATTTTAAAAATTTAAGGGTAAAGTACTTAGAAATACTTTAAGGTATTTAAGCATAGAACACAGAGAAGTACGCAAAACATAACCATGAATTTTCTCAAAATGAACCTTACCTACATAAGGAGCACCTGCAGCAAGAAATGGATGGTTATCAGCTCCCCCGGAACTCTTCCCTTTCTAGTCATTAACTGGCCGAGGGGAAGGAGGATATCAAACTCCTAGCACCAACATTCCCAGACACAAAGAATACATTTTGATAGTACATTCAGGTGTCAAGAATTGACCATTGGAATAGACTCATTAAACTGAAAGAATTTCTAAAGACTCAGTCAGACTTTTGATGTTGCAAGGTGTAGAAGAATCTTAAAAATTTAATATCTTTAGGTTTGTGTATAAAATAAAAGATATAAACTCAACATACAAGATTTTAACATTACCTGCAATTTAAGAACATGTACTGTCAGATGTTTTTAAAGTGCATGAGATAATTTACTTTAAACATTTATTTTAAAATACAGCTCCCTGTTTCTCCAGAGTTTGAAGTTTATTTCCAAGAGGACTTCGTAAAAGAAGTCCTAGGGACTATTAATCACAGGTGCTTTAATAATTCAAAAAGTGTATATGTAAACACACATGCCCATTGGCAAAGCATCACATTGTGGGTTGGAGTAAGTAACGACCAAAATAAATACAGCGTTTGCAAGCAGAGCATAAAAACAGATACACATTTCCTTGGGCTTACTGTGCAGGAGGCTGAATGTCCCCACCTTACTGATGAAAGGAAATGCCTAATACGGAGACTGACTCGCTGCAAAGCGACACTATCCTGCTTCTGAACCTGAAGAAAAAACTCCATTATATTGGGCTCACGTATAAGAGCAAATTCAAAACGTAAGAATCTTCGAGCGAAGGGCATATACTCCTAGAGAAAATCTTCTTGCAAAGGCGAATCTTTTTTTTTTTTTTTTTAATCTTTAAGTATGTCTTATAAGTTACCAGAAACAGGTTAGGATTTTATTAGGATATTTCTTTATTAGTTTGGGAATCTATGTTCCACTGGGTGATGCCTAATATAGCTCATGAGGCAAGGTTAGGCGGACCCCGTGTTACCTTTGCCACACCCTCCGGGCCGCCCCGTATCCCCAACCCCGTTCATTCTTTCTGGATGCTGGATACTTCCAAGGTAACCTGCTCACGTTGGCTCCCAACCTTGCTGCCAGGAAAGCAGCCCCGCTCGCCCGCCCCTTCCCCCCACTCTCGCTTCCAAGCAGCGGGGAAGCCGCGCAGTGTCCCCGCCCGGAAGCCCCACGCGAGCGGTGACTTCGCTCTGCCTCGTCCTTCCCCGAAGCCCGAAGACTTTTCCCACCAAGTCACCCACAAGTCCTCCTCCTGCCATCTCCCCCCTTCCTGGCGGGGGCGGGGGGGAGAGTTTAAAGCCGGGCTCCCTTCGCATTACACTTGCCAGGGTCCTGCCTTTAGCTGGGCTGGAAGCGGGCGAGGGTCCGCGGCTCCCCTGTTGGGCCCTTGCTTGGCGCGCGGGGGACAGACCGTCAGACCCTCCGCCGCCGGCTCCGACGCGCCCAGACTGCGAGGTCCGCCCTCGGCCGAGGGACCTACTTACCCATTTGGGACTGGGCCCCTTTCCCGGACCCCAGGGAGCGCGCGCGGGTTCGGCGGCGGCGCGGCGCGGCGCGGCGCGGCGCGGGCGTGTGGGGCGGGGAGCGACGGCGCGCCCGGGGCCGGCGGGAGGCGGACCCCCGCGGCAGGTGGGTGCGGCCGGCGGCAGCCGGGGCAGCGGCGGTGGCGGCGGCGGCCGCAGCAAGTGGTTGGGCCGCGCTGGTGTCCTTCCCTCCCCCTCGGCCTCGGGGTCCGCCCGCGGTGCCCAGTGCGCGGCGCCGGCGGCTCGGCTCCGCGTACCCTCCCGCCGCCGCCGGCCGCTCCCTTCCCCGCCCGTCCATGTCCCTGCCCGTGGTGCTCCCGGGCTCCTGCTGCCCTGTGGCCGGGCTCTCGGGCGGGCCGCAGGCCGGGGGCCCGGGCGCCGCGGCCGCCGCCAACCAGGAGACGCCGCTGCCCCCGCTGCGGCCGCGCTGGCCCCGGGCAGCCCTGCCGCCCCCCGTGCGGCCTCGCGGCGCAGCCACCGCGGCTGCCGCCGGGGTGCTGGCCGCGCCGCCCGCGCTCTCCTCCCGCCGGGCTGCTGCCGCCGCCGCCGCCGCCGCCGCCCCGGGCTCGGCGCTGCTGCCCGCTCGCCCGCTGCTGTCGCTCGGGCTGCTGCAGCTGATCCTGGGCTGCTGCATGGTGGCGCTGAGCTTCGGGGCGCTGTCGCTGAGCAGCTCCCCTCAGGTGAAGAACTCGTGTCCGTTCTGGGCCGGCTCCTCGGTGAGTGCCGCGCGCGCCCCCCTCGCCTGGACCGGGCCCTTGGGGGGAGCAGGGGCCTCTGGCGGGTCTGCTCCACTGCCCCGGCATTGCAGCCCCCCCAGGGCTGAGGTTGGGGAGCACAGACCCTTAAGCCAGTTGAAGTTTTTGGAGGCGTTGAGGCTGGGGCGGGGGGACGCTTAAAGAGAGAGTAGTTCAGGCGTGAAATGGGTTGCACCTGGATAGCGTTCCTTGCAGGCTGAAGGATGTTCCTGTCAAGTTAATAGAATCAAATAGATTTCCAGCTCGGGGAGATTGGAAGAATGGGGGTGGGTGGTAGGAAAGTAGGAGAAAAATGATTCAACTTCGGGCCGTTGAGTATTCACTTCTCCGGAAACATCTGCGTGGGGAGGATGGGCATTTGATCTGTTTTGTGCACGGAGGTATCCACAGTGCCTGGCACATAGTAGGTGTATTTGTGGGGTGATTGAAGTGACGACCTGACTGGGGTACGCCATTTATTTTATTCCACTTCAAGGCACACGGAAATGTGAAATGTATGGCGTACAATGGCTCCACTCTATCTGGCGACAAGTTCAAGTGGTAATGACGGTGTGTGCAAACCACGCCTGTACCTGGTCATTAAAGCAGGGTCCTAAACTCCCACTTGATTATTGGAGCCAGGCAGGATGCTGTGCAGAATTTAATTCTCAGGAACCCAAAGGGTCCTTATGCATGGGCTCCCCAGAGCCTCCGGAGCAGGGGGCAGCTCCCCAGAGATGTCTACAGGCCTGCAGCAACCGGGCCCTGCTTCCTCCCACGGGGAAGATTGCTCTGGGGCAAAAGCTGCCCAGCCCCTGGGGAAGACTGCTGCCTTCAGTGTCTGTGGACTCCAGGTGGCTCCTCATCCGGCCCTCCTAAAATATCCTAGCGCCTAAGGCATCCAACCCCTTGAGGTTTGCTGGGGATTGAGAGACTTGGAAATAGGTCTTTGCCTCATGATTGTGGAAGACAGGTGTTTGAAAGTAAAGGATCTTTTTATGAACTAACTAAATCTGAAAGTTTGAGTAAGATCCCTAATGAACGTATGTGCCAAATAAACATAAAATGGTCCTTTTGTGGGTCCATGCGTACCCAGACTCAAGACCAAATTTGCAGACTATAGGGAGAACTAATTGAACCCAAAGTAATTGTTTGAATAAGAACATCAAGAACGTTAAGTACTGTGAGCCCGGCCTGACATTTTATACTTAAACTGATGCCAGTCTGCTCTCCTTTTGAAATACTTGGGACGCTGGATGGTCTGACTGTGGAACAGCCCGTGCTGTGGGGTTCATGGTCTGTTTATGGTGCTGGAGGAATCCCACCCTCCTGGTCCCAGGGGCTCTCCCCATGGCCTCCTGGCTTTTTTTTTTTTTTTTTTAACAACAGGGTGGGGATTAGATTCGTTATGCTCCCTAGTCTACTTGTCAGACTAAATTCAGCCAAATGGTGGATGCATTTCGTTTCTCTAAATGCCACGGGCCAGAATTGAATCTTGCATACATTTACGGGGATTTCCCCTTTATAAAAACCATAATCTCTTGTCCTCTCAAAGATAGCTAGTTTAGGAGGATTTAAACCTATTTTTTTTTCTCTTCTGAAATCAAAACCCCAAATCAGTGTACTACTGTGAATTATTTCAGAGGTGAAGACACTTCGATGTCAGTCAAGCCACAGTTGGATTTGATGAAGCATATATAGCTAAAATAAATAAATAAAAGAAAGAAAGAAAGAAAGAAAAGGCCATCAGCCAGAAGATGAAGGCTCTTCCTGGCCCTGCTGGCTGGGTGTGTCCTTGTTTTCTAGGACCCAGCAAAACAGAGTAGGGAAAGGATCAGTGACTTGAAACTAAATTCTCTTCTGTGGGGTGGTTTTTCCACACCCCACCCGTCAGCTCTCTATGCAAACCTGCAGTTGTTTATCATGCTTATTTTTTGGTGGCCTGTTTCTGAGCTTGACAGCAGAATTTACAAAGTGACCGTAGAACCAGCAGAAACTGTGTGTTCAGAATGAATGGGTGGCATTTGAGGATGACATTAGGCACCATGACCATAGCGTTTTAGGAAAAAAGTTTCACCAGTAACGTGTACCTTTTGAATTTTTGTATATGAGAGAGACTTTTTGTTTGTGTGTTTTAACTCTGCATTATGGAAGATTTTAAGTTTCCTCAAACACTGTTCAGTGAACCTTCCTGTGCCTCTCACTGAGCTCCAGCAATCGATTCATCTCTGCCTCTTCCCGGCTTTACTGCTGGCTCTATGTGTTCTGATAGTGTCAGAAGGATGAGTGTTTTAAGCAGGGTAGGAATGAGCTCCATGATGCTCCCTGGGCCATTTGTCACATTAACTTCCCACATTATTTTGAAGCAAATCTCAAACATCACACCATTTCATCTGTAAATAGTTGAATGTGTGTATCATTTTTATTTTATTTATTTATTTATTTTTATTTTTAAAATTTTTTTTAAGATTTTTTTATTTATTCATTTAACAGAGAGAGAACACAAGCAGGCAGAGAGGCAGGCAGAAGCAGAGAGAGAGAGGAGCAGGCTCCCTGCCGAGCAAGGAGCCCGATGCGGGACTCGATCCCAGGACGCTGGGATCATGACCTGAGCCGAAGGCAGCTGCTCAACCAACTGAGCCACCCAGGCGTCCCTGTGTGTATCATTTTTAAAAGAAAACCTAAACAAGAAGAAAAACATAAACAATAGAGAGGCAGCATATAAGTGACTGGGCAGGTCTTAAGAACCACCCCACCTCACACTTTTCCTATGAAAATTTTAAATCTCAGCAAATGTAGGAAGAGTAGTGTAATGAACTCCTATTTACCCATCACCCAGCTTCGGTAGTTAATCAGCACATGGCCGCTGCTTACCCACACCCACTCTCCCTACTGGATTATTGTAAGGTGACTCCCTGGTATCATAATTTCAGCCATGATATATTTCAGTATGGATTTCTAAAAGAAAGCAGCTTAATAGACAAAGAAAGGACTCAAGAGCACATTGTAATGTATTAATATAAAGATAGCTAAACTGAGGTTTTTATGAAAAAAGCTTAAAAATTATGACTTGAGGACGGCAGGGCACATATGTATATGTATATGTATATGACACCTTTATTGAGATACAATTCACATTCCATACAATTCACCTATTTAAGGCGTGCATTTCAACGATTTTTGGTGAATTCATGGAGATGCACGAGCATTGCCATAACCCAATTCTAGAAAATTGTCATCACCCCAAAAAGAAACCCTGTACCCATTAGCAGTCACCCCCCATTTCCCCCTTGACCTCTTTAGCCTTAGGCAACTACTGATTATTTTACTTTCTGGTTCTGTGGATTATTCTGGACATTTCATATGGACAGAATCATCCAATACAAGGTCGTTTGTGACTGGCTCCTTTCACGTAGTATAATTTGCAAGGCTCATTCAGATTATGGCAGGTGCTTATGACCCACTTCATTCCTTCATTGCCGAATGAGATTCTACCATATGGACATAAGACGTTTTATTTATCGCTCAGAGGTTTTGCTGGCATTTGAAACTAGATAGTTGAGTGGCCAGTTTGTCTGAGGTTACTTTGGACCTGTGTTGGAACACCGTGGAAGGATATCTTCATCTCCCATGGAAGAATACATACATTCATCTCTGAATGACCGTGGGGTGCCTTAGTCTGCTCTAGCGATTAATTTGGCAAATCTTATTTATGGGCCATTTTAAATATAATTTTTGTGATGATTTTATTGATTTTCCTTGGCCCTTTATTTTACATGGCAGCAGTGTGACATTGATAAATTCTTGAGTAAGTCATTGAGCCTCTCAGCTTCAATTACCATCTGTAAAATGGGTACAATGATTCTTGCCTCAGAACTGATTTTGTGAGGGTGTAACTGGAGAGCATATAGGAGAACTTGCTGCTGGGCTCTAGTACCACGCCTGGCATATAGTAGAACCTTAATCAGTGTTTTTTAAACATCAAGGCAATATTTAATCCAAGTAAAGTGAAAAGATCAGTTTTCTCTGGGACATTCTAGTAACCATCATGTATACATTAGAAATATCCAGGTGGCTACTTCCTCAGTCTTTTTAATGAATCATGCTGGACAGATAGAGAAGCATGATACATACCAACACGTACACATGCGCACACACATTTTTTTTTTACACACACATTTTTTAAAGTTGCCAATGTAAAAGTTATACGGCAAGATTGATTGTTGAGAGGTTTGACTATTGTGTAAACAATAAGGTAAACATGGTACATTTACAGCGTGGCTCTTCTTATCTCTATGTTCAGATATAACAACTTTTGGCAAACAGTTCAGCACATTTTTGCCCTAAGGCATGTTCATGGATAGCAAAGGAAAAATAGGGCAGTAAAATAATAAGCTTTTGTTCTTAACGATTTGATTTTTAAGTTGGGAAATTAAGGCACATTAACCATATATGGTGGGTAACAATGATTCTTGCGTGAAGTACGTTGGAATCCTTCTTTGCAATATCTTTGAGAAAAGAAAGGCCTCTGCTTTTTCCTATAAGCTACAAGGAATGGGTTACAAGTGAGTGAAACCAAAATTATAATAAGTCTCATTATAATAATATAGAGATACTTCAGTGTTGGAAAATAGGTGTTTGCCTGTTCATTCAGGGCAAGCTTCATCTAGTACTGGGTGGAAAGAATGCTGATGAGTTTGCTTTTTGCTGTTGGTAAACTCTTTTAGGAAGCACAAAAGTGGAAAATGTATTTACGCTAGAAGAGTCATCTTCAAGCAGGTTAATCCCCTATTTCTGATCTTCATTCATTCATTTATTCACTGTCCATTCATTCATTTGTTGACTCTGGCCATAACTGACTGGCTGACTCTAGGAGCCTTGAATACTCACAGATCCAAGCCCTCATGAGATTACCAGTGAGCGTAAAACACAACCAAACAAGTAATACCATTGTGGTGTAATGGGTACTATGGAGGGCCAGCGTTAAGGGACTTCTTGTCTCTTCTGATGGAGCTCCAGCTTCTGGTGCCGCTGAGGGAGGTGGAGGTATTGAATCCTCTACCTCCTTCTCTTCTTTCCCTGACCCTTCTTGCCATTTATGAATTCCCCCCAGCCCCAGATGAAATGTGAGCATCTATGTCCTAAGTCTTGAGCTCTGAAAAATTCATCCCCAGCTGCAGCTCTTCTCTTCTGCATTCCAGAAGATTCTAACTAATCAGTCTCTACCTCACCTCTCACAGGGTTCCGTAAATGGTATAGGCATTAGTTGGGCTTGAAGAACGGGACAAATTGAGTAGAAATAAGTATATGCCTTTGTTGTCAGGTTTAGGACTGAGGTGGCTGTAACTACAAGTCCCACCTGCAACTAGAATCTAATTTCTTAGAGCATCTCTGTAAAGAAGGGCGGTTTACGAAAATCCTGTTGGGATTTAACGTGAGTGTGTGCTGAGTCTATAAAACAACTCAAATGGAAATTTATTTATTACCTTTAAGTAGTTTGCCTTACAATCCATGAACATGGTATATGTTGATTTGAGTCTTCATTTATTACCGCTTAATAAGGTTTATATTTTAAAAGGTTAATAAGGTTTATATTTCTTCCTATTGGTTCTTAAGTATCTTTAAGTTCATATGTATTTTGAGATTACTGATATTTATTATTTGTCAAATACATTTTGTATGTGTTTTTAAAATTATGTTTTAAGTTTATTGTTCATATATACAAAAATCCCCTCTCAAAAAATAATAAAGATAGCTTAGTCCCTTTATCCCAGAGACCCTTTATTTTATTTTATTAAAGATTTTATTTATTTGCTAGAGAGAGAGTGCCACAGAACAAGCAGGGGGAGCAGTAGGCAGAGGGAGAAGCAGGCTCCCTGCTCAGCAGGAAGCCGGATGCAGGACTCAATGCTGGGACCCTGAGATCATGACATGAGCCAAAGGCAGCTGCTTAACTGACTGAGCCACCCAGGCATCCCAGAGACGCTTGATTTTAAATGACTCTTGTATTCGTCATGATCTTTTAAATAAATGAATATATATATATATATTTACCCCCTCACCTTAGCAACCATATTCCTGGGATTTTCTCCAACAGAAATAAAAAGCACTTGTTTTTAAGCATTTTTTGGCCATGGATGGTTACCATAGCATTCATTGTGAGTGCAAAAAACTGGAAATAGAATGATTATCAATGAACATGAAAATGACTGACTGCATTGGGTAAACTGTACAAAGGAATATTATGTAGCCATTAAACAAAAATGAATGGGAGCTATTCCAGTGGACATGAAGAGATTCCCTTGAGATATTTATTGAGAAAGAAAAAGAAGAGGAGGAAAAGTATCTTTTATGACCCATTCTTTTAAAGATTTTATTTATTTATTTGACAGAGAGAGAGAGAGAGAGATCACAACAAGTAGGCAGAGAGGCAGGCAGAGAGAGAGGGGGGAAGCAGGCTCCCTGCTGAGCAGAGAGCCGGATGTGGGGCTCAAGGATGTGGGGCTCAAGGATGTGGGGCTCAATCGCAGGACCCTGCGATCATGACCTGAGCCGAAGGCAGAGGCTTTAACCCACTGAGCCACCCAGGCGACACTATGACCCATTTTTTTCTAAAAGTTGACCTCTGTGCATATGTATTCATACACATACACACATTTGTCTAGTAATAAGAATTTAAAGAAAAATCTGTACATGTGTAAAATAGGTAAACACACCAAGTTGTTCATGTAGGTGAGGGTGGGATGATGTGGCTGGTGGGAGAGGTGGAGAGGATAGCTGAGGCCTCTCACTACTTTTTTATGGGCATTTATGGGCGGGGCCGGACACCTCATTTTAAAGATTATATTGATTTGATGGGAAAACTGTATTCCAAAAAACTGAATCACAGGGTTCTATATTAAGGGAGACAGGTGGTCTAAATACCAAACACTAACTGGTCACATCGTATTTATACTTCAGGGAAGTGGGCAGCTTGTGTTTCCCTCAAGGGCAGTCAAATGTTTCGGTTATGTTTTTACAAAAAGAGTTGCGTTTCCTTGGCCGAGTCCAGTGAGCAGGAGGGCGGGCAGGCAGGGAGCACATGCCCACGTGGGCGCGCACACGCACGCACACAGTAACTTAACAGGCTCACACACGTGCGAGCGTCCGTGCCCACGCACAGCCTGCAGGGGGAGCCAGCGCTGGATTGCGGGGAATCCCGAGGAATCCCTGTCCTCACCGGGAGAAGCTTTTGAGTTGGAAGAGACCCGGAGACGGTTTCCTCCACTTTACCACATATCTAAGTAAACGAGAGTGAGGACCAGAAAAGTGAGCTGACTTGGCCAAGATTGCCGACGTATTTAGAAGCCGGGAGGGGAACCTGGACCCCACGGTCTCATGGATTTCACGTTCCAGTTTGTAAAGGAGCTGAGGCCATAGGCAGACCTGCGCCCGGCGCGTCTCCAGGCAGCACTCCTTCAGCAAGCAGAAGGAGCCTGTGGAATTTAAGATGATTGCAAGGATCTGGTGCCCGATGGGTAGGCAGCTGAGAGTATGTTTAAACATACACGGGACACAAGGATCTGTTGCCTATCTGCCCATATGTAGTTCCTGGTCCTTGATGTAGGTGGGTAGACAAGTCTGCTGGCTTGACACTGTGGCTTGATGGCCTCTCAGCCAGTAAATGCAGAATGGAGGGCGTGGTACCAGGCCTGTGAGCTTGGAATCTAAAGTAACACTTAAATCAATAATAAACAGTAATTGTGAACCATACATATGAGGGGCTTGGGGAAAGGAAAACCCTCGTAACAGCATCGAGCAGATGCGTGCACACTGCCCCACAAGGGAAGGCGTGCTCCAGGGACATAACCGTGTCCCTGAGCTCAGGAACCACTTTGACTGTCCTTTCCCAACGGCTTGGTGAACTGGGTCATCCAGAGGGCGGATGGTGATTTCCAGTTTACATTTTGGCCAAATGCTGATTCTTCTTTACCAAGGATTTTAGATTGTTGTTTATCGAAGTGTCATTTGGCAACATGAGAATTTTCTCACTGTAGCCCCTCCCCTCTTTGTGAAATAAAGGCTCAGGAACATCTGTTGGTTGCCAGTCATGTGATAGGAGCCAGGCTGCAAGACGAGGATTGGGAGACAAGATAGGAGTTGACAGTTGATGGGCAAGGCAGAGATGTACCCCTCAGGTTATTAGGACGGAGAGCGTTTTGGGGAGAACATTGTGTAGAGGACTCCCCGGAGTGTGCCAAGAGTGCAGGGTGGTGGGATCCATGAAGGCTTCTCGGAGGAGGTGACTGCTAGTCAGGATCTTTCAGGATGCATGGTAGATCTCAGGCAGCCATGAGGGGAGCTGGGAGAAGACCCTGCAGCCAAGAGAAGGACAGAGCCCTGCGGTGTCTAAAGCCTGGCCAACGTGGTGGGGGTTAGGTGTGCTTGGGAGGAAGATGGGTTGGGAGGGGCAGGGGTACATAGAAACCAGGCTAGAGAAGTGGGCAGAGGAGGATCCTGAGAGACCTTGTGTACAACTTCAGGAAGTTCGCTTGTCCCACCAAGGATGGGTACGCATCTAACGAAGGGACGGTTGTGGCCCTGCATGTGTCATATGAGGTTGACAAGGCAACAGGTTTAGTGCCACAAAACTGGTCCCTTCACTAACTGGAAGGATAGACTACTCTCTCTGTTGTTGTTGTTGTTGTTGTTGTTCTTCTTCTTCTTTGATTTTATTAATTTATTTGAGAGAGAGCACGAGCAGGAGGAGAGGCAGAGGGGCTAGCAGACTCCCCACTGAGCAGGGAGCCCAGAACCCCAAGATCAGGACCCAACCGAAGGCAGACTCTCAACCGACTGAGCCACCCTGGCACCCCTCTTTGTGTGTTCTTTTTTTTTTTTTTTAAAGATTTTATTTATTCATTTAACAGAGAGAGAACACAAGCAGGCAGAGAGGCAGGCAGAAGCAGAGAGAGGAGCAGGCTCCCTGCGGAGCAAGGAGCCCGATGCGGGACTCGATCCCAGGACGCTGGGATCATGACCTGAGCAGAAGGCAGCTGCTTAACCAACTGAGCCACCCAGGCATCCCTCTTTGTGTGTTCTTAATTGACCTTAAGAAAAACCATGCACAGTCAATAAAAAAGCTTTGGGGACCCTGGAGGGAAAGAGAGTCCAAAGTGGTCTACCAGGGCTCACATAAACAGTAGGAATATATTAAATATTAGAGTTAGAAGGCTTTGAATTTTCAGAGTTTTTTGAAAAAGAATACTTTAGAGACTAGGATTAGTTTATTGGAATTGGTCCCTTTTCTAGATTTATAATACTGTTTATCCTTCTAGGTGATACTCTCTGGAATCATAGGATTAACAACTTGGAAACGGCCTATGATACTCCTGGTATGTACTGATCTCATAAATTGTTACCCTTTGTAAAACGTGCTATGTGAGAAGTCTGTTGGAATCAACCACTGAAGAAATACCGAAGCTTCCTTGTTCGTTAAAAAAAGAGACTCACAATGGATACTATTAGAAGTCAGACCTTCTCATAACGGTAAAGCGAGATGAGAGTTTTGTCACTTTTCTGATTCATTTTAAACTTCTTATGTACCCAATGTGTTTCTAGTTCCAAGATTAGATCTATTGTAAAGATGTGATTTTAAAAATCGGTTTGCTGTGGACATTTTTAAGTATTCACTAAAGCAGAGGGAATAATTTAACGAACTCCCTGCACTAATCACTTCACTTCCGAAACTACCGACTCAGTCAGCCCTGTTCAGCTAAACCCCCCACCCATCCCTGTGCTCCCATATTCTTTTTCACCTCAATATTCCTTTTGAAGTAAATCTCAGGTATTAAATCATGAATGCACAATTGTTTATTGTCCTCATGCTTTGGTTGGACAACCTCAGAGTTTCATGACTTAAGACTCTTTTTATTCTCTCTTCATCACACATCTATCATATTTTCATGAGTATAAAGACATATATTGATAACTTTATCCTTTTTATTAGTTATTGATATTTTTTGATATTGATATATTTATAACACAATATAAAGTTAACCTGTTTTGAAGTTCACAATTCAGTGGCATTTAGTACATTCCTAATATTCGGTTTTTTTTTTTTTTTGCTATGTCCTTTGGATTTAGGGACTACTTTAAAAAATGGACAATTGCCAATGGAATTGCCAACTTTCAAAGATGAAGTGGAAGGTCTGACAAATGCGATTTGAAGTTCATATAATGAAAGAAAATTTTTTTCTATATAACATCTCTTCCTGTTTTTCTCCCCATCCATCTTGAAATAGGGTTTAAATAATTTTCTAAAACCATTTTGTGTATATACTTAACAGTTCATCTTAGACCATGTTTGCTGGGCGGTGGGTAATAAATACAGAACTAGCTAAATTCTTAAATTCAGGGAGAAGCAGCTCACTGTAGAATACAGTTGGAGTAAGGGATCCCAGTACTGTGCTGATGGTCTTGAAAAACTAAAGAGTTTGTAGGCCCACAAGACAATTTAGGCAACATTTTAGAAGTCCATCATTTAATATTTCTGGCAGGGGTAAGTTATTGGTGTAGTATTTTCATCTACAAGATAGCAGGGTAGGAGAAAATGAGGCTTCGGATGAGTTTTATGGCATGTGTTATGAGTGGCTGAGTTCTCTTTTGCAACAACTTTCTAGAAAAATGTTGGATGGGTCCAATATTTATACTAATATTTGGCTATAGGAGTCATTTTTGTCCTGATTTTTCCATTGGGTCAATATTGAAATGCTCAGTAACACAAACCTTAGGTATTTAAACTAAAATCAGAACATCTCTAATGCTCTTTGCATTTTTAAGATTCCCGATGATGAGAATAGGAGCATGTGTTCTGGGTAGATATTTAGAAGGGTAGATATTCGTTATGTGAGCTCTAACAACTATAAATGAAAACCTTAGTAGAGACGTGTCTTTATTATTATGCCTTTAGATTTATTTCTCATCTTTGATACGTATAGGTACAACTCTGTCAAAGCTATAACCAGTTTGTACGTATGCTGTGCTCTGCGTTTCCCGTTTAAAATTACATTATGTCCATATCAGTAAACATTATGTTTCCGTGTACAAGGAGTCCACATGCCTGCCTGCATGGCATCGTGTCTCATTTCTGTGTTGCCGGCAGTTATAAACCTGCTGGACACGTGGGCTGTCTGTAATTCGACTGTTATGAATTACGTATTTAGAAGTATTTGGAATCAAGTAGAGATAGTTTTGAAATGCTAGTTAACATCGAGTTAAAGAGAAGATAAGTGAGTTGATAAGAATCGTACAAGGACAAACGTTCTGGGTGTAGCAATAGATCATCCAAGCCTTGGTCAACATCGTAAATGAAAAATCCTCAGTTCACGTGCCTCTTAATAATATTCTGTTATAACTTGTGCCGTATGCCTTTGTTATGTTAAAAAATTTAAAAAAGGGGCGCCTGGGTGGCTTAGTGGGTTAAAGCCTCTGCCTTCCGCTCAGGTCATGATCTCAGGGTCCTGGGATCAAGCCCCACATCGGGCTCTTTGCTCCGCGGGGAGCCTGCTTCCCCCTCTCTCTCTGCCTGCCTCTCTGCCTACTTGTGATCTCTCTCTCTCTCTCTGTTGAATAAATAAATAAAATCTTTAAAAAAATTTTTTAAAAATTGTGTGATGTTATGAAGGAAACTGGATATGCCAGTCAGACACTCCTAGTCTGAGTCCCAGCTCATCCCTTGAAGAGCTGTATAATGTACAAGCCACTTAACTTTCCTGGGTGTAGTTTTCTTTTTTCTTTTTCTTTTTTCTTCAGATTTTGCTTATTTATTTTACAGAGAGAGGGAGAGAGAGAGAGAGCACGAGAGCACAAGCAGGGGGAGTGGCAAGCAGAGGGAGAGGGAGAAATAGGCTCCCCACTAAGCAGGGAGCCTGATGTGGGACTCAATCCCAGGACCTTGGGATCATGACCTGAGCTGAAGGCAGATGCTTAACCGATTGAGCCATCCAGGCGTCCCTCTTGAGTGTAGTTTTCTTTTCTGAATGGAGGGGATAATCTAGTGACACCAAGTGGGGGCTCTGACTCCCCCCTCACCCTCCCCATAATGGCTGCTTCACCTTTCCTTTGGCCTCCCCCAGACCCTTCCCTGAATTTAGGGAATGTGCCATTGAATGATTTGGGGTGGGAGGTCACATTCCATCAGAGAGCCTGGAGGGGGGCCCTGTGGGTCTCTGTTCCTGCCAACGGGGGCTTGGCTGGTCATTTCCAGCTCTTGTCCCCTACGCTCTACCCACAGGGGCACCTTCTGACTGGGACACAGCCAGGCTGTTTTAACCAACTTGGGACCTTCTTCCCCTAGCAGTTTCCTTACCTGGCTCCTTTTCTTCGGGGGTCTCAGCTCAGCAGTCACTTCCTGAAGGAGACCTTCCCTGGCCACCCAATGACAGTGGCCCGTCGTCCCTGCCTCTCAACACGTCCGAGCACTGGGTTTTGGCCTCACAGTTTGTAATTAGCCTGTGTGCTGTTCGCTTACTGCTCGGTGTGTCTCCCCACCGTAGAGAGTTGTCTGCAGACCGAGGAGTCTTGTCTGTGTTATTCACCCAGTGTCCCCAGAAACAGTGCGCTCGATACACATCTGTTACTGACCGTGAAGTAAATTTGGCAGCCAGTAAGAAATTTCGGTCCTAGGTTCTCGACATTTCTCTTTTTGCTTCTGTCTTAAGTTTCTCTCACTGGTTTCTGTCCTCTAGGACGCTGTCTTCTTCCCCCTCTTACTTCAGGGTGGTTAGGGAGTATGCAGGCGGAGGAGGCTGGGAGGGGACAGTTGGTCTTTCCAGGGCCCTTTGAGAGGCAAGCTGTCCTCATTTTGAGTTGCTGGGCGCACACTTCATCTAGAACACTTGAATACTTCGTTTTGAGGACTGTTTATATTTGCGCTGCTTCTTTTGTGATTGTTTCAGTGATTCCATTCGCTTTTATACGGTGTGCACAAAGAAGGCTCAGCCTGACCCAATTCCTTCAAATTCAAGTTTTCATGGAAACTCAGAGTTGGACGTGTTTGTTCACCAGACCCTCTTCCTTATACCGATTAAATACTCTTGTGTCCAGAACAAAAGTAATGATCTTGGACCATCGTTCGTAAATATTTATAGCTATTTTTGACCGTGACTAGGATCAAGCTAGTGTGTGTGTGTGTGTGTGTGTGTACTTGTGTGTGTGTGGGCACACATGCATCATTTCAGGCTGTGTGCTTTCGATGAAGAGCAAACGTTTTCCGCTTTTGAAGAATGTTCTTATTTCTTCGTGTTACCTCCTTTTTCATTCTAATAAAACGGCTGGTAAATTTTTAGAAATTACAGACTCTGTGCTGGGAGTGACCTCAAAGATTATCGTGTCTTGTCGCGGCACCTCAATTCAAAAATGGAATTGTCTTAGTAAGGTGTTTTTCGTCAGTGGTACGTTTGGCAAGAATTCCTACCGGGAAAGCCTCGCCAAACTTTTGGCCTATAATTTTGGTTGTTTATGAAGTGGTCATTGGAGCTATTTTTCTTGTCAGTTTGGAAGAGATGGGGTGAACATAATCTGAAGGCTAATAAAGAGATCTCTTTATTCTGTAGCATCAAGGATGAAGGTACTTCCTTGGTGATGTTCTTATTCTTAGGTCACGTAGGTGGTTTGTTCTCAACTGTGGGCCATGGGGCTTTGCACCCCAGACTGAGAATTGAAGAGGTAAATGAACTGGATATTTAAAAAAATGATCCATCAGTTTCTCTTCTAACTTTACGATTATGGAATTTAGGGTAAAACTTCATTTCCCAAAAAGAGACTAAAAAATGATTTCGGTAAGATATACAAACATTCCGTCCTCTCACCTAACTGTCCCAACAGGCTAGGTTGGCCATGATGGTTCTACAAAGCCATTTGGGGGATCCCAATTCTTTCCATCTTATTGGGCCTTGAAGGGAGAGTCACAGATCACCCATAAGAGATTGGGGAATTAGCCCACCTGCTAGTCAGAAATACTTGTAGGTGGGCGCCAGGTTGGCTCAGTGGGTTAAAACCTCTGCCTTCAGCTCAGGTCATGATCTCAGGGTCCTGGGATCAAGCCCCGCATCGGGCTCTCTGCTCAGCGGGGAACCTGCTACCTCCTCTCTCTCTGCCTGCCTTTCTGCCTACCTGCGATCTTTCTCTCCGTGTCAAATAAATAAATGAAATCTAAAAAAAAAAAGAAAGAAAGAAATACTGGTAGGTGAGTTAGCTGCAAGACAGATGGTGGCCCTTTCATATCAGATGACATGAAGACCAGGAGGGGTCAGAAGACCCGTGGGCAGTTTAGGGATCTGTACATTTATAAAATGAGCTCTAAAGCTCTGACTTTGTGCATTCTGGTTTTCTAAGTATATGTCCTGGTTGTCAAAAATTTGGAATGAGCCTTTGTTTGAGAGTTCAGGAAACCTGCATTTTAATGCTGACACGTTACCACCAGTTATCGGTGACCTTGGGGAAATCTCTTGGGTTCTGCATCTGTAAAATGATGAACTTACATCAGAGCAATCTTTTAAGAGTCCTTTAGCGCTCATTGTGTAGGTTTCCAGAATGCTCGTTAGTTACCCAGAGGGTGTTTTAACTTTAGACGGACATTTTCAACAGGCTATTGTATAAGCTCCCTGTGTATAAATACTATGATTACTTCACTCTTGGTTTTTTAAGGTGTAAAAATAGATGGCCGTTCTTTGTCTTCAGAATAATTAATAACACTCTGTTGCACACATATAATGCTTAAGTTTGTATCTTTAGTCATGTGGTTTATGCGGCAGGTATTTTTCCTGTTTTATAGATAAGGGACCAGCTCAGGTCTGGCTCAGGACTGAACCAGCTTGACCAGTTCACAAACACAGGAACTATTATTGGAGAGAACTGGGGACGTTAACTCCCAGTCCAGTCCTCCTTTCCTGGTACCATTCCTCAACCTCCTCCATTAGCAAGTTGCTAGGGCACTTCTCTGTGCCCAACGATGTGTGTGTCTGTGTGTGTGTGAGATGCAATTATTTTCGTATTTGTGACTGTCTAATTCTTTTTCAAGTTCTAAAGTGGCCAGTTCATCCTTCCTTGAAAAGAGCACGTGGCACAATTGAACAAGGCACAGGAGGGTCAGCTTTGCGATGTAATCCTGCCACTTTCCATCAGTGAGCGGCCAAGGAAATTATCTGATGGGTTTCCTCATTGGTATAGTGGGGCTGTACCCTTCTCTCAGGACTGTAGACAGGGATGCATCGTGAAACTGTAAAATGGGGGCATTTTACAGTTTACTGAATGGCTCAGTCGGTTGGGCGTCTGCCTTCAACTCGGGTCATGATCCCGGCGTCCTGGGATCGAGTCCCGCATCCAGCTCCCTGCTCAGCGGGAAGCCTGCTTTTCCCTCTCCCTCTGCCTGCCGCTACCCCTGCTTGCACTCTCTCGATCGCTATCAAATCAATCAATAAAATATTTTTTAAAAACCCTGTAAAATGTAAAATGAGATCTAAGGCGAACACATTATGAATCATTTTCATCATCTGTTGAGAGATTTGGTCTCTCAGTTCGATGTGTCATTAGATAACCCATTACAGCAAAATATGCACGTAGGCTCATTAAAGCACCCTGGGCTGGCCTCAGGCTCATCCGGGAGCACAGTGGGCCTGGTCTGCTGGCAACAGAACTTCCATTGCTCTCCTCCGATCCCCTGCTCCCCGAAACCGTGCATTGGGTAGGAAGCTGGCCTCCTCAGAAACTGGGAGGGCTTTGGGCGGCCCATCTCTGGGCAGAATCAAAGCCGGAGCAGCAATTCCTTGCTTCGCAAACTGGCCTCAGCCAGGCGGATGTGCTCTCATTAGCAGCTTTAGATCAGGTAATTGCTCCAGCTTTGAGCACCCTTCCTGCCAAGTCCATTATTACAACGAAAGTGAGCCTCGGCCGAATTCTGCTACACAGGCCCACCCTTCTTCACCAACAAACAAACCAATTGGTCCTGGGCTCTGTTCTGTGAGCTCAGAGGGTAGAGGACTAAGATTTTTACTGCGCTCACAGAGCCCTGTGAACCATTTTTTGCCTCTCGTTTTTGTTGCACCCGTTTGTCTTGAAAACCATTGCTGATGCCTTGAAACGCTGCTGAGGAAGCAAAACTCAGTTTACTGGAGCTGCCACAATAAGGGAGAACACCTCCGTGCCCGTAATCCTCAGAAGGGGTGAATCAGAGAGCGTATTTGCTCTTTTTGCCTATTTATAGGATTGGCGGACTCCTGCCGGGGGATCGTGAGGTGAGCTTTGCCAGGGTTTGGGCAAAAAGCTTATGACATGATAGCTTTGGAAGGGAGGGCCTGGACGCAAGATCTGATGAGTAAGCTGTTAGTTTTGATAAATGATTTTAGTTGGTTCATAGTCTTACAGTTGAGGAACAAATACTTTCTGGGGCAAGCAGCTGAGTTCTCTTTGCTCGTTCTCAGTATTGTTTAATATAGCGTCAGAAAAATACGGCCAGCCACAGAAATTGATTAAAGTTGGGAAAGGAAATTATGTTGGTTTCCGCTCTGAGCACGAGTTTCCAGGAGTCCCATTGTGCTAATTAGACAAGCCAAGAGCTACATCGGTTGGACAACTCATTTCCACAGTCAGTCAGCTAATTTAACAAAGCTGCTTGGGTCTTGCTGAGAGATGAAAGCAAAGGAAGCTTCTGGAGTAAATGCTCGTAAATGCCGGTTGACGAGCCTGGAATCTGACCGTCCTCAGGATGAGAGCATCCCGTGGGCCGACTGATGTGTTTGTAGTATCACACTGTGTGCAAGTACGTCACAGGGCCCACTGTGGTGGGGTGTGGGGGTCTGGGTTACGGAAGGGAGCCCTCCAACCAGCCCTGCCTCCGGGCCGTCTGGGCCCCACAGCCTGGAGGGGTCCGTTTCTGATATGCCGATGGGAGAACTGCAGGGACCATGAGTGATTTGGGGCAAGAGGGGAGACCATTTTGAATTGGGGAGCGTCTTGACATCGATACAGTGCCCTGTGGAAAGTGCCACTTGTGTGTGTGTGTGTGGTTTTTTTTTTTTAAACCTGGGGGGTCTATACCTACGTGTTTGTAGTCCCTCGGAAAATTTCTGAAAGGATATTGTGAAAGGATATACGGGAAAGTGTTTATAGTAGGCACTTGTGTGGAGTGTGTTGTGTGAGGGGGGAGGGGAAGGAGGGAGACTCGGACTTCCCACTTTCTGCCTGGAGAGGACGTGCATTGTGTTGTGGGACCTAGAGACTGTTTTGATTTCCTTGTTTTTTTTTCCCCAAATATGTTTATTTTAATTTTTCAGTGTTACAAGATTGATTGTTCATGCACCACACCCAGTGCTCCATGCAATATGTGCCCTCCTCAATACCCACCACCAGGCTCACCCACTCCCACCCCCTCCCCTCCAAAACCCTCAGTTTGTTGCTCAGAGTCCACAGTCTCTCATGGTTCATCACCCCCTCCTTGTTTTGTTTGGGGTTAGTGGCCAGCCTCTTTGTATCAGAAGGCTGGGGTTTCGTTTATTTGCCTTTGTGTGCATCTCGGTGGGAGGCAGGGCCCCTCCAGCCATGGCAGCTTCTGAGGCCAGATGCTAACCCGCTGACCTCCAGCACGGAAGCTCCTGCCCAGGACTCTGACGCTGCAGTCTTTGATGCAGAATAGGCCAGGCAGCTCAGACCTCCTTGGGTCCGAGGCTGGCAACCAAGGACCTGGTTTTCCTGGGCCATGACCTTGGTAGAGGTGCGAGCACCCGGCTTCCCTTGGCTCCTTCCCAGGTTTCTGAGCCTGGTTCCTGGGGCTTCTGTGAGCTACCTGATAGCCCTGCGAGAAATTCCTTTTCTGTTTAAATAGCCTCGGTTGGTTTCCACTGTTCATAATGCAATCAACTCTGCTGTAGGGCCGCGACTTCTGTCTTCTACGAATGTTACTTTTATAACCATTTGTAAATGAATTCAAAAATAAATGAAAGGGATTCACTTTAAATATTTGGTCACTTATGGTAACTCAGGCGAAAACCAAGAAGTCCAGTGGGTGCTCAAATTAGGTTAATTAATGGTGAGTGCTTGGTGTTGGGTATCAGGGCCGGGGTGGGGGCAGCATTGGGTCTTACTAGATGTAATTTCTTAATGAGGAGACCAAAGGGTGGCCTTGAGGAATTCTTTAACAAAGAAAATAGAATAATTTATAAATCAAGTTGATGGAGACAAAAGAATACAGATTTCAGTCAGACCTGGATCTGGTCTGGGTCCCCTAATTGCATAATTTAGGGCATAATAAATAAATCACCTCTCTGAGAATGTCTCCTATTTATTTTATGTCCGTATCCACAAAACATATTTATAAATGATATATATGCACGTTACAGATATCAAACATATATATAGTACATATATGGGCACACTATCATATCAAACACATATAGGGCATATATGCTATATATATTTATCAAACCTATGCATGTTATATATATACATAGTGTGCGTGTATATATATGCCATATATATGCCATACACATGCACTACATATATCTGTATCTCTATATATCTCAAACACACCACTGTGACGTGGTGACATTTGATAATTTACTAAATGCCTTTTAAGAGGAACAAAATATTTTTTATTTAAGGTGCTCGTTAGCGGCCTTCCTCTTATAAAAATAGTCATCAGACCTCAGTACATTTCTCCAAGCACCCAAACCTGAGCACACTCTCCAAATGAGCCATTTTAAACTCTTTCTGATTTTAGTGCCCTGATGGTTGTCTTCATCCTAAAGATGAGGGAGTCATAGTGTTCTCTCCCATTTATCCTCTCGTTTGTTGGGTTTTTTTAAAAATTATTTTTATTTCTCCTCTCAATGACTTTATAATTTCAAATAATTTTTATGAACTTCTGTTTCTCAATTCATCAACTCGGGATAGTATCTTTTGACTCTTTTTTTGTACGATGAAGGAATTAGCCCTCAACTCTACTTTTTCCCTCCTGCTGCCTCCTTCTGATGGTAAAACCATTACTCTTACATTTCTCCGTGTTTAACATTTATACCTTGCTCTCAAACTTTATTATACCATTCAGATTTTGTCCTTAAATTGTTTCTAAGATAGTGAAAACCAACAATAGCACTTGCAGTATTTTCACTATGTGAACGTGATTGTAATAGGATGGGAGAATTGGAGTCTTTATTAAAAATTTTTTTTATTATTTTTAAAGATTTTATTTATTTGAAGGGGGGAAGGGGCAGAGGGAGAGGGACAAGCAGACTCCCTGCTGAGCAGGGAGCTCAACTCTGGGCTCAATCCCGGCGCTCGATCCCAGGATGCTGAGATCGTGGTCTGAGCCGAAGTCAGACACTTAACTGACTGAGCCACCTAGGCGCCCTTGGATTCTTTATTTTCAGGTTCACCTGGGGCTGCAGTTCATAGAGCAGGTGCCAACAGCTTCCACATTCCAGGGCTAGACTGTTGAGGCAGGACTTGTAAAACTTCTGGGTGAAAACCAGTTTTGCAACCCTTTGCTGATCTCCATCCCCCAGCCTAGAAAAAGATTAGGGATTAAAGAGACAGATGGTTTGGAGACAGTTACTGAATGGCTGTGGCATTTTGAGTCCACCTCCCCGTGGGGGAGGGAATGAGTGCTTACAGATAAGGGCGTGGAGAACCTGATATGGGTCCCTCGGTTGACGGACTGGTATCAGGCACTTGCCTGGGGAATTTTGAAAGGCTGGTTGGAGTGCCCTGCGGCCTCAGGGTTAAAGACTATGGTTGGGAAATCACTGTGCTTTCCTAGACCAAGACCAAGAGGGGAGAGGCTGGGCCTGCATGGTCTGATGCTTAAGAGAAGGGAATGGTAGGCTCAGTAGTCCTGTGTCAGAGGAACCAAGAACACCATGCGGGAGAAAGGCCTCTGGAAACACCAGCTGAAAGCAGACAGCGAGGGTCCCGGGAACTGTTGCTGCCCTTACCTTCTTTACCAGTGCGGTCCGGTCTCCCCCTTACTCCCTCCTCTCCAAAGCGACAGAGCTGTGGCTGACAGGCTTCAGGAGCGTGGACCCCAGAGGGAAACAGAGAAGATGGCAGTCACTCCCTTGCCTTTCCCCTGCAGGCTGGCACCTTCCCTACAATGACCTGTCAGATAAGAGGGAGAAAAGCTGGGGCGCCTGGGTGGCTCAGATGGCTGAGCGTCCGCCTTCCGCTCCGGTCGTGGTCCTGGGATCGAGTCCCACATTGGGTCCCCTGCTCCCTGGGGAGCCTGTGTCTCCCTCCGCCTCTGCCTCTCCTTCTGTCTCTGTCTCTCCTAAATAAATAAATAAAATCTTAAAAAAAAAGGGGGCGGGGAGAAAAGCTAAAACTGAAGTTCCACGTTTTGACTGGGACCCAGGTCTGGACACGTTCATTACAGAAATGAGAATTTTTTTTGACTTAAAGTGACAGGAGGATTTTTTGCACCTGATAGTGACCAGAGAGGTCGTGGGCCCCATCCCAAATTTCATCTCAGGGGTCAGGACACACTAGCCCTGCAGTGTGGGCTTGAACAACGTTGAGGGAGAGAGCGAAGTGGTTTTCTTTCTGTCAGCCCCCGTGGGTCCTGCTTACTCAAGGGATCAGGGACATTAGTTTTGGTAGCAGCACCGGGAATGATTGAGTCTAGAGAAGAGGAAATGTAACCCTATGTCCCTCACAGGGGGATAGGTTTGAGCAACCACATCAGATCTGTTGTTCTTTCTTATTCTCTGTCATTTGCTGGGTACCGCCTCGCATTTCAGTTTACTTCAGTTTTGGACCATGACTTTGACAGATAGGTTTATATTATTTCTGGAGTTTCTAAATGCCTCTTTTCTTTTTCTTCTGGCAAAGAAGGCCTCTAATCTCAGAGATGATCTGACCGCTGTGCCACTGCCTTCTTCTCCTCCTCCCCTCCCCCTCCCCCACAGTTTTATCGAACTATATTTGACATACTATGACATTCGCCCAGGTAAAATGTGCAGTTCAGTAGTTGTTACGCGTTCACAGACAGGCACAAACATATTCACCACTAGCTGTATGACATTTTCATCACCCCCCCCAAAAAGATCCAGTACCCATTAGGAGTCCCTCCCGTACCTGGGGTATCTCGGTGGCTCAGTTGCTTAAGCGTCCGACTCTATTTATTTATTTGAGAATAATATTTATTCTTTTAAATATTTAATATTCTTTTAAAATTTTTATTTACTTATTTATTTGTCCAATTATATTTATTTAAGACAGAGAGAGCACATGCGTGCGGGAGCATGAGCGGGGTGAAGGGCAGAGAGAGAAGCAGACTCCCTGCCGAGCCGGATGCCAGGATGATGACCTGAGCTGAAGGCAGACGCTTAACCAGCTGAGCCACCCAGGGGCCCCAAACGTCTGACTGTTGATTTCGGCTCAGGTCATGATCTCCGGGTCATGAGATCAAGCCCAGTGTCAGGTTCCATGCTCAGCGTGGAGTCTGCCTGAGATTCTCCCCCTCCCTAGGCCCCTCCCCACGCAGCTTGCTCATGAGCAAGAGCACGCACTCGCTCTCTCAAAATAAAGAAATAAATCCTAAAAAAAGTCCCTCCTGTTTCCTTGCAATACTCCAGCCCTAGAAAGACACTAAGGAACTGTCTGTCTCCATAAATTTGGCTATTCTGGGTATTTCCAATAAATGGAATCCTATGATAGGTGATCCTTTGTAACTGGCTTCTTTCACTTAGCGTATTTTTTAGCATAGTGTTTCTAAGGGTCATCCATATTATAGCATGTGTTAGTACCTTTTCCCCTTTTTATTGTTGAATACTATTCCACTGATGGATGTATTACATTTTTTAAAAAATTTTATTTACTTATGACAGAGAGAGATAGCAAGAGAGGGAACATAAGCAGGGGGAGCTGGAGAGGGAGAAGCAAGCTCTCCAGTGAGCAGGGAGCCCAATATGGGGCTCGATTCCAGGATGCTGGAGTCATGACCTGAGCTGAAGGCAGATGCTCAATGACGGAGCCACCCAGGTGCCCCTGGATGTATTACATTTTATTTATCTATTCATTAGTTGATGACCATGGCCACTTTTTGGCTATCATGAATAACTTTGTTGTGAACATTAGTGTGCAAGATTTTTGTGGACATGTCTTCCCTGTACACATAGGATAGAATGGGTGAGTCATATGGTAACTCTGTGTTGAACACTTTGAGAAACAGTTTCCCAGAGCAGCTGTGTCATTTTACGGTCCTATCAGCGGTGGGTGCAGGTTCTGTGGAGTTCCTCTTTGTTGACACTTATTGCCTGTCTTTTTGATGAGAGCCACCTTTATGGGTGTGATGTGGTCTCTCAATGTGTTTTTGATTTGATGTTGAGACTCTTCATGTGCTTATTGGCCATTTGCTTGTCTACTTTGGAGAAATGACCATTTGGATTCTTTGCCCATTTTTCCATTGCTATTTGTCTTTTAATTACAAGTCTCTTACCAAATATATGGTTAGCAGTTTACTTTTTTGATGGTGTCCTTTGAGGCACAAAATTTTACATTGTGATGATGTCCAGTTCATCTATTTTTTCTTGTGTTGCTAAGCAGTTGTATTTAAGAAGGCTGTTCTAACCCAAGATTGTAAATATTTACTTCTATATTTTCTGCTAAGAGTAAGCTAAGAGTTTTAGCTTATGCATGGGTCTGTGGTCCATTCTGAGTCAATGTTTGCATATGGTGTGAGGCAGGGGTCCAAGTTCATTCTTTTGAATGTGGGTGTCCAGTTGTCCCAACATCATTTTTTTTTTTTTTTTATTAGAGAGCGAGAGACTGAGAATGAGAGGGAAGAAGGTCAGAGGGAGAAGCCGACTTCCCGCAGAGCCGGGAGTCCGATATGGGACTCGATCCCGGGACTCCAGGATCATGACCTGAGCCAAAGGCAGTCTCTCAACCAACTGAGCCACCCAAGCGCCCCCAACATCATTTATTAAAAAGACTTTTCTTTCCTCATTGTATTGTCTTGGAATAGTTGTTGAAAATCAGTTGAGTCTAAGCGTGAGGTTTCTTCATCTGACTTCCTTAATCACACTCTCTGCTAGTTGTTTCACTTTGTCCTTTGGACATTGCTAGGACTACTGACTTCCTGTTCTAGTTTGGACTTTTTCCTGGTTTTCTAGGCCTGCTGCACAGATGTCGTCTGAATATTTCTTCTCTTTGTATTCTTGGATTACAGCTATTGTTTCTTAGATCTCATGCCTCCTGTATTCGTTTTCCTTGAATCCCTTTTTCATTTTGCTGGAGACCATGATCAAGTAAAAATTTTCAGAAATGATGTGAGGGAAGTGGGGAGCTCTCTTAGGGTTTAAATGTCTTGATGTGTCTTTGTTTTGCCCTCCTGCTTTAAGGGTGGTTTGCCTGGATAGAGAATTCTAGGTTCACGAAGTTTCTGTCCAGAATTTGAAGGCGTTGCTTGATAACTTCTGTCACTGATGAGAAGCTCCAATCTGACTGATTCTCGTTCCTTAGTAAGCAGCCTCTTTTTTTTCTTATCTGGAAGCTTTTAGGATTTTTTTTTTTTACCTTGGTATTGATAAAGCCTAATTTTCAATAAGATAAAAACATGACTCCTAGGAAAACACGAAGTGAACATGTGTCATTAATGAGGGAAAACTGTTTCAAAGAACATTTGAGAAGTTAAGGATTTGTAGGCAATGTTAGGAGAGGACTGCTGAGATGGCTACAAAATTAGTGGGTGTCCGGTAGGCCCCCCCCGCAAGTGGTACCCTTAAAGGTTTTCTGTTCCATTGGATGGAATTTATTTTCATCTCTCCTGAAAAGAAATCTACAACTTAAACCGTGTCTCTACGGAATTGTAAAATAGTCAGTTACATAAGCGGATAAGTAAATGGAATACCCAGTAATCTCCTTTGCTTTTTCCAAGTTTCAGATAATTTTTCTGACAGTCTTCTGAAATTACATGAGGATGTATCTAGGCATGGGTATTTTGTTTCATCTTTTTTTTAAATTATTTATTTATTAGAGAGACTGAGAATGAGAGGGGAGAAGGTCAGAGGGAGAAGCAGACTTTTTCTGCCGAAGGCAGTCACTTAACCACCTGAGTCACCCAGGCGCCCTTGTTTCATCTTTTTTGAGTACTTTTACTCCGTGAGGCTTTGAGGTCTTTCAATTAGAAGACATATGTCTTTCTTCAACACTGAGCACTTTTCTTTACTGTTTCTTTCATTATTTCCTTCCCTCCGTTAGCTCTTTCTCTCTGGAACATCTAATAGATATTGGATCTCTTGAATTTTTGCCTTTTTGTTTCTTCATTTTTCAAAGTCTTAGACTTATGGTACTTCACTCCTATACACTTTATGAGACATTTCCTAAAAGTAAGATCTCTTTCTCCCTCACAATAACATTATCACCACTAGGAAAGTTATTGGTAATTTCCTTTTTTTGAAGTTTTTGGTAATTTCCTAATGCCATGTAACATTCAGCCCATTTTAACATTTCCCCAGTTACTCCAAAATGTTATATAACTTTTTCTTAATCCAACTGTACACTTACACATACAGAAATATTCACAGATCATACTTCAGTTAAAGGCTTTCAATTAAGAAAAAGTTATATAGGGGCACCTGGGTGGCTCAGTTGGTTAAGTGACTGCCTTCGGCTCAGGTCATGATCCTGGCGTCCGGGATCAAGTCCCGCAACGGGCTCCCAGCTCCATGGGGAGTCTGCTTCTCCCTCTGACCTTCTCCCCTCTCAAATTCTCTCTCTCTTTCTCAAATAAATAAATAAATAAAATCTTAAAAAAAAAAAAAGTTATATAACATTTTTTTTTTAATCCAAGACCCTAAGAAGGTTCGGTCATTCCATTAGATTATTCTGTCTCTTTAGTCTTTTCTGTTCCAGAGCACTCCTCCTGATATTTTCCCCCCTTTTTTTCCAGGGGTTGACTGTGTGAAGATAAGAGTCCACTGGTTTATCTCGCCCTCTCCTTTATCTTCTCCCCTCCCCATTTCCTTTTGTCCTACTCCTCCACCCGCTCCTCATTCTTCTTTCGATACGGAAAATTTCAAATATGCCGCGAATCTGAGAGAAATACAACAGCTCCAGCTCCTCTAGTAGCCACGACCCAGCTATCATAATCTCTGACACATGTTTAGACTTGTCTCCTCTACCCCTGACCTTTCTCCTCTCTTTCTCCTGCAGTCGGATTGTGTTGAAATAAATAACAGCCTTGACAACAATTCGTTCTCAAATATTGTAGTTTACATTTATAAACGGCACACCTGGCAGCCCAGCACAAGCTGTTGACTAGAGCATGAATGTGGGGTTTCCCCACATAACAGCTGCCCAACATGGTGGCTGGATTCTGCAGGGGAGGGCCTCAGAAGGATGTTCCAAGGGCCTGGGGTGAGCGTGGGAGGTAGGGGGTGGAGGGTGGAGTGGGGAGAGTGCGCCAGGCTTCCTAGGATCCAGCCTTGGATGTCTGTTGCATTCTATTGGTCAAACAAGTGCCTAAGACCAGCCAAGAATCAAGGGGATGGAAATTGGGAATTAGACTCCACCTCTTTTCCTCTTTTTCTTTTTTCTTTTGCAATTCTTATAAAATGGGGTAAAATTTACATATTTTAAAATTTATCGTTTTGACTCTTTGAAGAGTCCGCGTACAATGACGTTGAACACATTCACAATGCTGGGCAGCCATCACTCCTGTCCATTCCCAGAACTTGTTCATCATCTGAAACAGAAACTCTCTACCCACTCAACTGTAACTCCTCATTCCCCTCCCCGGCAATTACCGATCTACTTTCTCTATGAATTTGACTACTCTTGATGCCTCTTATAAGTGGGATCATGCACTATGTGTCCTTCTGTATGTGGCTTACTTCACTTAGCAGAGTGCCTTCAAGGTTCATTCGTTTCATAGCCTGTGTCCGTACTTCCTTCCTCTTGAAGGCTGGCTCGACTCCCTGTGCACATTGTCCTCCACCGCCTGATGTGAGGGACAGCCTGTGGCCACAGAGGGAGGACTCGCTGGCAGCCATCTGCGGAGACTGTTGACTTTGCCTAGCTTCTCCAGAGCTGACAATGGAGAAGCCACTAGAAGCAGGGAAAGAACCAAAACTAGAGAAGCACAGGGGAAAATGGAAAAGAAAAATGGTGTCTTGGGGCCCCTGGTGGCTCAGTTGGTTAAAGCCTCTGCCTTCGGCTCAGGTCATGATCTCAGGGTCCTGGGATCGAGCCCCTCATGGGGCTCTCTGCTCATCAGGGAACCTGCTTCTCCCTTTCTCTGCCTGCCTCTCTGCCTACTTGTGATCTCCTCTCTGTCAAATAAATAAATAATCAATCTTTAAAAAAAGTGCTGTCTTAAGCATCACAGATCTGTAAACTTTCTGTGGTTTATAGATTCTTTTTTTTTTCAAAGATTTTATTTATTTATTTGAGATAGAGACAGTGAGAGAGAGCACGAGAGGGGAGAAGGTCAGAGGGAGAAGCAGACTCCCCATGGAGCTGGGAGCCCGATGCGGGACTCGATCCCAGAACTCCGGGACCATGACCCGAGCTGAAGGCAGTTGCCCAACCAACTGAGCCACCCAGGCGCCCCAGTTTTCTGTGGTTTAAACCTTTCTGTGGCTGGGGATGTGGGGGGCTCAGTCGGTTGAGCGTCTGCCTTGGGCTCAGGTCATGATCCTGGGGTCCTGGGATTGAGCCCCGCATTTTCTTGCTCAACAGGGAGTCTGCTTCTTCCTCTCCTTCTGCCTGCCTCTCCCTCTGCTTGTGCTCTCTCTTTCTCTGTCAAATAGATACATAAATAAGATATTTAAAAAAAAAAAAAAGCCCTTTCTGTGGCTGTTGGTATCTTCAAATCCAAATTTACTTTTGGAACCTTATTCCCCAGGACCATGGCAAACCACATTCCCGCTCCTCTCATTTTGTTCGAATAACCAGTCTCACGTGTCACGTCATCCTCTTGATTATTTCTCTGGAGACTCTCAGCAGGGTGTCTTCCTCCTGGTCCTTACCACAGTCCCGATTAGTACATGCGAATCGAAGGTGGTTCGGCTGTCTAAGTTGCATCGGGGAGTCATGGAGCCAGACGCACGCTGAGGGGACTTTCTCCTCTGCTCAGCCCGATTGCTCATGAGGAAAGTCACCTTTCTGAGCAATGAGGGGTGATGTGCAGAAAGGAAAGCCTGGGAGACTGGGGTGGGGTCTGCAAGGGGACAGGGGAAAGGACCCCATGGTGAAGCAGAATTTCTTCTTTACAAGCACGGAGCCTCTTAAGTACCCCTGAGATTTGTACATTTTCACCAGGAGTTAGCAACTCTCAGTTATAAGTGCTTTATAAACAAGGTTATAAGCTCTCCTTATAACTAATAACAATGTATCTTATTCTGGGGGGGATGGGAAGAAGCCTTTCCTGCCTATTGAAAAAGGAACTGGAAATAAATGTTATTATATTTTAAATACTTGATAAAAAGAGAATCTGGGGACAGCCATAGTGTGAATAAATCTGATACTCAACTATCTTTGGGAGGAAAGGGAGACGGCTAGTTCCATATTCACAGCAACAGGCCTGTGTTTCGCTTGTTGGCAAAGAGAACCAGTCTGGTTGTTGGTAACATATCTGCCAAGCTTCTCAAAGAAGTTTAAAGGGCGTCAAGGAAGTGAAGCCCCAGAGTAGGTTCTTTTGGGATCCAAGGATTACCGGCACACGGGCAAACGAAATCCGTGCACGTGTGAGCTCTTGAAATAGGTTGAAAGCAGCAAGGGTCTGGGCTTTGAGAGCGGCCGTGATTTGTTACGCTGTGTTGGTTGCCATGGTGCTGGGTGGTCAATCTTAACATTCGTTTTGCTAACCTGGTCCAGAAAAGTATTCTTCTGATGTCTTCAATCTTTTTTCCAGCGTCTGTGTACTGTACTCTGATAACATTGCTCATGATTCTATGTGCTTGTATTAAAATGCTTCCCCCACCTGAATTAAAATGTTAAGAGCTAACTGAACGGTTACATTAACTGTCTAAGGTCCTATGACATTGGTCTTATTAACCAGTGACTCATCAGTGCTTTGGAGCTTGGACTCCATGGTGCTCAGGACATGAATGTTAAAACATCGGTCAGATTCCCAGCCTGATCCCACAGCGTTCTTGTTTCAGTGGGAAAATAGAACCTGAATTCTAAGGACTGGGTGCTTCGTGCTTCTCACTCTCCACCTACACTCCTACTTCCTTTGGAATAATGGGACAGGAGTCTCAATCCTTTCCATCTTCTTTCCCTAGAAAGTGGTAGGTCTCACCAGGAGCACTGGTGGTAGCCATTTTCGTGCCAGCAGTAATAAGAGTTCAGTGTTTGCCTTTCAGATCTATTTTGTATCTGTCCCAGAATGTTAGAGTAAGAACGCATGGTACCTTCATGTAGTGTTAGTCATAAAAAACCGGCTTTCTTTCCTGTGTTGGTTGATTGACTGACTGATTGATGGGTTCCTCCATCCACTCATTCAGTATAATTTGAGACCACCTATGTCTTTGTCTCTTTGGTTCAGATTTTGTGCTCCATGGAGAAAGGGGTATTTTGATCTTCATTTGTCTTGAGTAGTATCAAAAGGCTGTATATGGGGGGGGAAGTGTTTAAATGACTTCCAGTGGTATTTTCTTGGGAAATTAAAAGAGGACTAAAAAGGGGCCCCTGAGTGGCTTAGTTGGTTGAGTGTCTGTCTGACTCTCGATTTTGGCTCAGGTCATGATCTCAGGGTTGTGAGATCGAGCCCCACGTTGGGCTCCACAGTGGGTGTGGAGCCTACTTAAGCTTCTCTCTGTCTCTCCCTGTCCATGAGCTCATTACCCGCTCCCTCTCTCTTAAAAAAAAAAATAATAATAATAAAGAAAGAAAAAAGGTGAATAAAAGCGCAAAGGGAAAGAATTCTGAGTGATAGTATTTTTTAAATTGGAAGTTTCTGAGAAGTTTCTCTTCATGAGGAAAGAATTTGGTGAGTTTCTGATATTTAAATGGAAGCACACACCCGCGTGTGGGCGCACACACACCACACACACACACACACACACACACACACACACAGATTCACGAATCCCATTCATGAGACTCCACTCTTGTGACCTAATCCTCGCACAGAGCAACCATCTCCCAACGTCAACACCTTGGAGTTAGGATCTCAGTAAGTATATTTTGGGGGGGACCCAGACATCCAGAACACAGCCCTGAGTTTTAGTCCCTTTATGAGCTTCTTCGAATTTGTTCATCCATTCTATTCTTGGCCATTGGGGTTGTTTCCAGTTTGGGGTTACTAGGAACTGATGCTCTGACATGCCTGGGCGAGTCTTCTGGGGGAAATAGGCATGAATTTATCTTGGGCATATACCTAAAGCTAGTTACTGAGCCATAGGGCGGTATATGTTGAGTTTCGTGAGAAAGAGTAGACGCCAGTGCTTCTCCACAGTGGTTGTACCCATTTCTAACTGCTTCTTAGACTCCCAGCCAGTCCTGTTTTTAGCCTCACTTTCACAGCTACCACCCATTTCTGAACATTGGGAGAGTCTGAGGAGTGAATCCTGTGGTTTTGGCTCCCCTCCTGGCTGTTGGAGGAGTTTCTTTTCTCAGCACCCCTGAGCCCAGTTCACACTGGCCCGTCGGCTTTCCAGCTTCTAAAATTTCGATGCCGTTTTCCTGTTCTTTCTGTCCTTACGGATTTCTGCATTTAAAACTTTTGCTTTGCTGCCGTTGTAATGGGTATTTAGGAATCGGTAGCACTGAATACTTATGTTCACTCCACCATATTAAACCTCTCATTTTCAAACCACGCTACTTCCACACGATCTCTGGAACTATTTATTTATTTAAACGTGCCTAGGCGAGTTTCAGTTGCATCTTGCGTTTGGAGCAGTAGGGAAGAAGCAGCAAAATACAAGTCCTTAGACAGTAGAGAAAGGTCAACCTATTTAGGGAATGAAACCTTGTACCAAAAAAGACAGTCAACAATACCAAGCTGTGAGAGGCATAATTATTTAATGATATTATGTGATGGGGCTTATGAGGAATTTTTAGCAGGTAGGAACGGGCAAATTGAACGTGATGTTCCTTCTTGGTGGCCTCAGGTTCCCCAAACGTGCTTTTATTGGATCATTAATTGAGACCTGGAATGGCTGGGGCACACTGGCCATCAGCCACTGAGATCAGAGTAGAGGTGAATTTCATTATGAAAAACATAATGCCTTTGCATCAAGCTGCTGGTACATACATATCACAAAATACTCCTGGTCCGAGTTCGTGACAGTTAAACCAAAAGCATAAAAGAGATCACTCACATTGCGTGGCCCTGGGAGAGGACCAGCTCTTTGGATCTTGGATTTTGCACCTTACCCTTAAAAGCCCCAGGGTGCCAGTTACAGAGGGCAAGCCCTCCACTTTCTGGGTCCCACTGTCTTTCATGTCTAAAATCCAAGTTCTAGAAAAACCTTTCTGCATCGACTCTGGGCTTTTCTGTTTCTTGATGGTAAATCCCAATGATGAGCTGGTCTTGGCAGAATTCGGGAACTGTATGTAACCCATGGGGTTTCTTTCACCGGGCAGGTGGTGATGACTGTGAGTTGAGAACAAAAGGAACGAAGCTTAAAGATCAGAAAAAAATTAGGAAGAAATTTATAGAGATGTAACAGTCAAGGTCCTGGCAGGGCACAGATAACAAGAAAATGATACCTTGAGAAGAGGTTCATAAAAGTCTTGCTCACGAAGGAATGTGCAAGGTGTAGGGAACAGCGAAGCCGGGACTGTCCCTAGGCCGGGCCGGAATCTGGAATTTGGGATCAGGGACAGAGGACCCCTCGAAAGAAGCCGTGACTTTCCATTAAGGGACTCAACCAGCACCCGCGGCTACAGAGAAGGAACCTATAGAGTAACTAGCCCACCCTCACTCTCCTCCCTCCCTCAGGTTTCTGCCAGGGTCCCCCCAGTGGCTGAACTTCACTGAAGATAAGAGGGCAAAGGGAGCCCATGGATATAATCTTCCTAGGCCAGCCTCCCTGGGAAGAGCAGGGGAGAGAGAGTCAGGAGATCTCTTGCACACAAGGGGCAATGGTCAGCATGGAATGAGTGCCCTTAGGAACTTACTTGCAGGCTGTAGGAAGAATTCTTCTTAGAGGAGTTTTGGAAACAGTATACCTGCAGTTTGTTCTTACAATTTGAGTACCTCTCTAGCTGCCATTAACTCCAGAATGTTACAAGCGTTAAGGAGAAAATGTTGGTACTGTGCCTAGTGAAATTCATTTTGTGAAATTCATTTTGTACTAACAAGCTGCTCCCCCAAAGAGGAAGTGCCTATTATTATTAATAATAAAACCCATTGCATAGCATTCCGCAGCCTGCAAAGGACTTTGATGTGCGTCATTTTGTGTGATTCTCTCATTAATCTTGTGAGGTGGCTAGGAATATAGGCCTGATTGATGAGAAAAGCAAGTCTCACAGAGGTTGCTTAAAATATCACAGCAAACAAGTGGGAAAGCCTGGTTTTTGAAACTGGTGTCTTGATTCCAAATTTGCTTGCCACCAAGAGAAATTTGAGTCACCTGCAGTGATTTTTTTTTTTAAAAGCAAGAATGATGACAACATAAGAAATGTAAGAAGTTCTTGCCCTTTGCGAACAGAGCTGAGCAGACTTTGTGACTAGGAAGTTCCTCCTTAGTAGCTGACGTCCTCCTGCCTTCTCTTTGCAAGGACACCCTCTGGTGATGAGTGGGATGGAAATTTGGGTCTTGGAAATTATACGATTATAACTAGGTTAAAGCCGGAGAGGTCTATCCTAAAAGTCCCTGTAAATCCTATGTGGGTCCCTTGTTACTCCAGTATTGTACACCCTTGAACGTGACCCAGCCTCGGGAGAAGACATGCTTGGTATCCTGCTAGCTGGTACGTGCTGACGTCGTCTGCACTAGAATAATTCAAATGACCAAATAGCCAATAAGCTCGGCCAGAGCTTTAATGATAGTAATAAAAAAGCCAGAGGAGGGAGTAAGTTTGGGGAACGGTGCATGGTGATTTTGTACACAGCCTACGTGCCTTGGCTGTGTCCTCATTCTGGCCTTGGTGTCCTGGGGATCTGACTTTGACTTCTCGCTGGCGGCCCGTCCAGCGAGTGCGGGAGAGAAGCCAAGCCTACCAGGCAGTGAATCTCTGGAACATTCTCTCAGCTCATTTGTTATTTTGACATTCAAGAAATAGCCCCATTCACTGTGAGATCTCCCACTCCTGTCTTGGCAGATGGATTCAGAATTGTCTTTCTTAGTTTCTTTTTAATATAGTAAATATAATTTCTATAAGTCCCCGATCAAAAGCATCCTAAAGTTAGCTAAGTTTTGAGAGTTGGATACACCAATGTAGCCAACATCCCAACCTATGGACCATTTCCATCATTTCAGAAAATTCTCTTTCTTCCCAATCTCTCCTCCGACCAAATAGGCACCGTTCTTCTGATGTCTATCACCATGATTATTTTGTCTATTCTTGAACTTGATGTAAGTGGAATCATGTAATATCTGGCTTACTTCACTCAACGTGTTTGAACTTCCCTGTGTTGTTGTATATCAGTAGTGTGTTCCTTTTTATTGCTGGAAGTATTCTACTGTTTGGAAATACTACAGTTTATTTATTCTCCGGCTCTTGGATATTTTGAGTTATTTTCGTTTTTGGTCTAATATGCATAAAACTGCTGTAAACATTCTTCTGCAAGTCTTTTTGTGTATAACTGCACTTATTTCCCTGGGTCTGTTCCTGGGAGTGGAATAGCAGGTCATAAGGAAAGTGTATATTCAGGTTTATTTTTTATTTTTTATTATTTTTTAGAAAGATTTTATTTATTTATTTGACAGAGAGAGAATCACAAGCAGGCAGAGAGGCAGGCAGAGAGAGAGGGGGAAGCAGGCTCCCTGCTGAGCAGAGGGCCCGATGCGGGGCTTGATCCCAGGACCCCAAGATCATGACCTGAGCTGAAGGCAGAGGCTTTAACCCACTGAGCCACCCAGGCACCCCTTTTTTGCAGGTGTTAAATACACATTTTACTGTAAAATAGTTTTAGATTTACAGAAGTATTTTAAAGATAATAGAGGTCCTGTATACGCCATACTCAGTTTCCCCATCATTGACATCTTACTTAAGTACATTTGTTGCAACTAATGAACCAATATTGATACATTGTTATCAACTAAAATCTATACTCTTCAGCTTTCCTTATTTGTATCTAATGTCCTTTCTCTGTCCATTATCCCAGCCTAGGAGACCACCTTACCTTTGCTTGTCATGTCTCCTTAGGCTCCACTTGGCTGTGACAGTTTCTCAGACTTCCCTTGTTTTTGATGACCTTGACCGTTTTGAGGAGTACTTGTCAGGTATTTTGTAGCATGGACCTCAATTGGGATTGTCTCATGTTTCTCTTATGATTAGACTGAGGTTATCATCAGTTTGGCAGGGGAAGAACACGGAGGTAAAATGCCATTTTCATCACATCATATCAAGGGTACATGCCGTCCACATGACTTATCAGCGATATTAACCTTGGTCCCCTCGTTTGTCAGGTTTCTCCACTGGAAGATTGCTCCCCTGCTCCCTTCTGTACTCTATTCTTTGGGAGGAACTCACCTGATACAACCCATACTTGAGGAGTAGGGATCGAGGATAGACTATCTCCGTAAATCACAGTTGACCTTTGAACACCAGGGGTTTGGACTACATGGGTCCACTTACATGCAGATTTTTTTTCTTTTTTCTTTTTTTAGATTTATTTATTAGAGAGAGAGAGAGAGAGCCCACAGAGGGAGTGGGAGAAGTAGGCGCCCCACTCAGCAGGGAGCCCGATGCAGAGCTCCCTCCCAGGACGCTGGGATCATGACCCAAACCGAAGGCAGATGCTCAACCGACTGAGCCACCCAGGCGCCCCCAGATTTTGTTTCTGATAAATATAGTACAGTATTGTAAATATATTTTCTCTTCTTTTTGATTGTCTTAATCACATGCTCTTTTCTCTAGCCTCCTTTATTGTAAGAATACAGTATAATGGTATAATGTTATCAGCAAGGCTTTTGGTCAATAATAGACTATTAATAATTAAGTTTGTGGGCAATCAGAAGTCATATTCCAATTTTGTACTGCATGCCAGGGATCGGGATTGGTACCCCTCAACCCTGCATTGTACAAGGGCCAATGGTATTTGGAATTCTTTGGCAGGGAAGATTTACATTTAGTTTTTAAGAAGTGGCAGCACTATTAGACGAGCAATGCAGGAGAATCCGTATGTGCTTCTCATCCTCGCCAACACTTGATGTTATCATTCTTTCTCATTTTAACCAGTCTAGTTGATGTGAAGTGGTATCTCACTGTGGTTTTAATTTGCATTCATGATGACTAATGATTTTGAGTAACTTTTCGTGGGCTTATTGGCCATTCCTATATCTTTGTGAAATATCTATTCAAGAATTTTGCCTGATTTTTTTGTGTGTGTTGTCTGTTTTTTTTTTAAATTTTTATTATTGAATTGAGGAGTTATTTCTATATATCCTGGATAAAGATTCTTTGTTTAATATATGCATGAAATATTTTCTCCCAGTCTGTGGCTTGCCTATTCGTTTTCTTAACAGTGTCATTTGATGAGGTGGATTGAAGATTTTAATAAAGAGATTTGGGGACCTGTGGAGGAAGTAACGAACCCTTACTCTTTCTGTATCTGATGCTGCTAATCGTTAGTCACGAAAAGTTTTATTTATAAAAGATTTTATTTATTTATTTTTAAAGATTTTATTTATTTATTTGACACACAGAGATCACAAGTAGGGAGAGAGGCAGGCAGAGAGAAAGGGGGAAGCAGGCTCCCTGCTGAGCAGAGAGCCCGATGCGGGCCTCGATCCCAGGACCCTGAGATCATGACCTGAGCTGAAGGCAGAGGCTTTAACTCACTGAGCCACCCATGTGCCCTAAGATTTTATTTATTTATTTGAAAGAGAGAGCCTGTGCATGGAGGAGAAGAAGAGGGAGAAGGACAAGCAGACTCTGAGCTGGGACAGAGCCCCACGTGGGGCTTGATCTCAAGACCCTGAGGTCACGACCTGAGCTGAAACCGAGAGTTGTATTCAACTGACTGAGCCACCCAGATGCCCCATAGTTATGAAGATTTATGAAGTGCTGGTGGACATAAGGATTATAACCACGCTTTCTTTTCAAGGCATCTGATACTGCATGAAAAGATAATTTTCAAAGGAAAATTAGACTTCCCCATAGTAACAATAACTGTGTTGCTGGGTGTGAAGATTCCAGATGTAGTGGGTGTCCTTGAGTAGCAGCTGCCAGTGCATAGGAGAAGGCCAGGTAAGAAGATCATGTTCTGCCCTTGGCCCAGCTGGCATCCTCATTTTCCAAAGCTTTGGCATGATAATGACTGACACAGTGCTTGAGGGGGCTGTGCTCGGTCCCCATCCAGTTAAGCCCTACAGACACCGACGAATCATGGGAAGCAGTAACACAGCAGCTGCGGCCAGCATTTCCCCCAAGATGTGATGACAGAGCACATAGTCCTTTCAGAGTTTACAAAACAAGGAGAGAAGCAGAGGCCAGGCTACTCCTGGAGAAGCAGAAAGAATTCCTCTTAGGAAAAGGGGCATCATGTGATATTAAATATTGACTCATAACATGGGTTTAGGGGAGATGCTCTCAAGCTTCTTGGAATACCAACAACAAAGAACAAGCTTTCCGAACTAGAGTTCATATGCTGACTCGCTCACCAGCCAACTCTGGCATTCGCTACCGGGACTGATGCTGGGTTCTAACACTGATCATCATTAGCTCCAATCTTTTATATTTGCGATGAGATTTGATTTGGTAATAAATATAGTTCTCAAGTCGAAAAGCTACAGCTGTCTCTAATTGACATAAAGTAAAATCTGGCTTCTTGGTTGATCGCTGTCAATTCTGAATTACTTAGCATAACATATGGAACATTTAGCTTTGGAGAAAAGTATATAGAAGATCACCGTAGACTTATATTTTAGTACCTACACTGTTTGGAACTGAGAAAAGACTTACCCTTGTTTTTACTTCTGGCCAGTAAGGGCTCTGAGTGCTCTGTCTTTCCTGGGTTCTACTTACCTGCTAGAATTCTCCATTTATCTACTTAGCAACTGATCCTGCAAAACTCAGGGAAAAAAATAGCGAGGGCTGAAGGAGGAGTTGGCCGTGGCTTTAATGCAACAAATAGATTGGAGCCGAGAGAGTCAGAACTTCCTTAGATGCAAAGAGAGGAAAAAAATTTGTGACTTGAAATTATTGACAAGACTTGAGGGTCAGTGGTCTTTGCCAACACAGTTTTAAAATTCTACAACGTGAACAAAAGGCTGGTTCATTAAGAACATGGTTCCGACTTAAAAAAAAAATGTGTGTCCTCTAGGAAGAGAATATGAATTTTTATTTATTTTTTACTCAGACGAAACTCTGAATTTAGCTACTGTCTTTTCTGATGGCCTCTTTTCCTGCCATTTCAGGTGAATCTCTTTGTGCTGCTCTCTGTGGTGTGCGTCCTCCTAAATCTAGCTGGATTTATCCTCGGCTGCCAGGGCGCCCAGTTTGTGTCCAGCGTGCCCAGGTGTGATCTGGTAAGTCATCCTAAACCGTCGCTGTGCGCCTGCGCGGACCATGGCTTTCCTGGGGGCGGGGTGAGGGGGAGAGGGGGTGCGTGCGCAGTCTGTGCCCGCAGCAGCCTCAACTGCAGCCTGCTCTTTGTTTCATTTTCCCACCTCCCCTGACCGACTTCAGGTGTTTCTGTTCCCAAGCAGGGATCAGCTAGCAGAGCCCCAGAACCCCAGTAAGATGCCGCATCATTAGTTAGGGAATGGCTCCATCTCCTCTGAAGGGGGAAAGACGGAGGTGATCAGAATACAGGAGAACAGTCCTGTCTCTGAAGCCTCTGGAGGCCGGCTGTGTCTCCGCATGCAAAGTTTTCCTGATCTTGAGAAGCTAAGCCTGACGCAGATGGGACTTAATGCTGCGGCCCCCCGCCGGGCTCAGGGGCCGCGGGCTGGCATCGCAACGTCTGGTTTTCGGGGCTTTTTAAATTTCAGAATTGTGGATAAGAGGTTGTGGACCTGCAGAGCCTCTGAGTACTTTATTTTAATTTTTGATTGTAGTAAAATGTATGCAGTAGCGTAAGATGTACCATCTTCATTTTTCAGAGTTCAGTGGTTGAAGTACAGTCTCATTGTTGTGCAACCAACCTTGGGAACATTTTTCCTGTTGCAAAACTGAAACTCTGTACCTATTAAACAGCTCCCTAGCTCTCCTGGGCCTCCCCCTGCCCTTCCCACCCCAGCCCTGCCTTGGCTACCACTCCTCTCCTCTCTGTGAATGGAACTGCTCTTGGTACCAGAGATAACTGGAATCTTATAGCAGGTATCTTTTTTTTTTTTTTTTTAAGATTTTTGATTGTTTATTTGAGAGAGGGAGATAGGAGCTTGAGCAGGGACAGGGGCACAGGGAGAAGGACAAGCAGAGTCCTCGCTGAGCAGGCGATGCGGGACTCGATCCCAGGACCCTGGGATCATGACCTGAGCGGAAAGCCAATGCTTCACTGACTGAACCATCCAGACGCCCGACGTGTATCTTTTTGTGACTTACTTCTTTCATGTCCTCACGTCTCACATCGTCAATATATCCACTGGCTGTAGCATGTGATAGAATTTCTTAACTTTTTAAGACTGGAATAACATTCCATTGCATGTATATACTGTATGATTTTTTTTTAAAGATTTTATTTATTTATTTGATATAGAGAGAGAGATCACAAATAGCAGAGAGGCAGGCAGAGAGAGATGAGGAAGCAGGCTCCCTGCTGAGCAGAGAGCCCGATGTGGGGCTCGATCCCAGGACTCTGAGATCATGACCTGAGCCAAAGGCAGCAGCTCAACCAACTGAGCCACCTAGGCGCCCCCCCCGTATGATTTTTTTTTATAAAAACAGTAAAATGCCATAAAAATGGGCATAAATATCTCAATGAGACCTTGCTTTCAGTTCTTTTGGGTGTATACCCAATTGCTGGCCAGCTCTGAACTTTCTAAAAGGACTTCTCAGGGACAAATACCTCCCTGTGGCACAAAGCCAAGGAACCGAACTCTCGAGATGTTGTCGGCAATCTCGTCTGTTTGGGGCTTGAGGACGAGGCAGTGTGGCCTCTTAGAAACCAGAAGGATGCCACTGGAGGAGGGGCCTCATTTCTCAAAACACTGATGAAGGCTCGGCCTTCCCCAATGGGAGAACTCCTCAGGGACTCCCCACAAACCTGTTGCTCTTTCTGAACCCTCCTTCACAAGTTTTCTGATTTTGTCACGTCATTGTTTCATGACCTTCCATCGCGGGACCCCAGGCTCACAGCCTTTTCTGGTTTTTAAGGCCGTCTGCAATTCATCCTCGTCTTGCCCGCTGCCAGGCACAGCTCGCACTCCCTGTCGTTGCTCCAAAGCCTGCCTGGCATTGCCCTCCTTTCGCATGTTTAACAACACCCTCTCTCCCAGCAGATTCCCTACCCCTCAGTCCTTGCTCCTCCAAATGATAGCAGTCCTTTACAGCCCAGCTCCATTCAAAGATTAACGCCTCCAGGAAACAGTCCCTGAACCCCCCAGGAAAGATCATCTTCCAGAATGTCCTATGTGTACATCTCTCGGGCATTTATCCTTTTCGTCTTTTGGACTAGAGACATTCATACACCTGTCTTCTCCGTTCTTCCGAGCTGGGGTCTCCCCAAGGGCAATGTCAGCTTCTCTATTAATTCGGGAGTTCCCTGTAGTCCCCTGAGCTGCCTCCCACTCCTTCACATACCGAGTTCCCGGAAACAAAACAAAAGAAAACAAAACAAAACACTGAACCAAGCTTGGTTTTCTGGCTACTCATCACACAGAACTAGAAGGGCCAAAGAGACCAGACACAGGCTGAAAGTGCAAAATCCCCGCATCTGGAAAGACAGTTTGGCAAAACTGTAGCATCTCTTATGTCACAACGCTGATTAGAGAAGCTACCGGGAGTAGAAAGGAAAGTCAGACCTCATTCCTAACCTAGAAGTTTATAACGTGCCAGATGCACAGGATAAGCACAAAAAATGCTCAAGTGGCACTTGCAGAGGGAATGAATACGTGTCCAGTGGCAGGTAGATCCGCTGGGTCTGGCCGTCAGAGGGAGACAGCGCCCGGGGCATGCAGAGAAAGAAGGGCCAGTATCGGGGGAAGATAAGGAATAGAGATATTTGAGGTGGACTTTGAATGATGAATCGATAATGAGAGTGGGTAGAGGCTGAGAGAGGGCAGGGGTGGGAAATGAGCCTTGGTAGCTCTTGGAAAAGCGGAAGCCAGATTGCAAGAGGTCAAGGGTGTATTTATTTTATTTTATTTTTATTTATTTATTTTTAAAGATTTTATTTATTTATTTGAGAGACGGAGAAAGTGAGAGAGAGCAGGAGAGGAGAGAAGGTTAGAGGAAGAAGCAGACTCCCCGTGGAGCTGGGAGCCCGATGTGGGACTCAATCCCAGAACTCAAGGATCATGACCCGAGCCGAAGGCAGTTGCTCAACCAACTGAGCCACCCAGGCGCCCAAGGGTGTATTTAATGGACTTTCCTGACAAGTTCTGTGGTTCTCTGCTCTGGGTGCCCGGTAGACTCACCTGGGGGAACTTTGTAAAGAATCCCCAACTGGGACCCCATTCCCAAAGACTCTCAGTTGGCCTAGAGAGGGGGGAAGGTCCAGGCATCCATATCTTTTTATATTTTAAGTGTATTTTTAATTAAACCTTTATCCCCACCACAAAAACCGACTCAGGTTGTATCTGATTATAAGACTGTAAAAATTTGGACAAGTCATAAAAGTATAGGATAGAACTTAAAAATCATTTGAAATTTCACTCTTCTTGGTAAGCACGGTTAACTATTTGGCAGATTTTTGGGGCAACTCCTTATATGTGGAAAAACACAATTTCCATCAATGGGACCATACCATAATTGTTGTTTTTCATTAGGGAGGCTATCGGACCAATGAAATCTTTTTAGGGGAGGAGACACTCTTCCTCATTCCCTCTCCACCATGCTAGTCACCCCAAATTTCTGCTTAAATTTTGGGGGTCAGGGACCTCCCTCCATGTGTTCAGATTATCTCACATAAATAGGTAGGGGGTGGACCTAATCGTGATTTATTTTCCAAAAATGGGATGTATTGTATCCCCTCCCCTATGTACTGTGTTTCTCGCTTGCAGATCTAACACTCTTTACTTTGAGCAGGTTAGTTGTCTGGGACAGTGTAGCCACACACACCCTCCTGCGCATCCCCCTCCCTGGTCAGTGATTGTTCCTGGTGGGGAAGGTGTAGTTTTTCTTCTGTTTGGCTCATTTCTTTAAAAATTACACATTCAACCCTTTGGTGAGTCTATTTTTTAAAATGGAAGTAAAATTTACACTGAAATGCACAGATCTTTGGCCAATGTACATTCATCTTGACAAATGTACACACTCATGTATGCATGCCAGATGAGAGCTAGAACGTTAGTTTTCCCTGTTCTTGCATTTCACTCAAATGGAGACCTAGGGTATGTATCTTTTTGTTCCCATCTTATTTTGCTTAGCATAACAATTTTGAGATTCTCCATGATTTTGTGTTGTGTCAGTTGATTATTTTTTTTTTTTTTGTAAGTCAGGATTTCATTATATGAAAATGTCACAGTTTGTTTAATGCACTCTCCTGTTGATGGACATTCCCATTGTTTCCAGTTGGGGGTATTATGAACAGAGCTTTTGTAAACATTTTTGTGTAGTTGTGGTTTTTCCTGTGGGCCCATTCTCATTTCTCTTGAGTAAGTAAGGGGGTGTGAGATTTGCTCAGTCATGTAGTAAACATAAGTCTGTGTGACTTCCTAAGAAACTGCTAAACAGTTTCCCAACGTGGTTGGGGGATAAGGAGTTTTAACTTAAGCTATACGACCAGTTCCTTTATTAAAGGGTTCAACTTACTGTTCTACCAGTGACCCTCCACCAGCGGCAACCGTTTCTCTCTAATGTTTCTCTCCGATGGGGTCAATGTGAGAGCTCCTGGTCATGTTAGCTTGCAGGTCCCTCGTTGCAAGAGAAGGTGCCCCCTTTGTTGTTGTCGTTGTTGTTTTTTAAAGATTTTATTTATTTGACAGAGACCACAAGTAGGCAGAGAGGCAGGCAGAGAGAGAGAGGCGAAGCAGGCTCCCCGCCAAACAGAGAGCCTGATGCGGGGCTCGATCCCAGGACCCTGAAATCATGATCCGAGCCAAAGGCAGAGGCTTTAACCCACTGAGCCACCCAGGCACCCCCAGGTGTCCCCCTTTGTAATGAAAAGCTTCCTAGAAGATGCTGATGAGCAGCCCATGTTGAGAACCATCGTCCTGGTGAGGAGGAGTGAGCTGGGAGGGTCTGATGGTGTCAGGGGACAGTATCAGGGTTGAAGGGTGGGCAGTTTCCATGTAGAGGCTTGAACAGGGCTGTTTGATGCTTAAAGAGATCGAAGAGAAGCCGGAATAACTTTGCAGAAATATTGGGGCAGAGTCAGGATGAAGAAGGGAGGTTAAGGGCCAGGAACGGAAAGAACAAGAAATCCAAAACGCAACGTTGGCTGGCACCATTTTGTCCAGAGCCTCGGGGCTGCCGTGTCAGCTGGGCACAGCCACTGATATTCATTTTTATTTGGATAATGATTAAACTTTCCAAAAGCCTTGTGTAAGGAGATTAATCTTCACCCACCTGGAAAATTGTTGCATCCGGACCAGCTCCCCCTGGGAGTTCCCGATGGTTGAGGTTTCCAGACACATACAAGTCTGGTTGTGTGTAAATAATGCCAGCGTGTGTGTGCAGCCCACACTGGCCTGTCTTCTTTCTTAACTGAACGCCTTGGATCAAGAATGGACTTGAGTGGGAGGGGAGTACGACTCCGGGTATTAGCTGCGGGAGGCAGAATCTGTAGGTAAGTTTCTGAAGAGGAGGGAAGCACAGGAACTGGAAACCCGCAGGGCATGGTGTTGAGAAAAGTGAGCTGGTTGGTGTTTGGGAGGAAGGGGGCCTTGGGTACACAAGCAGAATGGAGCAACTGGACAGCTGCTGCTTTGTAACTACTGAATGGTACTGTCAGGGTTAAATTGGGGAGGTCTCAGGTGGACTTCAAAGGAAGAAGCCCATTAGGAGTGACACTTACCATATCAATATGAGTCTTTATTTTGATTAACAGTTGGCTTATGTAGTTGGCTGCTCCTATATTGGGGGCATAAATGTTTACAATTGTTAGATCTTCTTGGAGGATAGACCCTTTAAGAATGATGTAGTGTCCTTCTGTATCTCTGACTACAGTCTTTAGCTTAAAATCTAATTTATCTGATGTGAGAATCGCTACCCCAGCTTTCTTTTGAGGTCTGTTGGCATGAAAGATGGTTCTCCTTCCTTTCACTTTCAGTCTGGATGTATCTTTTGGTTCCAAATGTGTCTCTTGTAGACAGCATAAGGAGATTCCTCAAGAAATTAAAAATAGAGCTACCATGTGACCCTGCAATTGCACTACTGGGTATTTACCCCAAAGAAGCAGATGCAGTACAAAGAAGGGCCACATGGACCCCAATGTTCATAGCCCCAATGACCACAATCGCCAAACTGTGGAAAGAACCAAAATGTCCTTCAACAGATGAGTGGATAAGGAAGATGTGGTACATCTATACAATGGAATATTATGCTTCCATCAGAAAAGATGAATATCCAACTTTTGTATCAACATGGACGGGACTAGAAGAGATTATATGGAGTGAAATAAGCCAAGCGGAGAGAGTCAATTATCTATGGTCTCACTTACGTGTGGAGTATAAAGAAAATCATGGAGGGCATTGTGATAAGGAAGGGAAGGTAAATGGGGGGAAATCGGAGGAGGCGATGAACCAGGAGAGACTGTGGACTCTGAGCAACAAACTGAGGGTTTTGGAGGGGAGGGGGTGGGGGTGGGCGAGCCTGGTGGTGGGTATTGAGGAGGGCACGTACTGCATGGAGCACTGGGTGTGGTGCATGAACAATCAATCTTGTAATACTGAAAAGATAAAATAAACATATTTGGGGGGAAAAAAAAGGAGTAACACTTACCTGCTGAATTTAACCCAGGGTAAGGACCCTTATTAATTCATGGAAGAGGGGCTAAGAGAAAGCCAGTGATCCTCCAGAGGAAATAAAATCCCCTGCATCCCCCACCCCCTCCCAGACCTTGCTTGGAGAAATCCTGTCGGAATGGCCATAGTTTTCCCTTAGAAAGTAAAAATCCAATGTAGATTTTAGCAGCAGGGAGTGCCTTCAAAAATGTGAGACAATGGGGGTGCCTGGGTGGCTCAGTTGGTTGAGCAACTGCCTTTGGCTCAGGTCATGATCCTTGAGTTCCGGGATCGAGTCCCACATCGGGCTCCCAGCTCTGCGGGGAGTCTGCTTCTTCCTCTGACCTTCTCTCCTCTCATGCTCTCTCTCACTTTCTCCGTCTCTCAAATAAATAAGTAAAATCTTAAAAAAAAAAATTCTGATCTTAAAAAAAAAATATGAGACAATGGAAGAAAAACCCAGACACAGACAGTCTTTTGCTTTTGTGGGTGTCTGGAGGTCAGACTGTGGATCTAGGTGAGGGGACATTGTCGAGGTAACGGTCTCTGTGGGCAAACCAGGAAAGGACAGAAACCAAGTGGGAATGAGCAGATAGAGATGGAGTCCATGGGGGAAACTCTAGTAATTCTTTGTATCAGAGGCAGAATTTATATCAAAATCTGGGCATTGGTGTTTGATACAATAATGTATCCCCTTTCAGTGTGGTTTGAGGACAGAGAATAAAAAATCTTACAGGATGCATGGAGTTTTGGAAGAGGCAAAACTAATCCTTGTGGAAAAATGAAAACAGTGTTTGCCCGTAGGAGGGTGGGGGCAGGGATTGATGGGGAAGGACATGGCGGAATTTTCTCTAGTGATACTATGTTCTGTATGTTGGTAAGGGTTTGGGATGCACAGGGATATGAATCACTTAAAATTCTGCAAATGGTATGCTTAAAATTTGTGCATGTAAATTTCACGTGTGTGTATGTAAGTTTAACATCCAAAGAAAGAGAAAACCAAACCAAAAAAAAAATGTGTAATCTTTAGTGGAAATTTTCCCCTTCACTTCCTAAATCAACTTAGATTATAAGGAACTATGTTTTCTCTTAAGTTGGAAAAATACCACAAATTTGTGACTAGAAGGTAACTAGAGGGTAAGTTTGGTTAGAAGGTAAGAATCTTAATTCAATAAGAAAAAAGACTTTTTTTTTCCTCTTAAGTAACTCAAACACTGTAGATGGTCGGTTATTCTTAAAGATTCCTAAAGAATTTTGCAGTTAGTGACGTCAAAGCTGCCTCCTTAACAAGTATGAAAAAGACATGGCTTTCCCTTTGAGCCAAAATAGAATAGCCAACTCCAACAACTCAAGAGGCAAAGCAAGTAAGAATGAACCAAATTATGCTCCCAAATTATGGGTCTTAATTAGCCAAAACCAGGGGTTGCATATTTTCACAACTTGGTTCAAGGGAACCTTCGAAAAGTGAGTCAAAGTTTGCGAAACAGTTCACTATAAATACGAGATGCTCGTGACTTATGATATCACTTCAAATCTGTGACCCCAATGAAGATGTCCAACTGAGAGATCTCCTCAAGAGATCTCTCCTAAAACATGGTTTTAAGAGACTCTGGTCTCCTAAACGTGGGTTAGGGCTCCCGTTTGCCAGATAAACCCCATGTTTCCCGCAGTCTCCTGGAAACTTGAATTTCCTCGCCCTCTTGGAGTTAGGTAGGTAGGACCGTAAGATTCACTTTGGCAATGAAATGTGAGCTAAAGCAGTGAGTGTCACTTGCAAGAGGAAGATTTAAGCTAGAGTTACAAGATTAAGCAAGTAAAAACACAAATCTGAATTTCAAATAAACAGCTAAAAGTTTTTTAACTGGGTGTCTCATATTTTATCCTGCAGCCCTACTTTAAGTGTCAAGGTGCATTTTTATATGTGCTTTCCACCTCTCTGGCATCGTGATCATTAATCCTAAAACGGTGTGGGCTTCATCAACCTGGGTTCCTAATGGACTAGGATAAGCAGAGCCCCTGCCGACCTGCAGTGGGCATTAGCATATTTAGGAAATAACCTGGTCCTTACAGCAGCATACCCTAGCCTATCTCATTCTATAGGATTGGTGCTCCATTGTATAGCCTGTGTACTAATTCTCAATAATTGAATTATGGTTCTGCCTTCCCCCCCTTAAGGTGGACTTAGGTGAAGGCAAGATTTGCTTCTGTTGTGAAGAATTTCAACCAGCCAAATGCACAGACAAAGAAAATGCCTTGAAACTCTTTCCGGTTCAGCCTTGCAGTGCCGTTCACCTTCTACTTAAGGTAACTTGAACAGATCCCACTCCCATCCATAAATCTACTAGAGAGCCCTCAAAGAAGGCAAAGCTACTTGAAATATCCCTACTCTGTTACCTCCCTCAAACAACTTGGCTGCTGCAAGCAGATAGGAGCCAACCCTCCTCAGGGACCCAGAGACAGGAGTGACTTCAGGAAGAAGCACAGGTGATTGTGTGTCCCTTGAATGATGAATGGATGGTTTTCTTTGTGTTCAAGAATTACAAGATGGCAAAAAATGTAAAGGAGTCTAAATATATACATACGTGTGTAGATATATTGATATACGTGTGTATCCATACATGTCCATGCACGGTGTAGGCACACATAGATGATGAAGCTTTTAGCAGAACCTTAACTTGATTTTTAAAGAAGGCTTTGCACCCATGTGGGACTTGAACTCATGAACCTGTGATTAAGAGCTGCATGCTCTACCGACTGAACCAACCAGACAGGCGCCCCTGCTTTGGGCAAATCCTTTCAACTGCATGCCCATTTGTCCTTGTTCTGAAGCTCCTTTGTTGGCTTCATGGAGTCCCATGGGTGTTGGATGCTGGCGAACCAAGACACAGCTTAGGAGAGAGAGCGGCTAGAAAACGCAAGGGGAATTCATGCACCTTGCCTCATGTTTCATGGGCACAGCTATAATAAGCGAGAGGTTAAAAATAAATGATACCAGTTGCAGAGAAGTAAAAAATTACCCTTTAGTAGGGAATTGGATCAAAGTTATGGCTCGTTAGCCCAGTGAGTGACAAGATCAGCTGGTAAACCCTGAGGTATTAGATTTGGATAATCCCTCCCCAAGGGCTTTCTTCAGATCTTTGTTTGGGGTTTGGTTTTTGGTCCAAAGGAGGAGGGTTCTCTTCGCTGCCAGCTCTCTGAATTGTGGAGCATGTAAAACTGGCCTTCTGTCTTCAGCTTCTGGATTTCTGGTAGCTGAGTCACCCCCAAACATTCTGAGCCAGAACCCCTCTTGAGGAAAGCCTTGCTAAGGAATAAGGACTGTGGCAACAGAAACTTTTGGAATTGCCCTTACGGCTATTTTGAGACATGGGTTTGCAGAAGAGACACCCTCTTGACACACTGGCTGGCCTGCCCCCCCGCACTGTCATAGTTGGTGCCCCGGGCAGTCACTCCCGAAATAGAATCCAACCGCAGGCTGACCAGTGGGAGGCGGCCGGCGGGGGAGGCTGGAAAGTGCTCTCACTGGGGACACCGACTTCAGAAGAGACACTCGTTGCTCCCCTGGAAGGAACATCTCCAGACGACAGTCCGATGCTGGCAAAAAGAACACTTGTCATACCAGGGCTTTCTGGGACAGGAAGCCTCTAAGATAAGTCTTTAAAATTAAGAAGCAGACACGACTGCACAAGAGCCGTCTTAATACCCATGATCTAGCTGGCACTTATCACGAGCCAGACGTCAAAGTCCCTGGCATGTGTTTTCCCCCCAGAATAGCCTTACTGAGACATCATCATCATCATCATTTAGAGAAGTTTTTCTATCCTGCGCCTTCCGGTTGTCAGCTTTGATGTGCTCAGGGGTGTTACTGTTTCCTTGTTCTAGAAAGTCCTTTTCGCCCTGTGTGCCTTGAACGCCCTGACCACCACCGTCTGCTTGGTGGCAGCTGCCCTTCGCTACCTCCAGATATTTGCAACCAGAAGATCCTGCATCGTAAGTCCATTCGAGGCGGCACCATGACCGCGTCCCACGGAGCCTTTGTCGTGAAGGCTGTTGACTAACCAAGGTGCTCATTTCATTAGGACGAATCTCAGATTTCTGCCGAAGAAGTAGAAGAACACGGACGGATCCCAGACCCCGAGGACTTCGTGCCGCCGGTGCCCCCCCCTTCCTATTTCGCTACCTTTTACTCGTGCACACCCAGGATGAACCGCAGGTAGGCTTCCTCAGTGCCCCCGCCCCAGCCGTCCGGGAGGTGCCGTTGGTTTGGAAGACGGAAAGGTCTCCAGGATTCATGGCATCAGCTCACTTCTCTTCAGAATCTAGTCAGATGGTGTTATTTTTCAGGATTCTCTTTTTCTCTTTTCTCTCTCTCTCTTTTTTTAAGTAGGCTCTGTGCCCAAGGTGGGGCTTGAACTCAAGACCCTGAGATCAAGCCTCTTGTGCGCTGCACACTGAGCCGGCCAGGTGCCCCTCTTCAGGATTTTCTATCCCCCTTCCTCCACCCTGCTCTTTTGTCTGATAAACAGCCTGAAACCAAAGAAAAGTCCCACCTCGACCTAAGGATATACTTTTTCCGTTTCAATTAGCTTCCCAGGAAAACTGACACCCAGCGAGACAGCCGCTGTCATGTGACTTGATGGAGCGCTGTGGTTGCCCTGGAAACGCACTCAGGCCAAATCGATGTTCATTATAACACCATCAGCGGGTCCCCAAATCATGACATTCTTCCCGGCCATTAAACAGAGATTAATTATTAATGACTCCTCCCTGGTCTCGAAAAAATAGACACCACACTTATTTCCTTCCTCAGATTCTAGCTCCAGATCTATCGTTTGTTTCTTAAATCTCAGAAATGACTACCCGCAGAAGGAAATGCTGCATGCGTTCGTCTGGTTGTTCGGGGCTTCTGGAATTGTACTTCTCTAAAGACTGACATCGTTTATTCATTCAACAAACATTTAATCAGTCCTCTGTCGCTTACTAGTCACCCTGCTGGGTTGGTGACCTTCCCCATGACCCAAACCCGCCTCCTTCCCCTCTCAGGGGGCTCACCGTCTAGGTCATTACAGACGAGTGCTGTAAGGATCATAATAATTCTCAAAAGAGAGATTTCGAGCGCCCCGAGGAGGGCTGCCTCACCCAGGATGGCGAATGGGCTGCAGAGAGCTTTGAGAAAAGAGTCAGCCAGTCTGGGCTGGCTTTGTGGGAGACGTGATCTTAAGCCAAATTTCAAGGATCAGCAAACCATATTTAAGCTTCCAAGAGAAAAATCTCTGTATTCTGTAAGAAAGACTCATGTCTTTAGCTTGAGATTCAGAGGGCCAGGAATTTCTACTTTTAAGCCCCAGGGTGGAGAGTAGTGAAAGCTGTGCGGTGCACGGGGAAATTCAGCCTCCCTGTCGTTCAGTGGGCGGTGTACTGGAATTTCGAGGCCTAGGGGGCTAGGATGACTTTTGTAGTGTATTAGGAAATGAGGCAGGAATACAGGGACCGGAGAGACATATTGTTTGTGCGCTGAGGGACACGCTTGCTCATAGCTCAGCCCTGTCTCATGCTGTGAGCAGAGGGCCATGTGGGAAGGCAGTAAAAAAAAAAAATGCCTGTTATTTTGTGGTTGGGAAAAGAAACGCCCTCTTAGAAAAGAAGAATTAATTGGCTCTCTGAGATTCTAGGTGAGCCCTTGGTTGACCCAAGAGGAGGCAACAGACAGATTTAATTTCCTGCAGTGGCAGAAAGGGAAAGTGACTCATGCGGGTGTAGGAGTGGCTCTCTGGACCGCCCCTCCCCCGCCTGCCCTTCTCTCTTCCTTTTCTCTTCTTGGTTCCTCGGGTTCCTCCCGAGGAACACTTACCAGTAGTAACACTTACCAGTGTGGGTATTTCCACCCTTTGGGATGTGAGTGCATCCCTGGATTTGCCCCTTTGAGTCCTGAGACTGCCCCTTGCCCAATCCAAACAAGCTTCTCACCAAGGGCTTGACCATTCAGAACTTTCTGGAAGGAACATAGGGGAGGGTGTTAAAGTGATACATCCTTGCGAGAAAGAAGACACTGCGAGGCCTAAAGTATATACCTGGAGGCCTAGATCATATCTCCAATGGGCAAACAGCCGCATTTTCTGAAATTCTCCCAATACCAGAGGGTGGTCCACTTTCCTTGTTAAAATGGCTACATTTATTCACCTTCAGATACATATTGTAGCAAAGGTATATTTGCATGTGACCCACTTTACTAGATTTTTATATATCTACTTTATAGACACTAACCGACCCCAGTTGATAATTTTCTTTTTTATAAGCAGGCAGGCAATGGGGCGCCTGGGTGGCTCAGTGGGTTAAGCCGCTGCCTCCGGCTCAGGTCATGAATCCAGGGTCCTGGGATTGAACCCCGCATCGGGCTCCCTGCTCAGTAGAGAGCCTGCTTCTCTCTCTCCCTCTCCCTGCCACTCTGCTTACTTGTGCTCTCTCTCTATCTCTCTGTCAAATAAATAAATAACATCTTTTAAAAAAAAAATAAGCAGGCAGGCAAGAATAGTAGCAAATGTTTTCTTTAACATTTCCACAACCGGTTACGTGAAGAGTTTTCACACAATGCAAGCTCCCCGCTTCCTGCAAGGTATTATGACCTCTCAGAGAGGTTTATTTATTTACCTTCTATAAATACAACCACTTCATGCATTGGTCCCTCCTTGAGAAAGGACTTCTCAAATTACGGCCATAAACAGAAACCCGATTGCAGTGAAGGTTTCCGTCCGAAGAGGAGTTTCTGCCTCGTGACTTGATTTGTAAGGACAGTCGGGGGCGTGCCCCTCTCCTCCACGACCCCAGGGAGCCTCCCGCCACCCCCATCCTCAGAAATTGGTTGGAGCTGGGATCAAAAAGGAAAGCCTCCCACCTATTCCGTGGCTGGGGACCTGGTTGTACCACGGGGACTTAATGGCTTACAGAACACGGAAGAGGAGGATGGCAAACTGAACACGGGCATCTGTTCCTCGGCGGTGAATGTCATAAACTCACTCCCTTTTCTCGTGAGGTTCAAAACCCAGACTCACGGGGAGCCAGGTTCTGCTGCTGTGCGACCGCCCCTCCCCTGCCCGGCAGCCCCACTGCCAACCCAGGACACAAGGAGGACCCCTCTTTGGTCGTATTGGTGGCTGTCTCCCCCTCGCAGGAGTTCTCAAAGCCCCAGTTGTCAACTTCGGCAGAACACATTGTGCGTGCTCTGTTTGGGGTTCCTGTCCGTACTTGGCGCTCACCAGCATGAACTGGGGAAGGCTTCCGGGAGAGTTTGGGGCAAACTCAAAGGAGCCAGGCTCTGGAGTCTCTTACCAGGGTGACCCTGAGAGGAGGGGGTCTCTTACCATCTCTGAGGCCCAGCTTCCTTATTCATCACATGGCCGCTGAGCTGATTTTTAGGGGATAAAAATCGCTTCCTATCTGAGTGTGCCCCACCGCAGGCAATTAGAGCAGAATTTCTGGAGTGGAGGCCTGGGCCTGCCATAGTCTGCAGACCTCCCCAAGTGGTTTCCCCAGGTGATTCTACTCCCTAGCTGGGGTCGGGGGCCATAAGGGATCAGGAAAACACCTGCCAGGACACCCCCCACAGATCCCTATGTACCGAAAAGATGTGAAATCTTCAGAGGAAGCAGTTCTCCTAGAAAAGTCCTAGGAAATAGTTTTCTTAGAAAACTCCTTTCATAGGAAAGGAAATTTCCTTTTCTTTTCTAGAAGCATCTTCTGTCCCACGGAGACTTTCTTGCTCATCAGAGTAACCACCACAAGGAGCCGTTCATTGCGGTCGATTTAAAGAAAATGTGTCCCCTTCCCCCCCGCTTCTTAAAGGGATTCCATGGTCATATAAGATCTAAAATGGAAGTCTGTTCCTCTGACCTCCTGACCCCAAGCAAACCCCGTCTTCTCTGAGAACATGGCCATCGGGTGGGGAGTATCAAAGACCACCGGAGCTAACAAAGCAGCAGGCAAAGCTGGGGGTGTTTCTGGGAAAGACACAGCAGTGGAGAAACCTGGGGAGCTGGCTCGGGGGGGAAGCCCGGGGATTTGAGAGTGCTGGAAAGATGGCTCATGGGGTCATGCTAATTCAGGATTGAAGACTGGCCCTCTGAAGAGGACGGAAGGCGTCTCTAGGGCTCACGGAGAAAAGCAAGTCCCCTTGTTCCCTGGTTTTACGGCAAGGAGAAAAGAACATCCCATCTTTTCCACCTTGTTTTCCTCCACCAGCTGCATTTTTGTAAACGGGCGCAGGGATAGAATGAAACAACCATGAATCCCCGGAGCGCCTTTCTGAAAAAAGCAGCCCTTGCATGCAGCTGGCCCAGACTCTTTCACCTGTCTCCTTCAGCTTTTGACCATTTTCACAGTTTGAGAACGGCCATAAGACTTTTGCTATTACCTCTTCTTTTCATTCTCCAATATTCCATGGCCTGAGCGCAGGGTTTCTGATCTTCCTGGTATCTTTTTTAAAATGGGAAATCAAGTGGACCTAGAACATTCTGTTAGCTTCAGGGGTACAGCCTAATGACTCCGTATTTGTGCAGATCGTGGAGTGACCGCCCCCGTCAGTCTAGTTAACGCCCGTCACCGCACGTCGTTACAGGATTGTTTTTCTTGTGATGAAAACTTTGAGGGGTCTACTCTCTTAGCAACTTTCAGATAGGGAATACCGTATTGTCACTGCGCTATTACATCCCCCGGGACTGACTGCTTTTATAACTGGAAGTTTGGTCAAGGAACAAATTTCTGTGTATTCTAAACTACCGTTTGATAATTGAGGCTCTTTCTTATCTAGGTTGTGTGTGTGTGTGTGTGTGTGTGTGTGTGTGTGTGTGTGTGTGTGTGTGTGTGGTTTTCTAGGAACACAGGCAGAATATCTTGACGTTTATTTTTATTTATTTGCGACAGAGGGCCTCTCACAGGACAAAAACCCCCGTGCCGGGCATGAAACCAGCGCTCGACCAATGTTTGTTTGACTGACTATATTTAGGAAGGGTCCCTCTGATGCATCCTGCTTTTTGTCTTTGAGCTGTGATGTTGGGAAAAAAGTAATTCAGCCCTTCAAATACTTATTTAACAATTAGGGAGTTTCTACCATGCCTCAGCCATTAGGGAAACCCAGGCAAGAAATTTTGGCATGTACTAATGTAAGAAATAATTGTGTTGCCCTGAGTGCCTAGTTTGTGTTTTCTTTCCTTGAGGTGGAGGCCACATAACATGAGTTGAACCGTTTGAAAGTGTACCATTGAGTGGCATTTGGGTCGCAGAATTGTGTAAACCCCCCCCCCCATCTGCTTCTGCAGCATGTTCATCCCCTCCAGAGAGACCTGTGCCCACTCGGCGGTCACTCCCTGGTCCCCTTCCCCCAGCCCCCAGCCCCCACCGATCTGCTTTCTGTCTGTGGATTATTGTTTGCTTTTGGGCGAGTGGATTTAAAAGAAATGATAGCATTGCATTTTACACGTCACTTGCCTAAGAAACTCTGGGCACTCATCAGCTGAGATTATTTCCCCCGATTCTGGGCCAGGAGACTGTCACGGAGGGGTGAGGGGTCTTCTGCTCTGTCAGCGGAGAACAGCCCCGAGGCAAAGGTCAACATCACGCAGAAGCAGGTACCGTCAGACCCGCGTGCTGTACACCTGCTTGCTGACGCCAAGGTGCTTTCCCCAGGATGGTCGGTCCTGACGTCATTCCCCTGCCACATATCTACGGAGCACGGATCAAAGGTGTGGAAGTGTTCTGTCCCCTGGACCCCCCGCCTCCCTATGAAGCTGTAGTGAGCCGGACGGACCAGGAGCAGGTACGGCCCATAGTTTCTCGTTGGGGTGGGACGGCTGGTAGGAGACGCAGCCTGGCGGGCGGAGAGCCCTGGGAGCCTGGGCCCCAAACGTGCTGTTTACGTCCCGTGGAGTCCGGGTGGGGCGTGAGCCGGATACCCAGAAATAACCCTCTTTTCTCCTGGGCCGTAGGGATCTTCATTCCACGCGCCAGGAGGATCAGAAGTTTCCTCGAGCCCCTTGGAACCGACCTGCATGCCACTGACTCAAGGTAACAAAGACCCGATTCCTGCCCAGACTCAGGATTCCGTCGAGTAAGACATCATGAAACAATGACCAATATGTTTTATGTGGAATTTGAGAAACAAGGCAGAGGGCCCTAGGGGAAGAGGGGAGAAAAGGAAACAGGATGAAACCAGAGAGGGAGACAAACCAAAGGAGAGTCTTCATCTCAGGAAGCAAACTGAGGGTGGCTGGGGGGAGGGGGTGGCCGGGGGATGGACACTGGGGAGGGTACGTGTTGTGGGGGGTGTGGGTGTTGTGTAAGACTAATGAATCACGGACCCGTACCCCTGAAACAAATAATACATTATATGTTAATAATTTTTAAAATGCAAAAATAAATAAACTAGCCAAAAAAAAAAAAAAAAGAAAAATTTTTTTTTAAAAACTCCCGCAACAACTCATCACATATTCTACAGAATATTACTATCAGTATCACAGGAAATGAGAAGAAATTCCTACAGGAATTTACAAGAGAAAATAGAAATTTAGAGTCTCGAACTTGCCTAAAACAGCACCTGCCCTGAGGTAATTTGCTGATAGTAGAATCCTAAGGCCTTGAGGGTTTTTTGCCCCCTCATGTGTTTTCATCAGTCTTATTATGGAATAATTTAAATACAATCACATTCACCAAAAAAAAAAAAAAAATAACCTATAGATTTTGTTGGAGGTCAGATATCCTGAAGCCAGTGGTTCGAATTACATCCTTCTTGGGGCGCCTGGGTGGCTCAGTCGGTTAAGCGTCTGCCTTCCACTCAGGTCATGATCCCAGGGTCCTGGGATCGAGCCCCCCATCGGGCTCCCTGCTCAGCGGGGAGTCTGCTTCTCTCGCTCCCTCTGCCCCTCCTCCTGCTCATGCTCTTTCTCTGTCTCTTTCTCTCAAAGAAATAAATTTTGAAAATCTTAAAAAAAAAATTACCTCCTTCTTTCCAGATGTAAAAATACTGTCAACAATTGGCAAGTAGGAGATACTATGTGAGCAGAAGTAAAGATATCCTCAGAATCTTTGATGAGTCCCCAGACTCGTGCCAGGGACCGGCGACATGGATAATTTGGCGTGCCTGTGTTTTCCCACCTAAGATTTTCTTTCTCCTGTTGAAATAAGAGGGCTTTTCCTAAAAGGAAAAAGGAGTTTTGTCTAGGGCAGGATGATTTGCCGTGAGATTGCGCTTTCTTCTATAACCTCAGGTCTGGGTCCTGCGGCCTTCGCGCGTACTGAATGCTGATTTTCCACCCCGCCTCAAAAGACAAGAGTCAGTTTACAGTTATCCTTGCCATTTAAGGGAGCACGATTGCAGGGCTCTGTCTTCAGAAAGGTTTTTAAATGGCCCGGGGAGAATGGTCCACCAGCACAAAATGGCAAGGTTGATAAATAATGGATCAACTCTCTCTAGCTGTTTTCGGTGGGGGTGATTTTTCAGCAGCACTATTTGGAACCAGTTTCTCTTCTGTTCTCCTTCCGTCTTAGAAGAGGGCAGCAGTGCTCTCTTCCCTAAGTACGGTTGTGACGCTCCCATTTCTTAAGAAAGTTGCCCAGACCACACTCAGGCCCACCGGTGCTGTGATGTGCTTGTTCTGAGCAGAAGTCGTCCGTTTCTCGAGTGGTCCTCCCCATCCACGCAGCGGCCACAGGCTCTTTCCTGTGGCCGCCAAGCCTCTCCCATGCCGCCTGGGCTGTGTGGACGCCTCCGCGGGCGCCTTCCCGGTCTGCAGCCCTCGGGGAGGTCCCCCCAACCCGGGCAGGCAGTCCTCCCCCTCCCCCAAGGCTCACCTTGCGCTGCAGATACTGGACCTCGGCTGGGAGCTTTCTGGCACCGCACCAGGATGCGTCCCCGGGGAAGCTTCTAAGCACTTGCAGGAAAAAACCCACAAAACACCTGACATTTGGGCAGGGCTTCTTGACTTGACTCTTGGGCTTGTAACTTTTTGTCGGCTTGTTCCAAGTGTGGAGGGGTGGTGCGGAGAGGCAGCGTTTCCCACAGTGCTGGGAAGGAGATACCCACCCAGCCAATAGCCTAAGCGAGTGTGGTTATAGCTGTGTCCCCCTCCCCCTGAAGGTTTGGGCTCACAGGTGCTTCCTGCCCAACCTTGTGAAGGCAGCAGCTGGGGAAATAATTTATGTTTCTCTTCTTAAAAAAAAAAAAAAAAAAAACAGGTGAGGACATTCCTAACACACCTGGAGAAGAAAGCACGTCCATCTCAACTTCCGACGCCAGCCAGCTACCTCCCACGAGAAGCCAGAGAGTCTTCCCAGCCCTGAGGACAAGATCGAGGAGCGACCCTGTGCTCCATCATTCCGCAGAGAGAGGTGATGTCCCTCCCTGAGCTCCTTGCGCTGCGCCCTGCGTGCTCGCCCAAGGCGCCCATGGAAAGCGGGTGGCTCTTGCTGCCCCCTGCCCTACAGCTCGAGAGATCTCTCGAGAGAGATTAAGAGGTCTTGGGAAAATAAGATATTCTCCGTGCGCATTAGGAATGTTCACAGGTCACATCGTTTAAGGCTGGTAGAGTTTTTTCTTTTCGTTGTCAACGAAAGCATTCGGTTGCACACGATAGTGCTCTAGGTGCCACATGAAGCAAAGGCATAAGTTCTGATTTCTGGGTGCTTACAGTCCTATGGAAATAAACGTTCTCAGGGAAAAAGTTAACGAGGTGTATTTTTTTTACTCCCTCTCTTATGGCCTAAGTTATCTTTTTTTTTTTTTTTACTGTGTATAGGTTGTTGAGTTATTTAAATCTGACCTGTTTTAAGAAGTTTAGCTGGAGTGAAACTCACACTCGCGTTCTCTCCCTTTCTGTGTGGAGTTTGTTCTAGATGTCATTTGAATAATTTTAAATTTAAAAAATGTTAAAGACTTAAAATAACCCCAAGTCCTTTCTCTGAATACGGGAATACCTGAACATCTCCAAATCGCTCCTCATTGTGGAAAACTGTAAAAATAAAATAAAGGAAAGAAAGGGAGAAAGTGAAATTCTTTGATCCCGGCAGCACAGGCTCCTTCCGGTGACCTCCTCTAACAGGCGTCTCTGTGGTGCTCTGTGCAGATACAACTTTGCAAATGCTCTCGCCCCGCTCTCTCTGGGGCCGCGGGTCACCCCCTTGCATTCTTGGTTCTTCCCCCTCTGACGGCCTGTGTTGTTTGCTGCAGCTCTGGACTGACCGTGTGGGAGCCAGAGGGAACACTCCTCTTGTCTTCTGAGCAGGGAGGAGTCCCACCGCCTGGGACTGAGCGCCTCTGCAAACCCACAGGCCGGCATCCTGGCCCCTCAGCTACCAGGCCCCTTTCACGGCGGGTCTCTACCCGACCTGGCAAGTTGAGGACTCCAGCGGGCCCCCTGCCGGCCTCAACAGGAGCTTGGCTCTCTGCACAGCTTAGTGAGACCCTTCCAGATCTCCGGTGCTGCAGGGAGAAGGAGACTTTACCTGTTGGGAGTCCTCTGCTGTGGAAGAACCAGACTGGCTTCCAGAGACGGAGTGTAGTCCCTGACTGTCCTCACACATGAGTGTCCCTAGGGAGTGTTCCTGGAAAACTCCAGCTCTCTGGGACATGCAGGTGGGCAGGCTGGAGGGTGGCCGCTAACCCCGGCTTAGAGCACCTACCTTTCTGAACCAGAGGAAATGGAGTGCTCCCCCTCCTCCACCTGTCCTCCCACTCTCCGCTTCCTTTCTTCCTTGAATATCAAATTTCCACTTGTCAGGCCTTCCCAGACTGAAACCTCCAGGGTCCTGTACACTGAAGGCTGCTGGCTGGCTTAGGAACGAGTGGAGACGGGACCTGCATTCGCCTTCGCCCACTTGATGGCACAGTCATGTGCTGCCGGTCCTTAAACAGTTCCGATGTAGGTAGTTGTGGACATTAGGGCCCATGGCCGTGAATTTCTCAGGCCGCTGTTGACTTCTGGAATGACGTATGATTTTCCCGCACCTAGATGTTTCTTTCTGTTAATAGTCAGCCCTAGAGCTGCCTGCCAGCCGTGGTGTGAGCGTGGATAAGTCGGCGCCACGCCCTGAGGATGTTTAGGACAAAGGTACAGTTGAAGGGAGCACAGCGCTCCCTTCGCCCCGCAGTCTCGTCTCTCCTCAGCCTAAGAGGCTCCTTCATCCTCCGTCCTTGGAGCATTCTCTCATCAGGTCAACCACCTTTTTTCTGCTCGCCCACCCCTCCCCACACATTGGTCATCACCCCAAGGCACTGTTGCTCCATTCTGGATGCCCTTCCCTATCATCTGTCGCTCCCTTGGTGATTGTGTTTTATGTGGCACAGTGAAATGTTCTGGGAACGCGTCCTGCCGCAACTTCAGGGAATGAACTTGTGTCGTTTTTTTTTTTTTTTTCTTTTTCTTTCTGCAAGATGAAAAGCAAGATGTGCATGGTCGTTGCATTTGCAACACGCTTTCCACGCCGAGTTCAGTGGCCCGCGCTGCGGCCCGTGCTGCATCGGTGGCGCGTGGCGCGCGCTCCCAGGGGCGTGGCCAACGGGTGCGTATTGTTTGTCTCCGCCCACAGCTGCCCCGGTGCTCAGCTGCGAGGCTGCGACGCAGACGGAGGGGAGACCGGACCTGGCCACGGTGACCTTGAGGAGAGGTCTGCGGTGCAGAGCTTCGCGATGCCGGCCCCGGTCCCTGATAGATTACAAGTCCTACATGGACACCAAGCTGCTGGTGGCGAGGTTCCTGGAGCAGTCGTCCTGCAGCATGACGCCAGACATCCACGAGCTGGTGGAGAACATTAAATCCGTCCTCAAGTCCGATGAGGAGCACATGGAGGAGGCCATCACGAGCGCCAGCTTCCTGGAGCAGGTACTCTTACTCCTGATCTCGGGCCCGAGTCCCAGAACTCGTTTCCATCGCGGCGGAAGCAGATTTCCTGTCCAAGGCGCCCTAAGTTCATGGCCAGGGTGTCAGGGAAATTGGGGTAAAGAGGTCTGGGTAGGGAGAGAGAGGAAGCCGGAGCACTTCCTTTTTAGGCGTGATGACTTTTCCACAAGCTTTCCGGCCCAGGGAGAGAAACCAATTTCCCCGGAAGGTGAAACACGCCTGGGATAAGAAAGCGGTGCGGCTCGGGAGCAAAAGCGAGGGGTCTGGGCAGCGTGGAGCACGTCAGCTCCACTTGCCGAGTGGGGTTTCCCTTAACAGGGCGTGGTTTCTCAGCCCTCCGGCAATGATGGACAGACGTGAATTTTCACATCCCCGTGCAATGCTGACAAGGCACCTAAACCGATAGGATTTAAAGGAATAAATTATCTTTTTTCCATAGATTATAGATGAAAAAGCATTAATTCCTTCACCTAAAGTCCCAAGGGAAAAATAAAGTCAGCCATGTAACATCCATTTGGGTGTCAGTTTTCTCATATTTATTTATTTGAAAAAGCTTTTATTTCTTTATTAAGGAGAGAGAGTGAGAGAGCACTCAATCAGAGGGAGGGGCAGAGGGAGAGGGGGAAGCAGACTCCCTACTGAGCAGGGAGCCCTTGGGCTTGATCCCAGGACCCAGGTCATTGAAGGTAGACGCTAATTTTCTCATTTTTAAAGTGAAGTGTTGGACCAGGTGGTCTGAATGGGATTTCCTTCTGAGAACTGGGGATGAGTCACAACCGTAACTACCCACCTCTTTAAAACACCACTCACTGGGGCACCTGGTGGCTCAGTCAGTTGAGCGTCCGACTCTTGATTTCAGCTCAGGTCATGATCTCCGCGTCCTGGGATCAACCCATTTGCTTCATTGCCCCTTGACTGTGAGGTGGCTGTTGTGACCTCAGGGCACAGTGGCTCACAAGTGTTTCCTACCCGTGTCCGTGTGCAGTAACACGTACATTGGGCTGCAGGGCCTTAGGTTAAGGCAGATTGAGTAAGTCCCTTCTCACTCTCCTTTCCATTTCCCTCTGCTGCCAGAAGCCAGTTTCTCTCCCAGCCCCTCAGGGGACCCAGGGAAGCAGGAGGGCAGTCTGGTTACTTGCATGAAGACCTACATGAACCTCAGACCCTCTTGTCCGCTTCTAGAAGAGCAGTCAGCCGGTGGTCTGGGGTCACGCTCTAGTTAGCATCTGTGTAGGGGAGACATTTACATCCTCCTGACCCTGGTCGATGCCAGAAGTCATTCCCCGCCTCCTTCCCTCCATCTGGCCCCGATAGCCTGATACAGAGAGCACGTATTTGGAGCCCCTTGTCCACGGCTGCCAAGCTCTAGTGAGGTAAGAGTTGGAGTATCTGCCAAGCCACGGTCTGGGTCTTCTGCTCAGTCCGCCCTGGAAAATAGCTTTGGGGAAAACGGACGAGTGGTTACAGCTCACCACACGCACTCACTCCAGTTGTTTGCTGGGTCTTTGTGTTGAGTCTGGATAAAACTTCCAGTGCTGGGATCGGTGCAGTAGGCTCTGAGCCCTCTGCTGGCGCCTCCCAGGAGTGGACCCGAGCGGTGAGGCTTCCTAGTGCCACACCGCCCCCAGACAGAAGAAGGGAGGGACACGCAGAAGGAGAGCTTTTATTCCTGACTCTTCCCAGCTTTGTGTATTTTCACTTTTCCTCGTGGGATTCGAATAGGTTTTAGATCCATCTTGATGTTTATTCCTATCAAAGCCACTGGCCCCAACTTACATGTCACGGCAGTTGACATCGATGCAGGTTGGAATTTTCTTTTTGACTAGGAAACAAGGACAGGACTTTAAAGACAAATATAATGACAGTGTGTTAGCAAAATTTAATGTCCCATCTTCTCGAGAGATTAACCTTCTGAGGACTTTAAAATCTCAGAATGGTACAAACTGAACAAAAAGTCAGCTTAGTGATTTTTCTGTGATGGTGGGTGGTCATGAAACGCCTGGGCGTTTCTCAAGGTGCAAACCGTGTTATAGGTCCTATAGCATGACTGTGCAAATTCTGGAAATCGTACATACTAGAAAGTTCTCCCCTCCTCTGTCCCAGCTGGATGAGGGGTTTCCCATAGGTTTGTCATTTTACAAAGTAAGTGATGCTATTATATATTTCAAGTTACGTATATGCTATGTTGTAAAATAGATCTAGCAGTAGAATCATTCTTAAGCACTTTTGACAAACTGGCCAAGTTTTTATGTTGTTTATTATGTTTTGTTATCAAAGGGTTATCAGATCAATTGGAAGCATCACTGGTTTTGGGTGACATTTTATAAACTCATTAGCTGGTCAGAACGCTGGACAGGTGGTTATCAGCTTTTCAAGAACGTGGGATCACCTGGGTTCTTGTTAGAAATGCAGAGGTTCCAGCAGCTGCTCTGGGGGAGGGGGGAATCCGTGGTACCAGCTCCCCTCTCCTCCCCTCCAGAAAGGGGCAGACCCCAGTGAGAACCACTGTCTAAGATCCCAGGAAAACTGGATAAAAATGACAAGAAGACTATTAAAAGTATAGCAAGAACCTGCCACAGGTGAATCAGGGGAGTGAAGTGAGACAAGCCGGCGGCTGGAACAATGGAAAATTTGGGGAATTTCTTAGGAACATTAGGAAAGAGGCAGTCTGTGGGGAGTTTCTCTGGAATTCCAAGCATGTGCCACTTTGGGAAAATGCCTCATTTCTTTTCCTAAGCAACGAAGCTAAGCAGTGCATGGATGGATGGAGGAGGCAGGTCGGAGGTGCAGCCTAACGTCTCCCCCACCCTCTTATTCTCCCTGAGATAATGGCCCCGTTGCAGCCCAGCTCTTCCCGGGCCCACGTGCCGCCCTCGCGGAGACAGCCTGGCTTCTTGCACCTGCGGAGCTGCGGGGACCTGAGCACCTTCGTTCCGGCGGGGAGGCCCCGAGCCGAGAGGAGGCCCCAGCGAGCAGAGGCCGAGCGGCCCCACAGCCTCATCGGCGTCATCCGGGAGACGGTCCTGTGAACCTGCGGGGCCAGCAACGCCCCCTCCCCCCACCCCCGCCCCCCGCCCCCCGTGTTGGGGGGCGGGAAGGAAGAGCCACTCCAACCCCATCCCGGAAGGCGGAATGATCCCTCCTGACCTTGGCGCGCCCTGGCCGGGAGGGGACAGTCCTCAGAAGGGGGACAGGCACTCCGGAGGACATTTGTTCCCACTCCAGCTCCTCGCTCTGCTGACTGAGGACATCCAGGGGTGGACAAGCGGGGTCTTACAGGCCCATTTGGCTTTCCGAGGCACCGGTCTCGAGGCTGCGAAGGCAGCCCGCCCCCGGCCTCTGCCGGGTCACGTGGGCCGAAACTGGGCAGACGATTCTTTGCCCACCTCGGTCCCCCTGGCTCTCTGCTCCCCGAGCTCCCTCCCTCCCCCCGCCCTGGAGGGAGGAAGGTCGGAGCTGCGGGGCGGCTGTGTCTAGCTCCTGTGTCTAGCTCCCGCAGCCTTCTGCTCGGGTGTGGGTACAGAAGCAGGACAATTAACCCCTGGCGCTCTGCACGCGTCAAGCTTCCTTTTAGGTCACCCCCAAATCACAGTCTCTTAGGAAAAACGGGAAACTCATTCAGTGACAAATGGTAATGAAAGGCGTTTAGGGACAGGTTCTTGTTGATTCCATTTATTCGTGCTTGCAAAACTCGAGATGGTGAAGGCCCAACCGAGAATAAAAACGTGTACTTTGGACCTCTGGGCTCCGTGTACAACATTTGTGTGGGCGCAGGTGGCCAGGCCTCTCCTTAGGAGGGATTGAGCCCTCGGGGCAGCGGTGGGTAGCCCCCCAGGTCCCGGCAGGCCCCTGAACTGGTTTAAGCACCAAAGCACCGCCCTGGGGGAACAAGGCGCCTGCCGGTTCAGCCTGCACTTGGCTGCGCAGGAGGCTTCCCGGAGCTGCTCTCTAGCGGGGATTACAGACTGGGAGTCGTGCCAAGAAGGAAGAGGACAGTTACCGACCGCGTCCTTGAGGAGGTGAGGTCTGAGCTGGCTGGACTTTTGAGGGTCAGGGAAGGGTGTTCCGGGGGAGGGAACAGCCAATGCAGGAACACTAGAGGACAGTGGGACTTGAGCGCAAGGGGAGCGGTGGGGAAAGCCTCAGACAGGATTTTCTGCTAACAACGAGGTACCACAGAAGAGTTTTCCACGGGAGTAACAGTTTTAATTTACATTTAAAGAGCTTAGTTGAGGTTGGGGCAGGAGGCTGCAAGCTGAGGGGCTGCTGGTCAGGCCTGTGCTCCAGCTACTGCCTTAGCAGCTTCCCACACTGTCCGTCCACCGCCCAGCAGCCTCAGAGGTGGGCCTCTTACTGTCCCCATTTCACAGACGAGGAAGATGAGGCTGAGTAACTTGCCCCAGGTCGCTCCGAAGTTCAGTGGTGGAGAAGCCAGGCATACCCCAGCAGCCCACCTCCAGAACCTCCCAGGCAGCCTCGGTTTGGCGTTCCTGTGTCTCTGACAAGGTGCTGGGTAAGGCTTGGAGCGCGGGAGCACAGGCTGGCTGCAAGCCAATGGGCCAGGCTGGAGCGGAGCGGGGATTGCAGGGGGGCCCGGGGAACGAGTAACCAGGAGGGGAAGTGCGTTTGGAGGTGCTGTGCTGGGGGGACTCGGCTGGGGAGGCAGAGCTGGAAGCCAGGGAAGCTGGGGGCCAGAGTTGCCCTGAGGGCCGGCCTGATGGGCTGGGGCCCCTGTGTTCGTGAAGGAGCCTGGTGGGGCTTCCCCGTGGCAGTTTCTCCCTTCTAGCCACCCACCCCCAGGCCCTGAATTCTCTGTGCGAGTGAGCCATCTCTTGATTTCTCTAGAAGCCCTAGCTGCCAGCACCAGAGCTGCCTACTGGGGCTCGACCCCCTTTGTTGGGGTCTCCAGTGTGTTACAAGCCCCTGCCTCTCACAGGCTCTCTGACCACCGTAAGTGGCCCACGGAACCCGGTCCGGACGCCATGCTGCGGGCTGCGTGGCTGCCCCGAGCCCCCTGTCTCCGGGTGAGGCTGGGAGAGAAGGCCCGGCCTTTCTCACCTCTCAAGGGTTATGCTTTGTCCCACTCTGGGAGGGCACTGTTTTTAGCTGCATCCCTCCACTTCCCCTCCTGAAGTCCGCACGCCTCCCCGGAGCCTCTGCCACTGGCCTTACCGTGAAGGCTCGGGGCGGGTAGGTGGGCGCCCCACGTGCATATGGTTTCTGAAACTAGCCTTGGAGAAACAGTCACAGAGATGGTCTGGGCCATTCTGAAGGAAGGGAATTTGCCAGCAACAACCAGAACAGGAAAGGGGTGCGTGAAACTGCGGGCCTCACTTGATATCTGGCAGGAGACGGTGGGGGCCTGCCTCCGCTTTGAAGAGTTGGTCTGGCTTCCCCGGGGGCCGTCCCGTGTATTTGTGAGATCTGAAGGTATTGGTGAAGTCAGAAAACTGACTTCTATCTTATCTTGCTTCTTAGACTTTAAGGAATATTGAAGTAAAAAAAAAAAAAAAATATATATATATATATATATATATATATATATGACATAATTGAAATATAATCAGAATACAACAGTTTATATATATTTGCTCTGGGAGGGAATTCGAGGTTATAGAATTCATCTCCCTGGTCGTGTGTCTGCGTCTAGTATGCTTAGTCCTTTTGCATTCCGAGCCCCTTAAGAATCCGCAGTCCAGAGGTGGTGACAAAGCATCTCAAATGCAGTTACCAATATTACACCAGAAGGTTGATTAATTAGCACGAGCGGCTTTTGAGACAGGGTTTCGCTGGTGAAGGTCAAGATCTAACTGGGCAGAGAGGCCTGGTAGAGTCACCGTGGGCTTTGCACCGTGAGGAGCGAGAATCCGGCGTCCGGCTCATGACCTCCCGAACGTCGTCACTGGTACCCCCTCACACAAGCTGTGTGTCCGAGTATCTGAGGCCCGCGTGGGACTCTCCCAAGCTCCCGGACTGTGTTGGGCGGACGTGCCCGTGAGTGCGTGTCTGGCTGGCAGAATTCCTTCCGAGACCTGCTTTCTTTGGGACGCCCGCCCCGGGGTGAGCTATGGGAGCGGGGTGCGCGAGGCCGCCCATATTTACCATGAGAAGCGGACATTTGCGGGGCAGCCAGACCGGCGAGGTCCAGGCAGCTGACGGAGCCGGGGCCCGGGGCCGAGGGCAGAGGGGCTGCGGGCGACCGGCACGTCGGGCTCCTCGACCAGGGCTGTTGGTGTGAGCGCCGCTCACAGTCTCTGGGACGGACAACTGGGTCCCCCTTCCCCCCCATTCTGTCACGAACCAAAAGCTTTTGGAAATTAGAATAAATGGACTGAAAAGTGGGTCAGTTGGCTGGGACCCTTAGAACCGTCGTACCACAGACTGGGGGGCCCAGCAGCAGAAAGTTACCTCTCACAGTCGTGGAGGCTGGGAAGTCCAAGGTCAAAGTGCCAGCAGATTCGGTGGCCGGTGAGAACATCCGCCTTCCTGGCTTTTGTAGGGGGTCCTTCTTGCTGGGTCTCAGGGCGGGGGACAGAGGGAGAGAGACAACATTGGTCTCCTGTCCTCCTCCCCTAATCCCATCATGGGGGCTCCAACCCCGTGCCCTCACCTAAACCCAGTCGTCTGCCGCCGGCTCTGGCTCCAAGTACCCTCGCGCTGGGCCTTCGGGCTTTAACATGTGGAGTTTGAGGGACACAGACACTCAAGTCCACTGCGCTGATTTACCGGGAAGGTGAAACAATAGGAATCAAAGACATACAAAACGCAAACCCCGCTTGTATTAAATGGGCTTTATTGTTTAGAACCGGCTGCGGTGTTGGGGACCAGGGGCGGAGAGCGTGCTCGGCCCGGCTGTGTGGTGCGTGTCGGGGTTCCTCCTCTAGCCCCGGTTTCCCAGCCCCCCGTCTGTTCTGTGTGCTGGGCCCCGGGGACACTGAGGAACGCTGGGAGCGGGAAGACAGGCAGGCATCCCTCCCTCTGCTCCCGCTGTCTCTGGGGAGGCCCGAGAGCGCAGGCGGCCCTCACACAGAGCTGCTGTGGCAAGTCCCTCAAGGTGAGGGAGAACCGGCAGAGGGAAGAGGCAGCTCTGGTCTCCACCCAGCAGTTGGGGAAACCACAAAGGCACATACCCCTGTACCCCAGCCCAGCCCAGCCCTGCCCAACAGGAGGATACAGAACAGAAGTAACGAAGGGGGTGAGGGACGAGCCAGGACAAGAGCATCTTTGTTTATGTGTTTTTCTCCCTGGAGCGGCTGCAAGGGAAGCCAAGTCTGGGGCCAAAGGGCACCATGTTTCTTCCATTTCTCTCTGCCCGCGGGAGCCTTCCTCTTTGCACTCATTCAGCAGCTGTTGACTGAGTTGCAGAGTATAGGCAGCAGGCCAGGTGCGGGGGAAGATCGCTGAGCAGGGAGAGGGATTCAAGCCAAAAAAGTGTAAGAATAATAAATGCAAGGTGACATTTCTCTTGACTGCTGCTGAGCCACTCCCTGGCCCCAGGGGGCAGGGGGAGCTGGACTCTCTTTGGGGCAACCTGGAAGACCAAAGGTCCTGGGCCCGAGTTATCAGGGTGGTTTGAAGGGATCCTTCATCCCTGATTGTGAAGCAGGTCCCGGCAGCGATGCCTCAGGGCGAAGCTCTGCAGACCTGGGCTGGTGGCCGCAGGTAGTCGCCATCTTGGAAATCGCTAAAGAAAAAGAATTCAGGACACCTGATAAGGTTGGTGAGGAAGATTTTATTACCAAGGAGCTGCAGTGGTGTTTTGCACTGGGGGAGAGAGATCAGGCTCAACTCTGTTACAAGCACAAGTGCAGGGTGCAGTCAGTGGACCGAAGATGACAAGAGGAGACATCAGGGCTGGGGGATGCTTGCTAGACCAACTCAGTAGGACCTTTCTGGAGGCGGGCCAGGGTGATTGGATACCAAGTGTGGGTTTGGGGGGGAGGGATTTTTGTTCAACCGACCTAACAGGATTCCCGTTAGAACCAGACTGAGCAGGCCAAGGACAGATCTCAAGATTGGAGCCTGGAAAGAGGACTTAGAGGAGCCAATTCAAGTTTGGCCAAAGAGAGAGTCTTTGTCAGAGTCTGACGAATACCTTCTCTTCTGAGTGAGAAGCTCTTGCCACGCCGTGCCCTTGGCCTCAGGCATGTCACTGTCTTGGCGGGAATCTTCTTTTCATCCCAACAGCTGGCAGATCTTTTGTGTTTTGCTCTAACAAAGGAGCTAGGGCCAAAATCCTGGATGAATCATAGTTCCTTTCTTTAGAAGGGGACGTAGGTCCCAGACGTATGGAGACTTTCCAGCGTCTTTAGATACGAAGCATGAATTCAAAAGGATCCAACGGAACATTTCATGGTAGGAGTGGGGACACATATCAGGCAGGAGATATGTTGCTGGCATTATTTTTGCTTTTGGTAGGAGCTGTTTCTCCCACTGCTTCTGTATCTGCTTGGTGGAGGTAAATAGGTTTTTGACAATAAATCATGAACCACAATATCAGAGATGTCAAGGACAGAGGCTTGCCTCTCCGTTTTGTAGATGAGGAGCCCAACATCCAGAGAGATTAACTCACTTACTGAAGATCGCACAGCCTGGAGATGTCAAAAGAACTTGACCTATGTCTTCTGCCTTCTGTCATCACAGACAACGTATTCTTCCCCAGACTGCCACTGGAACTCTGAGAAGGTAAAGGAGATAACCCACAGGAACTCTTAAGCAACTGTAACATTAACACCAATGTATCAGTTAAAAATGGTAATAACGACTAACATTTATTGGGAATCCTTCCAGAGCTGTCGAATTAACTTAGTTCCAGTGATCTTCACAATTCACTAGTTTTTATGCCTGGACTTGATTTCTCTTGTCTAATTGCATTGGCTAATATCTCTATTACAGTGTCAGAGGGTAGTGGAGATTAGTGGACATCCTTGCTTTGTTCCTGACTTTAGAGGAAATATTTCCGGTGCTTTCCCATTAAATAAGATACTAGCGTTAGGATGAAATTATATATATTCCATCATGTTAAGAAAGTATACCACAGTCTCTAAGTTCTTGAGTGTTTCCTTCTTTTTATTTCTTTCTGTGAAGAGGTATTTTTCTCAGCATTTATGGAGATAATTTTTTTGGCCTGAGATTTATTAATGTGGACTATGGTTTTAATGGGTTTGTAATAGTGCATTCTTGAACAAATCCCACTTATTCATGATGTATTATTTTCTTACTGTTGCTAATATTTTATTTAGAAATTTTGCAGGGTATTTATGAATGATACTGGTCTATACATTTCTCTTTATACTTTATACTGCTTCTGCTTTAGCTATAAGTGTTATATTTGCTTCATAAAACAAATAGAAAAGTTTCCTTCCTTTTCAGTGCTGTGGAATATTTTAAGAGCATTTGATTATCTGGTCTTTGAAGGTATGGTGGACTGTCCTGTGGCAAGTCTGGAGCTTTTGTGTAGGCTAGTTCCTTACTAAATTTCTCCATTTCTTCAGGAATTGGTCTATTTAAATTTTCTAACTCTAATGGTGGTCTTTTGGGAAATTTTAATTTTCCTAGGAAATCATCCATTTCACATAGTTTTTCAGATTTATTTGCAAAGAAGTTTTTTTTAAAGATTTTATTTATTTATTTGAGAGAAAGAGATAGTGACAGAGATAGCGAGAGAGAGAGCACGAGTGGGGAAGAAAGGGAGAGGTAGGTTCCTCGCTGAGCAGGGAGCCTGATGTGGGGCTCGATCCCAGGACCCTGGGATCATCACCTGAGAAGGCAGATGCTTAACTGACTGAGCCACCCTGGCACCCTTGTTTGCAAAGTCATCTTGTGAAGTTGTCTCTTATACTTGTAAGCTTTTCTTCTGTTGCAATGGTTATTTCCTCCTTGACACCCTTCATGTTGCATATTTTTGTTTTCTCCTATTTATCTTGACCAAGTTAGCAAATGATTAGTTTAACTTTTTAAAAAAAAAACAGGCTTTCATTTGTGAATTTACTGTTTTTCTATAATCTCATTAAGTTCTGCTTTTATCTTTATTATTTTTTTGCTTTCTTTTGATTTGCTTTGTTGTTCTTTTTAAAGTGTTTTGAGCTGGAAATTCCAGAGCTGTTGAATTAACTTAGTTCTGGTGATCTTTACAATTCACTAGTTTTTATGCCTGGACTTGATTCATTAATAAAATGAATCCATTTTATTATTTTTATTGACAAATGTAGTTAGTGCAATGACTTTTCTTATGTACTACTTTACTTGCATTCTATAGAGTATGATATGTTTTCCTTGTGATTAGGGACCCCTCTTGAGGAAAAAGAAGACAAAATTATGAATATAAAACTAGGTACGAGGCTATGAAAGGGGCCCATGTAAGTGAGGGACTATCATATTTGAATTTCACCAGCTTCACAGTAAATCGACCTCTGTAAGGCTTGAGGGGCACTTGGGTGACTCCGTCTCTGGCTCTTGATTTAGGCTCAAGTCATGATCTCAGGGTTGTGAGACCGAGCCCCACATTGGGTTCCACGCTGTGCGTGGAGCCTGCTTAAGATTCTCTCTCTCAAAAAAAAAAAAAAAAAAAGATTCTCTCTCTCTTCCTCTACCCCTCTGCCCACCTTCCTCTCTAAAATTAAATAGGGCGCCTGGGTGGCTCAGTTGATTGAGCGACTGCCTTTGGCTCAGGTCGTGATCCTGGAGTCCTGGGATCGAGTCTCGCATTGGGCTCCCTGCTCTGAGAGGAGCCTGCTTCTCCCTCTGACCTCTCCCCTTTCATTCTCTCTCTCTCTCTCTTTGTCAATTAAAATAAAATAAATCTTACAAAAAATAAAAAAAATTAAATTAAATAGAAAAATAAATAAATAAAAATAAGGCTTGGGGGGCGCCTGGGTGGCTTAGTGGGTTAAAGCCTCTGCCTTCAGCTCAGGTCATGATCTCAGGATCCTGGGATCGAGCCCCGCATCGGGCTCTCTCTCTGCTCAGCAGGGAGCCTGCTTCTCCCTCTCCCTCTGCCTGCCTCTTTGCCTGCTTGTGAGCTCTCTCTGTCAAATAAATAAATAAAATCTTTAAAAAAAAAAAAGAAAAAATAAGGCTTGGGATTTACACATGATTTTCATGGTTGGCATTTTGAGGTGAGTTGGTCATCAGTGAAGACCTTGACACATGAGTGGCAAGAGAAAAGAACGGGAAAGAGAATGAACTGTAACGGTATGTATGGTGTGTGCTCAGCGCCTGGCAGCATTTGTGTCTGTGATCTTTCCCTCGCGCCTGATTGCTTTATTATTATCAGTTTATACACGATTAAGAGGAGTTTCTTTTATTTTTATTTTTTTTAAAGATTTTATTTATTTATTTATTTGACAGAGAGAGAGATCAGAAGTAGGCAGAGAGGCAGGCAGAGAGAGAGAGGGGGAAGCAGGCTCCCCGCTGAGCAGAGAGCCCGATGCGGGGCTCGATCCCAGGACCCTGACATCATGACCTGAGCCGAAGGCAGAGGCTAAATCCACTGAGCCCCCCAGGCGCCCCTTAAGAGGAGTTTCGGAAATGTTAAAGTACTTGCTGCAGATCACACAGTTGGCGAGAATAAATCTCGCCAAGTCCAACGCGGCAGCCTATGTCTATTTCACTGCACCCACCATATTGTTGGCGCCCGGAAAGGACTAGGACCGCATGCTCCTCCCACCTTCTCCCTCAGTGGCAAGTTCAGGAACTTGTATGGGAACTTGTATCATGGAAAGGCAGGTGCTGGCGGTGAAGAGTATTTACTGCAGGGAATCTGGCAGAGCGCGTTGACTGCATCAGTCATCTACTGCTGTGTAACAAAGGGTCCCCAGACAATAAATATTTAGGACATCATGGGCACTGAGAGTCAGGAATCTGGGAGCAGCTTGGCTGGATGGTTCTGGCTTCGGGTCAGCCGTGAGGCTGCTGCCGTCCGAAGACTCAGCTGGTGTGGCGAGATCCACTTCCAGACTCACTCACGTGGCTGTGGACAGGCTTTCATTCATCACTGGCTGGAGGCTCCAGTTCCTTGCTGTGTAGACCTGTCCACAGGGATGCTCGCGGCATGGCAACCTGTTCCCCCAGAGTGGGGGCTCTAAGAGACAGAGAAAAACGGGAGAGCCCAGGGAGAGAAGCCATAGGCTTCTTCTGTCGTACCTTGGAAGCAACATTCCACCATTTCTGTTTGTTAGAAGCAAGCCCGTAAGTCCAGCCCGCACTTTCTGGAGGGGAATTCAGCTGCAGGTTTTGAGGGGAGGTGTATCCAAAAATGTGTAGACGTATTGTTCAAACCACCACAGTGCTGTCACGTGTGTGGGAAGACTTCAGAATTTCGCTCTGCCACAGGGGTTTTGCCTAGATCGAGGTCACCCTCCAGAATCCACTCCTAGCTCTTCCTGGAGACCTGAGCCCCTCCTCGTCCTGTGGGGTAGAGAGAAGCGGTCACCTTCATGCGCCAGTCCATTCACGCACACGCTCGGCAAATATTTGTCAAGCGACAAGCAGATGTTGGGTGCAGTTCCGGGAGCTGGGAATGGAGCAGTGAACAAAACCCATGACATCCTTGTGTTCACGGAGCTTATATTTGAGTTCGAGGAGCCAGATAGTGAAGAAATGACTAAAATAACAGCATGGTAATAAGGACCAGGAAGAGAACTGACGCACAGTGAAAGGGTAGGAGGTGACACGTGCAGCCCCAGACAGAGCGACCGGGTAAGACCCAGCTCCATTGTCTCAGAGGACGAGCTCAAAGAAGTCCTCTTTGCTGAGGTGATGTTTCAGCAGAGAGACCTGGCTGAGAGGAGAGGAGCCACGTGGTCACTGGAAGAGGGCACAGCAAGGGCAAAGGCCCTGGGACAGGAGTGATCTTGGTGTGTGTTCGTCAAGTCGGGATCTGGTCTGGAGGGAGAAAGCATGGGAATAATTGATGGCAAAAGAGATCAGAGAGGTGGCCAGTGTCCCTGGCTTTAGTCTATGTGGGGTGGGACCCATGTAAAAGGACCTGAGCTGGGGATGAAAGTGATTTTGCCATGCTAAGGGGTCAACTCTGGCTGCTGGGCAGAGGGGACGGAAGAAGAGAGAGCACAGGGGACAGGGGCTGCTGCAATTGTCCACGTCGTGGGTCACGGCAGGGCTGGCTTGTTCTGAGGAGGACGGAGTAGAAGTCGTGAGACGGGCTCAGATGCAGACTGGCTCTTGTTGCAATCGCTTATATGTAGGAGGCGCCGCCGCCAACCTAACACACTGAGGTTCCTGCCTTTTCTGCAAGCTCCGAGCCAATGGGTGGCCATTCTGTGAATGCACCGTGTGCTGCAAGCCACGTGCCGGGGACCGTGCTGGCGTAATGGGTACAGAGGCGAGCAGGACACAGTGCCCGCCGTCTTACGGCACTTCTGGAACAGCAGGGCAGAGATGCAGGGAAAAGACACATTAGGGCATTCTGGGCCACATGTTGTAGAAAGTGCTGGAGGCCCCATAGGGCCGCGAGCCCATCACGCAGGGCAGGGACGCCGAGGACGCCAGGGGGCTTCCACAGGCAGGAATGGGGTGGCCGGTGTTACAGGCAAAGGACGGCGTCCCGCTGGAGGCAGAAGCTGTGTTTGGAGGACCGTCGGCTCCAGAAGCAGGGAGGAGTTGCCGGACCTGAGGCCGGATGAGAGGTACAAGCAGGCTTGCAGAGACCCTGGAGTTCTAGGCAAAGGTGATGAGATTGGATGGGAGCCCTAGAAAGAGCCCACAGGCCCCATCTGGCATGGGTTGGAGTGGAAAAAGCTGGAAATACAGACTCCCATTGAGATGTTATTGCGAATACTAGCAAAGGAGGACTGAAGAAAAATGATAATGCTTGCAGTCTGATTGAGAAACAGCGAGAAAAAAATGGAAAGAAGCCTAATATCCAGCAAGCAGACTCGTTAACATTTTCTTGCATGAGAATTTTTTTAATGGTGTATGTAATAGAATAATGTGTAGCCAGCAAAAAATGTTTTCAAAGAAATTCTTAATGACATGGGGGAAGAGTTTACAATATCAAGTGAAGTTAAAAAAAAGAAAAGGCCAGATCTAGGAAATACAGCAGAGCACGTAATGCATGGGCTGAACAGAAACGTATCGAAATGTTCACGCTTCTCTCTAGGTACTGAGATTTGTGTGATTGCCATTTTCCTTTTTCTACGTTTCTCAATTTTTGAAAAATTTCACAGAAATATGGATTACTTTTGTCATCAGAAAAACCGCTTATCTATAAAGATGACACGTTGATTTTAAATAGGGGCTCACCTAACACGATTGAGAAGGGCCACTTGGAGGATTAAGTACTTTGGAGGCAGGACTGGCAGAACTTTGGGGCTAACTGGATATGGGAGAAAAGGAGAGGCAAGAGTCCAAGATCAGTATTGTTTCCTCTGTCCCTTCTCCTTAGCAGCAGCCAGAGCAATCAGATTAAAATACAATTTGGATCAGTTTCCTCCTCTGCTCAAAACCCTCCAATGGCTCCCATCTGGCTCAGAATAAAAGCCAGAATCCTTTGAGTCCCTTACAGGGGCCCATGTACCGACCCTAGGATTATTTTTGACTTGGTGGTCTTACCCTCTTCCTTCCTCCCACTCCCTGCTCTGGCTGCCACACTGTTTCTGAATGTGTCCCAGGGCCTTTGCACCTGCCATTTCCTTGCCTGGAATGCTTTCTGAAATCTCTTTTTTGTTCACCCTCCTGTTCCCCTCTCAGGGAGGCCTTTTCTGGGCACCCTCTCCAAAACCGCAATCCCCTGGCATTGCTTGATATTCTTCCATTGCTTAATATTTATCCCTAGCAACATCATAACTTCATGTAACTATATGTTTTTATTTAATTTGTTTGGTTTTGGTCCCTTCCATTAGAAGATAAATTGCAGGAGGGCAGAGGTTTTCTTTTGTTCACTGCGGTCTCCCCAGCTCCCGGCACTGTCTTCATACTAAGCAAATCCTTGCTGGCTGAATCACCGTAATCTAAATAAAGACACCAAACGTTCCCTTTACTCTAAAGATCATCAGATTTGCCATTATTCAGTAAAAGGCATTAGATGGCTAGACTTCTTGCAATTGTAAGTTCTCTCGGTTCCTTTAAAGTTAAGAGTCCATTTTTAAGCTTTCCGTTTCCACGTGATTTATTTGTTGGTGAGTTTCTTTGTTTTCAGGAACAACATCACTGTCTCTGTGGCTCAGAGACGGGGGTGGCAGTGGGTCCTGGAAGCAGGGACTCTGAGAAAAGGGGAGTTGGACGGGGTCACCGGTGCTCAGCCCTCCGAGGTCGGGCGGGAGTGCCGTCCAGGGTTTGCTGACCCTCCATAGTGCTTGCAGGTCTCATTCCAGTTGGGGACTGGCGGGCGTTGGCCATTGCTGCGGGGGGCCTCTGGACATCAATGTCCACCGTCCACTGGGGAGCTGCCTCCAGGCTGATGTCACCACGCCCCCAGGGGGAGCTGTGCTCGGGGCCCACCTGATGTCCAAAGTTGTGGAGTCCGAGCCCAGGAAACTCACCTCCTCCTGGCCAGATTGGCTGGGACCCCTGGAACCCTGGCCAGTGAGAGCTACTGTGCAGGATGGAAGGTTCTGGACCTCGGGGTGGAGTCGGTGGAGACCCTCGCCCACCTCCAGGCGCCAGCCTGATACCTTCTCTCCACCGAATCTGTTTTTTTAATGAAAGTCAGGTGAGCCAAGCAGTCAAACGGGAAGGGTTTATTCCACGCCTGCGTTCCCCCCCTCCCCCCGACGATACAGAAGCCAAGCGAACACTAACTGACTAGCTTCTCTTTTAATAGAAATTTGGATAACATGGGCCCCGAACAATCTGGGGAGCGCATCTACACCGTGCCGGCCCTCGGACGCGTTTCCCTCTAGGAGCAGGATCCTGCGGGTAGTGAGTTATGCTCCCACACGGCCCAGCTGGAGGCTGTCGACTGTCACTGATGGGCCGAGCATCGGGCTGGGCGGGGGCAGGACGGCTCACCCGGCCCCCCTTCCTGTTGGGAGTCTTCCTCCTGGGCCCCCGGACTAGGCCGCCCGTCACCGAGCGTCTCCTAGGGTCAGCGCGGCCAACACGCGCGAAGGCTAAGGACCGAGCCTGCTTTCTCTTCCTCTTCGCAGCCGGCCTCGCAGGTGAGCACACTCAGTGTCCCCGTGGCGCAGGTGAGGCCGCGGAAGCACACGGGGGAGTTAAGTGACTTGGAAAATGCGTCCGGGCTCGGCCCCGGAGCCCACACGAGAGCGCGGGCCGTGGCCGTGCACCCCCGGGGCTGGGTGGCCGCTCTCCCCAGCCCCGCACCTCAGTGTCCGGCCGCCGCGCCGACCGGCAACCTCAAGTCCAAGGCCGGCGCTAAGGGAGTAGCTGCAGGGCCGCGAGCAGCAGCACCGGTAGAGGGGACTTGTGCAAACCCCTCGAGCTCTCCTTTCGTGAAAAGTGAAAGAAATGACCTAAAAGGAAATTGGAAATGGACCTCCTCCTGTCTGGACTGCATGGACCCCTAGGGCAATGCTAGCCCCCCTTTCCGGACAGACCGTGGGCGGACAGCACTCCCCGAGGCCCCCGCCTCCCAGGTGGCAGCACACCTCCCCACCCCCAGACTCCCTGGGGGTGACATCTTGGGCGGAGCATTCTGCTTGGGGTCCCGGGGACGGTGCAAGCCACACCGCTGACTGCGTGCTCCTGCAAGCCGGCGTTGAGTGGAAATGGCCTCCTCTGGTCCCGGGGCAAGCTGCCTACCCCCTGCGAGGTCAGTCTCTTTGTTGATAAAATGACGGTGATGTCTGCCTTGGGATAGTGCTGCGCTCGGCGGGATACAAGCTCTTAGGGGTGCTCGGGGAATGGAAGTCTCCAGGGCGGCTAGGGGCCCTGGCTGGTGGTTCCTCAAACCCTGGTGAGGGGGAGTGTTTGTAAGTGAGGTTGCCGGGAGAAATGGGCTTCGGGAGGGTTTGCAGGGAAGCCGGGAGGGAGGGAAGTGGGTTGAGAAGGCTGGTTTGCGCTGTTGGTGGTGAACCGGCACATCCTGCAGCTGCAGACTTCAGGGAGCTGGGAGCTGGGTGGAAGTCTGCTCTGAGCACCCCCCAGACCAGCCCCCCCAGGGGGTCTCAGACGTCACCCAGCATGCGTTCTCCCCTCACTGAGCCAGAGCCTCCTGGTGCCGCGACAAATACCTAACGAGACTCGTTGAGTCATTGACCTGCTTGCTCCCAAAGGGGCCATGAGAACAGTATTTCATTTTTAAATAAAGATTGGCAGACCAGCTCTTCACCAGTTAGCTTGGGGACAGCCCAACCCGACTGGAGAGCTTGGCCTAGAGCGGAAGTGCTGGGCAGGGGTGAACAGCCAGCTCCGTGGGGGGAGGACGCATGCCCCCCAAATATAAATGCACTTGCATAAAGGATGTGTAGCACACGGTGCACAGATAATGAATAACTGGACATCAATAATCTTTAACGTAATGCCATAGCCCTGTAACTAGTGGGACTCGGTATTTCTCGAAAACTCCGTCCTCACCAGTTTTTATCATTCTAGCACCAAGAGTAGCGTTAGAAAGCAGACCACAATCCATGCCTGGTCACTGCCCGAATCCGCGGACACAGCACTCCCACCACTGAGCTACGAGTGCAGCTCTGATGTGAATGTTAGCTGATGATTTCGCTCATGTTGATGAGTAAGGCCAAAGCGAAATGACTGAGGCGTGTGTCAGAACGTCCCCGTTCATAGAAGATGCGAGGGACTTCTTGGCCAAGTTGGCGAATGGCTGGTTGGGTGCGGAAAGACCCTTTTGTTCTGTTTCCGTGCGAGTCACCGCCTGGTGGCTACAGACATGAAACTTTCCAGTTTAATTTGTATTCGCATTTTCGCCTCTGCTTTCTTAACTCTTGGCAGTCGACAAAAGGCTAGGTCGAGTTTGCTTCTCTCCGGTGTGTAAGCGCTCCCGCCACAGCCGACGGCACGCTCTCGGTGTGGTCGCTTCGATCCGTTAGGAAGGGGGGCTCCGGCACGGCCGCTGGCATTCCCGTCGTCTGGGTGATGGGAAAGCAGAAGAGCATGGGTTCATGGGGAAATGCAGTGAGGAATTCGTGATTGAATTTTGATGATTTATTGCCTTTGTTTTTCCATGAGCTCATTCATTCTAATAAGGACTAGTTAACAAAATTCTGAAAATTGAACAGTGGGTCCCCAAGAGTGACGGCAAGCTGGCTGCAGCACGCGTGGCCAGAGGCACCCCTGCCCCCCTAGGGTGTCCGGGGTCAGCGCGAGAGCCCCCAGGGGGAAAGTCAGCAGCCTGGTGTCCTCTGCACCCCTGTGGCATCGGGGGGTCCTTAGGGCCCTTGGAGGCCACGAGAGGCCAGAACTTCCTCATCCTTCCCTGTTCGTGGCAGGCGAGGAGCTCCGGCCGGTCTGGAGACAGGACGAGGAGTGTGGGGGCGTAGGGGAGAAAGTCGCTCTGTTACCCCGCCCTCGCAGACAAGGGCCCCCTACTTTCCTCCTGGTTTTCTCTTGTGATGTGGCTGGGGCTGCAGGGGTTCCGTCCCTAGTCCCCGGGGTGGGGGACACCCTCTACTATGTCGCAGCTGCGCGTCTCTGGGCTGAGCCTCTGAGCCTCCCTTTCCTGACAGCCAAATGGGGATGCTCCGGCCAGTCGCTGTGAGGACCCAGGCGTGGCCAGGGATGGGGGGGGCAGGCCATGCCCTCCATGGACCCCCGGGGCTGGAACAGTTTCTCCTGCACCGCAGCTCTCCATGAGAGCAGTCTCACTGTGGAGCTGGAAACGCTCGCAGGCCTACCGACTCCAACTTAGAAAGTTCCGGGGTGGGGGCAGCCCCTAGAAGCTGCATATTCTCAGCTGGAAGGGCCTGGAAGGGAACAAAGTTGAGGCAGTTGAGCAGGCCTTCTGGAACATTCTGTGACCAGCCCCAGATGGAGCCTCTCCACTCCCGTTCCCTCCTCTGTCTGGGTTTGGTCGCTCTGAGTGATGCATGGTGTTTACTGCAGGGATTAGACCCTCTGTGGCTTCGGGAGCCCATGAAGTCCAGGGAGGGCTGTGCCTCTGGGCCGGCAGGGCTGGCTGTTGGGAAGAACAGCGGACAGGCGGGCTGTGGGCAAGGAGAGACGGGAAACTGTGGGCTCAGAGTGGTACTGGGTCTGTCACCCGCCACCTCCCATCTCAGGGCCATGGTGACCTGCCCCAGGACCTGGCTGTACACATACCTGGTCCAGGTCCCAGAAGCCGCTGGAGATGGAGTGGCCACTGGATGGTCTCGGCCCAGGATGCCGTGGGAGCCGCACCAGCACCCAGCTCTGAGCTGACCTTCAGGGCATGTTGGCCAATGGTTGTGTCTGCCATCCAAAGGTCACTCACACTTCTCTCATGAACAGCCCTAATTTGGAATCATAGGGGAAGTGAATTCTAGAAAAACAAAGTCCCAGTGTAACTAAGTCGACATGGTGGAAGGCCACCGCCTCGTGCTTCTGGAGCACGAAGTGCAGTGGGATTCCCCTCGTTAGGTTCTTCCTGGTTCCTCTGCCTCAGCAGGGAACCTGTCCCCCAGCAATGGCTCCTGGAAAACTCCTATAGCACCTTCAAAACCCCGCAGAGACATGGCCCCCTCTGAGAAGAGCTCGGTGACACGCCCCCTCCAGGCCCGCCTCTGTAGTACGCGTGAGATGCCTCAAGGGCAGACTCTTTCCTCTTGTTGAGTTGACCGCTGAAGAAATAGTTGCTCAGGTTGGTTAATTAACTTGGCCGGGATTGCACAGCGAGAATATTAGTCTAATACAGAGCCGTACTTTGAATCCCGGGCTGTGACTCTTGTCATTATAAGCCACCATGACTGGAAAGCGGAGAAGGACTTGGCCCTTGCCCGTCGGAGGCTGTTCAGAGGCGGGGAAGGAGAGCCGTGATGTGGGAGGCAGCTGCTGAGATCTGCGGGAGCGGGCCATGCAGTGGGTGCGGGGGGGAAGGCGGGCCGGTGGCAGCGAGGCTGTGTCCTGCCTCGCGCAGGGGCGCCCTCAACTCTCCAGCAGCAGGGATGGGGAGCCGGCAGTTAGCTCAGCTCTCCCAGAGACTCCGCAGGGGGCCCGGCTGAGGTCCCAATGCGGCGCCCCCAAGTGTCTCCTGGCAATCCGGTCCTGGCTGGTTTGAAGATAAGGACCGTGCCCTAGCAGCCAGCAGCTGCCAGGGAGTGAGGCTCTAGAGCGCTCCTCACCGTGTGGCTTCCAACAAGTCCTACTCCTTGTCTGGAAAAGAAGGGCCTGGGATGGGCAGCTAAGCTCCCTCATTCACTCACCCCAGGGGCTCTGGCAGGTGGTTGTCTGGATTAGGCATTTCTCATGCGACGCCACCAGATGGCGCCAAACCCCAGCTCCTGCCAAGTTGGTTCCCTATAAACAAGGGGTGGTTTCAGGAAGGGAGCTCAGAGGCGGGTGTGAGCGAGCTGTGTGTGTGTGTGTGTGTGTGTGTGTGTGTGTGTGTGCGCACGCGCACGCGCGAGTGAGAGAGAGCCAGCGACCTACACCTACTACCATCACCCCTGCCCTGTGGAGTTCATCTCCAGCTCTTTGCTGCCTCCCCTCTCCAGACATATCTGCCTCCTAGCACCCCTGCAGCACTCCTGGCGAGATCTGGCCTCAGGGCCTTCGTGTGTGCTGTCCCTTCAGCTTGGAACACTCATCGCCTGGACAGCCCCAGGGACCTCCCACAGTCCCTCTCAGTGAGGCCTTTCCTAGCCGTCGCACATAGAAAACTACCTCCAAACCCATCCCGTGCTTTATTTTTAATTAGAAAAACTGTGGTAAAATAGGCACGACAAAATTTTACCGGCTTAACCACCTGTAAGTTGGCAGTTCTGCGGCCTGAAGTACTTCAGCCTGCGGTGCGCCCCCGCCACCATCCATCTCCGCAAACTGAAATCCGATATCCACTGAACAACAGACCCTATTCTGCCGTCCCCCTGCCCCAGGGAGCCCCTTCTGTTCTGTCTCTGCGAATCTGACTGCGGTAGCTATTTCATGAAAGTCCTACAGTATTTGTCCTTTTGGGACGGCTTTTTGTCACTTAGCGTAACGTCTCCGAGCCCCGTCCGTGTTGTAGTCTGTGTCTCCATTGGCTTCCTTTTCAAGGCTGTGTAATAGGCCTGCATAGGGCGCTGTACCTCCTGTTCGGATTATTCATTCGTCTGCTGGTAGATGCTTGGGCTGCCCCCACTCTCGTGCAGAATGCTGGTGTGAACGTGGGGGGGGGGGCTCTCTTCCAGGCTTTACTTTCCTGCCCAGCACGGAGCCCCATCCAGGCGCCTCCCTCTGCCCCCAGTCAGAGCCCCCGACGGTGGCCGCTCGGTAGCCGAGATCACCCGAGGGTTACAGTCCTAGTGCTGCCTTTAAGGCCGCCGGCCGGTCACAGCCCACCTCTCCACTTTATCCTCCCGTTCTTTTTAAATGTCTGTAAATGCAGGGTGCTTCAAAATGCCCTTCGGACCAGCTTTATTCCTTGTTCCGTCACTGAGTTAATCTTTGCTATGTGTTCATCCTGTCTTAGTTTTAACTTTTAGAAAAAGTTACGCGTTGACATTCTAGGGGTTTTTTTCTTACCAGAAACTAGAATCCACATCGGTGGGCAGAAATCAGCTCCATCAGTCTCTAAGGCTCTGCCAGCCAAGTTGGGGCTTCGGGGGGCCCCCTGAGCTGTGCAGAGACCGCACCAGCACCCCTGGGGACCTTGGGTCGGGGCTGGGTGGGATGGCAGGCAGCGCCCGTGGCCCCGGCCCCTCCCCCGCCTTTGGCGCCCGGCCCCTGGTGAAGGCTTTGGATGCGTTGGTGGACCCTTGCCGGGGCCGGAGATAGATGCCCTTCTGCAGACCAGGAAGCAGGCGCGGGGCGGGGGCGGAGGGTTGCGGTGTAGGGGGAAACGAGACTAGAACGGAGGTTGTGCATGCGCTGGGACGCACGTGTTTTTTTCCCTCTGGTTTTGCAATTGCAGGGGTGGGGTGGAGTGGGGACGGTGCGAGGTAGCCCCCCCACCCCCGGTAGGGGTGGGCCCACCCACGGGGGACAGTCATCTCCAGAGGGCTTGCTGAGAGGTGCCAAAGAGTAAGCCTGCCCTGCTGCCGCTCGTCCCGCCCAGTGCTGGTGACACGAGGGGACCGCCAGGACCCCCCCCCCCCCCGGAAGCTGAGATGTCCCTGCTAACGGGGCACAGCCAGTGTCGAGTGGGTTTCAGAAAACAACTGCCTCAAAAAGTGGGCAGAAGCAGGCCTTCCATGAGGGCCAGGGAGGGGAAGACCCCAGTTTTCCCCTACCTGGGACCCCCCCCTCCACTGCCCCTTCCCCGAAACAATAGGACGCTCGGCCGGGGCCAAGAGGTGAAGTTCGTATTTATTGTTGCAGCAACTCTTACAGACATTAGCGTTCCGTTAAATAAAGGAAGAGAACACACCGACTACATCACAACCCCCCAAAAGGTACAGAGGCGGGGAGGGCGGGCGGGGCCCGGTGACCACGCTGGTGAAGTACATTCAGTGGGTGTGCGGCGCCAACATTCCAGGCTCACGGGTGTATATACTGCATTTATATAATTTATATTTATATAGAGAGATCATTAGGTTTCGTGTATACAAAGAACGATATTGTTACAAATACAATACTCTACTCGTCTCAAGCTTACAGTAAGCTGCATTTCACCCTCTTTAGAGAACGCTAGCACAGGTTCACACTCCGGGGGCTGTGCTGAATATGTACACGGAGTCTCCTTCCCACGGGGCCCTCACGCACACACGGCCTTGACGGAGGGGGGGCAGCCGCGGCTCGGCCGCGTGCCCTGGTGGCCGGGACCAGGGAAGAAGCAGACAGAAGTGGAACTCAAACCAGCCACGGCCTTGTCGGCGGGAGAGTAAACATCTCTGAAGGGAGGTGGCCCTTGGTTGTAAACAGTGGTAACAGCCACAGCACTGGGTCGAGGGACCCAAGAGGGGCTCGTGGGTGGGTTTCCTCAGCGTGCAGATGGGGATGTGTGGAGTGCAAACGGGGGGCTCGGGGGCGGTGGGAGCGATGGGGGAGGTAGTAGGTTACTCTGGGACTCTCTGAGGCCGGTGGGGGTGGGCACCGTCCCGACGGCACAGCTGCGCGCGGGGTGGTCCCAGGGTGGGCTCGGGGCCCCGTGGGGCCCGCTCTGGTGACGAGAGCGGACGCCGGGTCCTGGTCTCTGGGGGTTCCCTCCTCTCGCGAACCCAAGGCTGACGGTGGCTCCCTGAAATGCTCCCAGGGGAGAAGGCAGAGACAGGCTGCGTTCTCAGGGCATCCTGGCCAGACCAGGAGCGGGGAGACGAATCTGGGAATCTATCCCCAAAGCCGAGTCCCCAGTGTGTCCCAGCCAAGCAGCAGGAGTGGCTTTTCGCCAGGGCCCTGTTTGGGGAGGCTGCTCTGTACATAGTCTTCCCCATGATGTGTGTGTGGGGGGAATTCAGGTATTTACATATATAACTATATATACTGGGATGTCGGAAGGGAAAGCGACCACCCCGCCCCATGGGATTTTCCAAAACAGACTTCCTGACACTTTCAGATCCCGCCTCCTTGATTAACCAAGGTGGGGAGCCCCTCCAGCCGATGGGAGCAGGGCAAAGAAGGGGCTCCAGCCGGGTCCCCCCACCCCACCGAGCCCCAGGAACACTCGCTCCCTGGGTGGGAGGAGCGTGACTGTGACTGACGGAGGGGACCTGGGGGACACACCACCTTCTGGGAGAGCTCACCCGGTTGGCTTTCCCGGCAAACGCTGCCAAAGGTCCCCGGCTTTCAGTGCCGTCGCACACAAAACGGGTGTCCCCTCTCCCCTCGCCTTCAGGTGAAGATGCTTCCTTGTAATTAAGGGGAGACCGCACAGGGCTGTGCTAGGGGAGTCCCCGTCTGCTGGCCCGTCGGGGACAAGCCTCTGCCCAGGTGCTCGGGCAGCAGACAGACCTGAGCCCCTCCCATGATGTGCCCAGGCCCCTGATGCCTCAAATGCCACCAAGAACGTTCCTGTTTTGCCCACTCTTCCTGGCAGAGGAAGGACCAACATGTGGCGCTTCAGTACTTATGTCATCTGACACCCTCCCGGGGGCCAGCGGGGAGCCTGGAGCCATGATTCTGGCTGCTTACAGGTGCTGGGCCAGCGGCCAGGGGCTGAGCACCCTCAAGAAGTCCAGGGGTCCCAGACTGTGCACCCCGGTGCCCCTGGAGACGGGGCAGCAGCGACCCCTCTTCCTGAGGGCTTGTACTACAGTCAAACCGAGGGTCAGCCACTGACGCCTTTGGAACCTTCGGCTCTCCTGACTCTTGGCAGAAAACAGGAGGCACAGAAATCCCAGGGGAACCGACTGCTGGGGGGGGGGGGTCTTTTGTTCCTGTTGTCTTTTAAACTCCCTTTCCGCCCTCCATTGGACGTTTAAATACATACCAGCCAACATGTGCTCGCCACATTCCTATTTCCACAGACACAACATAAATATCCCCGATGCAGAGAACAGGGACTATATTAATATCACAAAATATATTAGTTTCTCTTGTCCTGTCTCTGCTGAGGTCAAGAACGAAACAAAACGAAAACCAAACCGACCCACACCCACCTACGTGAACACAAAATGCTCTTTGGACCCAGAATAAGTGACAACTGGCTCAGAATAATGTTATGAAAACACCTGCACTGAACTGAGACCGAACCCACGAAATGAGGCACCTGAAAGGAACACTGGAAGCTCTCTCAGACTCACGAGGCAGCAAGATGATGTTTCTAGAACACACTTGGGGATTCTTAGGCATAGGGTGAAGTCATTGCTGTCCCCTTAGTTTTGTGGTTTATTACTACTCGGGCCTTCGGAACGCTGGTGCTGCCTCCGTGGCCCTGAGTGGAGGAGAGAGCCGGTCCTGCCTTGGGCACCCGGGCCCTCTTCCTCCGGGGGAGCAGACCGTCCTTCCCAGACTCCCCACACGTGTATGGAATGGAGGGCACGGGGGCGGGGGGGGGGAGCCCACTAACGCTCTCGGAGCCCAGGCGGGGCCAGCAGAGCCAGGCCTCAGCCCCCGAGGGGGCCTCTCTCTCAGGACGGGGCTGGGCAGCCTCATAGGCCCCACGGGCCAGGGAAGGGGGCCTCCGGAGAGGCCCCGTGTGCCTCACTGGCGGTGGGAGGCAGCGAGGGCGACTTATGGACACGAGAGAGACTGTATACGTACGTGTGCGGCAGCGAGGGGGGTAGGGAGTCCCTGCCCAGGGTTATCTGATGGTTGGTAACCTCGGGACGACCCAGGGAGGCGGAGGCTGCCCCCCGGAACTGCTGAGCTCTCGGCGGTCCTTGCGTGAGAAGGCTCGTGTGAAAAAAACACAATGATGTCAAAACTAAAATTAGCTACAGAAGAGGCATAAAGTTGGCTCAGAAGTTCTGGGCGGAGATGTGGGGCGCCCCTGGTCCACAGCAGGCAGGGCAAATCCTTAAAGACGCAGCCGGTCTCTGCTGCCCCCCCACATTCCCACATTCCCACACTTTGCCGGAAGGAGAGCCGAACCGGCGGCGGCGGCTGGAGGGCAGGCCTGGCTGCGTCCGCTCCCTCCCTGCCCCGGGGAGCAGGAGCGCCTCCTAAGAGGCCAGCTGGGCTGCTCTCGGGGAGGGAAGGCTCTCCAGGAGCAGGATGGCCCGGATGGCCCTCCTCGGGACCCCTCCCCCGCCCCCAGGGCCCTTCAGGATGGTACCAGGCTGGGCCAACACCCGGGGGGCTAGCGGCTGCTCTCCATCCTCCGGGGGTGCAGACAAAACTTCCCTGGCATTGAAAAAAAAATTGCAAACTGGAGAGAGACAGAGCAAAGAGGTCTGTGGAGTCTCCTCTTCCTGTGTAGAACCGGAGCTGGGCGTGGAAGGGAAAGGTCTCAGCGGGTACACAGATGCAGCACGAGAAACACACCACGACTGAGGACAGTCCTCCATGCAAGCCACCAGGCGGGCGCACGGCCTCAGATGTAGACAGGCTGCTCCTGGGCCGTCAGCAGTCTGTACATGGCCGCCGGCATCGTCTTCATGTGAATCTGGGGGTGGGAAGGCAGTCAGTGGGTGGGGGGCTGTGGGGGCATTGACCCCTGTGGCCCCGGGTGGGGGGCAGTGGCTCTAATGGGGGTGGGGGGGCTTTGAAGATTCCCTGCAACCCCCCCCCCCAAACAGGGACCTGACCGCTGTGGCCTCCAGGAACCAGGAAGAGGGGATCCATGGGTAAAATGGTTGGGGTGGCAGAGAGCGAGCAGTGATAGCCAGGTGAGGTCTCTCTTCCCAGCCAATGCCATGTTCTTGCTCTCACCAGGCTGTGGTTGGGGTTCCCTCCCCCAAGAAGGAAAACCCCTTACAACCTAAGGACAATGACGGTGGGTTATGACTGCCCCTGTCTCCTCCCTCCCTTACAGGTCGGGTGGCCCAGGAAGGGGGCGCGGGAACAGTTGGCAGGACCTCAGGAGGCCTGGACCTGGTGTGGCTCCTGGAGGGGGGCTCTGCTGATCAGACTCAATGCAAGACTTCCCTCTCCCCAGCACATTAACTGGAAGAAGGGACAGAGCTCCGGCAGCGCCCCCCACCCCCGCCCCCAGGGGAGAGTCTGAAAGGGAAGGAGAGCAGAGAATGAGGAAGAGACTGGCCCCCCCGCTGGCAGGAGCTGCTGGGCGGTGGGGGGGGGGACACAGCTGGTCACTGGGCCACACCCGGGCCAACACGGACGGTTCTGGCTGGCGGGCAGTGCTGGGGGCCAGGTCGGACACTCCCCCGAAGGCCTGCGTGGGGTCGCACAAGTGCGAGGCCAAAGGCGCCAGGGGCCCGCCCCCTCCCCCCGCCCGCTCCTACCTCGCCCACCGCATTGGAGAGGATGTGGACGATCTTCTCGTGGGGCGTGGCCACCACGCTCTGCCCGTTGATCTCAATGATCCGGTGTCCCACGCGGACGCCGCCTCTCTCCGCTATGCCCCCTCGCATGAGGCTGCAGATCTGGGGGAGCCAAAGGCCACGTTACCCTTCAGGGCAGCGCCGTGTGGCGGGGACACGGTTACGCGAGCCCAAGTGTGGCCAGCTCCCTCCTTCAAACTAACGCCTCCCTAGGAGGAGGCTGGCTTCCCCCGAGGTAGGGCCAGGCACCGCGGCCTGCAGGGGACGGGCTCTCCCGGACCTGGGGCGCTCGAGGCTCAGCCCTGGGGGCCCAGCAGTCCCCACCTCACACAAAGCGTCCGACTTTCCCCCCACAAATAGGTTCTGAGTTTACAGAGGTGACTTTTCCCTTCAGATCGTGCCCCCTTTTCAGCCCGTGCAGACAAGACCTCGGCGTCCCGTGACAACACGCCGTGTCCGGGCGAGCAGACCCCGTGGCCCTGGGGGTGCCCTGGGGTCCAACACTCCCAGGTGTTTCCCACACTTCAGACAAAACCGAGGGACCGGCTGCTGTTGTCTAACAACCCTTTGTTCTTCTTTGAACAACTTCTCAAGTTATTTGAGTATGAACAAAGCGAACCAGGACCACCAGCAGATAGAAGCAGCCATCTGCCCCAAACCATGAGGAGGAGCCCTGCTCCCCAGCCTGGGCCCGCGCCACTGAGGTGCAAAGAACAGATGAAGGGGCGGGATGTTTCCACGCCAACTGGGAGGCTCAAGGGTACTTCTTCTAAACCTTGAAACATACTCAGAATAAAATTTTAATAACCTACAACTCTTAATTGCAGCTCAAGGGGGAAAAGAATAGGGTTCTTCAGTCTGGAAAGATGGAGGCAAACAGGGAGGGCACAACTGAAACCTAAACGTCAAGAGGGGCACAGACAGAGAACGGGACTGTCACCAAAGCCCAGACCTCCTGTGAGTCCAGAATGACGCAAACAAACCAGGACAAGAGGGAGAGTACTGAGTAAGGAGTTTCAGTCTGGGACGAAATAGAAGTTCTGGAAAGAGCTCTGTGAATGAATCTACTTCATGCTACTGAACTGTATGGGCTTAAAAATGGTTTAAATGGGGGGCACCTGGGTGGCTCAGTGGGTTAAGCCTCTGCCCGCTGCTCAGGTCATGACCTCAGGGTCCTGGGATCGAGCCCCGCATCGGGCTCTCTGCTCAGCAGGGAGCCTGCTCCCCCCCCACCCCCCACCTGCCTCTCTGCCTACTTGTGATCTCTCTCTCTGTCAAGTAAATAAAATCTAAAAAATAAAAAATAAAAAGGCTTAAATGGTAAATTGAGCGCTGTGTATATTTTACCACAGTAACGGAAAAAAGGAAGTATTGTTTCAAGGCAGACTTCCAAGTGATGAAAATACTCTTCAGCCCTAGCGGGCTATTTCAGGTTAAGAAGGTGAGATGGAAAACAGTGTGGAGATGCCTCAAAAAAATTAAAAATAGGGCTACCCTATGACCCTGCCATTGCACTACTGGGTATTTACTCCAAAAATACAGACATAGGGATCTGAAGGGGCACATGCACCCCGGTGTTCATAGCAGCAATAGCCACAATCGCCAAGATGCCCTTCGACAGATGAATGGACAAAGAAGATATGGTCTGTGTATACGATGGAATATTACGCCTCCATCACAAAGGATGAATACCCAACTTTTGCATCAACATGGACAGGACTGGAAGAGATTATGCGGAGTGAAATAAGTCAAGCAGAGAAAGTCAGTTATATGGTCTCATGTGTGCAGCGTAAGGAAAAACAGGGAGAACATTGGGAGAAGGAAAGGAAAAGTGAATTGGGGGAAATTGGAGGAGGAGACGAAGCATGAGAGACTGTGGATTCTGAGAAACAAACAGGGTTTTGGAAGGGAGGGGGTATAGGGTTGGGTGACCTGGTGGGGGGCACTGAGGGGGGCACGGATCGCATGGAGCACTGGGTGTGGTGCATAAACAATGAATCTTGAAACAGTGAAAAAATAAAGATGCTTAAAAAAAAAAGGCGAGGTGGAGACCAGGCGTGGGTCATGGGCCCTGGGGCTGTGCCTGGAATCACTGAACCCGCCCCGCCTCTGCAGGGGCTCATGTGCACAGCCCCCTGGAGCCCCGAGGGGGGGAAGGGCTCGGGGCCACATCCCAGACCGGCTCGAGGTGGCAGCTGGGAGCAGCCCCGCGCACCGTTCGGAGAGACTGAGGGTCCCGGCTGCAGGAAGCACCTTTTCCTTCTCGTGTGGAAGGCCCAGAATTCTCGGATCTGCCCACAGAGGAGGCCCAGCAGCCCTCCCCCACTCAGCCCTCGCCCTGCAGCATCCCTTCGGGGACCTCCCCAGCTTGCAGAGAATAAAAGTGCAAGGACCAACGTGTGTCAGCCTTCTGCAAGGAAGCGCGGAGCGAACTTACGATTCCGTTCTGGACGCTGAAGCCCAGCTGGTAGCGCAGGTCCGGCCTCCTGATCAACACCGTGGTCACCGGGGGACACCGCACGATGTTCAGCTTCACCCGCGGCTGGTTCTTCAGGCCCTGAAACGTGGATGGGGCACGGTGGAGATGGCAGCCAGCGAGGGGGGCAGAGGAGCTCAAAGCAGACGGCCCCGAAAGCCAAAGGAGCCCCGAGGGGTCTCGTCCTACTCTGGGGACTCACGAAGCAGCCCCACACACAGGCCGGCAGGGACGCCCCCCTCCCCCCCGGCCCGATGAACCATCTCTGGCTCCGCAGAGGTCACGCACCTCTCACGCCCGCGGCCAGCGCGCTCCGTGAGCGGGGGGAGCCCGGTCGGGTGGGAGTGATGGCTGCCGGGGGCGCTGGGTGTCCCCGCTGACCAGCCGGCCACCACCATTGCCGTCCATCCAAACCCAGCCGGATGGCGAAACCAGCCGAAGCCCCCGTCCCTGAGCACGGACCCTGGCCACCCACAGGGGCCGTCTCCCTCCGTCTCCTCCACAAACTGCAGCTCTCACTATGTCCGTTTTACAGAAGAAGAAACTGAGGCTCAGAGACCCTCGGCAACGCACACGGGCAGCGGGATCCGGCCCCACATCGGCTGTGTTTTCAAACCCAAGCGTTTTCGTGGACACCGCCATCCCCCGTACAGACAGCGGGAAGGTGCGTATCACCCATGATGAGTCAGGTCTGCTCCACAAAGAAGCCGGGGAAAATGACAGAAGAACAAATTTGTGCCACCAAATCTTTCTTTCTGGCCATGCACAGGGCCCTGTTTCCAGCTGACTTTCCTACCGGGCAGGAGTCAGGGCTCCCGCGCTCTGACCCCCCACTGCCTTTGGTGGACGGCCGCTGGTCCTCTTGGCGTGTGAGTGTTGGTGGGGCCCGGTTTAACGTCCCCCCTCCAGCCTCTGCGCCCCTCTCCTTGTTGTTCGGAACTGCTTGGCTTTCTGCGGGATTGGAGCCTCCCCGCGGCTGCGCTTTGATTAAGGGTGACTTGGGGTGCACATGCAGGCAGCCCTCCCCAGCCACTCTCTGTGGTCCCGGAAGCTTCTCTGGGAAACGTCTCTGGTTCATGAAGTGACATCTCTGCCCGACCCCTGGCCTGGGCAGAGTCCACGGGGACCCAGGCCCCCGGTCCGCACCCACGGCCTAGGGGGTCGCAGGGCCCGAACTCACGCTCACACCGTGCTTCCACTTGGGCAGCCGGGCGGCCTCTGCTCTCTGCACCCTGCTTCCTCCACCTCAGGCTCCTTGTGGCCCCGACAAACGGCGGGTGACAGCCTGAGGTCCCTTCCAGTTCTAGTTCTGACTTCGCTTCCCACGCTTCTCTTCTCCTTAGCATATTTGCCGACAGCACCGTGTCTCAGCCGTTATGCTTAAAAACACCCGTTTCTACAATGAAGAAAAGGCTTCTTTTGGGAGGCGGTGTGCAGATACTAATGCACGTACAGTGGACCCTTGAACAACGCAGGGGTCAGGAGCACCCTCCCCCGCCCCCCGTCCAGTAAAAAATTCCCGTACGTAAACCCGACTGGTAACAGCCTTGCTGATAACATGGATCGTTAACCCAGATTTGCTGTGTGGATTCTATGCTGCGTTCTTACGATAAAGTCAGCTACAGAAAACAAACGTTATTAGGAAAATCTCAGGGAAGAGAAAATACAGGTACGGTTCTGCGCAATATTTCCTGAAAAACACCCGTGATTAATGAGTCCGTGCTGTTCGCGGGGCCACCACATTTCTGTCCCCACCCCCGACCCCGAGTGCCCCCCCCTTTCTCGCTGACAAGTATTGGTCACCCTCAACGTGCCCAGGCAGGCGTCAGGCATGGGGAGGGGGGGCTGTGGACACATGCGGGGCAACCAGAGGGTTGAGCCCCCGGCCCCCCTCCCTCCACAGTCACACACCCAGAGATCAGGAATTTGTGGGAAACCAGAGGGAAATAATGCCGAAGAAACCAGCACAGGAGTGAGAATCGCAGCCTCGGACAAAGCTACCTGCTTTGAATGTTTCTACCTATTAACCGCTGGGGTTACACAGGTAGGTTTGGTGAGGCATGGGGAAACCTTCCGAGCACCCCAAAACGCCAGAGAATGACTCGATTTTCTCGATCACCTAAAAAATTCACATCGCTCTGGTGGGTTCCTTGTGTGTGTGTGTGTGTGAGAGAGAGAGAACAGATTTAAGAGGCCTGATCTGTCCCTGGGTAAGTGAATTTCTAGACTGGGCAAATGTGCTACAGGATAAGGCTTAAAGCGATGGCCGTTTGGAACACCAGACCATGTGTCTGCACAGCGGTTCCTGAGCGATGCTTCGAGGTGAGGCCCATTGCGTGGGATTTCTGAGCTGCCATTTTATAGGAGGTGCTGATGACACAAGCGGTCATTCTGTCCCCACGAGCGACCACAGTGGAATGGTGTAGCCGGTTAAGAAATACTGTGGGAGGGGAAGGGAGGGAGGAGGGGAAGGAAGGGAGGAGGGGAAGGGAGAGGAGAGAAGCCAGACCACGATGGTCCTGTGGGAGGAGGGGGAAGCAGTGCTGTACTTTAGAAAAGAAATTAAAAAAAAAAATCAGGAGGGCAGGACCATGGAGGCAAAGGAGCTGGCCGACTGCTAACAGGCTTTGCCTTCCTGATTACCACAGGATAAATAACTGCTAGAGAGAAAAGCAATCAAAATGATTAAGATGACTCAGTGCCTATAACTCTGCTCTAGAAATGCATTCTATTCCCATGGTTTACACCCTCTTTCTCAAGCCGGGTTGGAATATGGGTGATGTCATCCCCCGTGTGGACAAAGCAGCTGCTCCAGTTCGCCAATGGCCCCGCGGGTTTCCCAATCAAGTTTTCCGGCCGCCATTTATCAGGGTGAGAGGGGCGAGGGGCCTCGGCAGGCACCCAAACACGTGATGTTCCCAGGCCGGGGAAGCCAGCTCGGGGAGGGCGGGGGAAGAGAGGGGATGTGGTCTGGGAATTTTAAACCACCATTACACCCGCCGCAAGTCTTCCCTGAAATCGGTGCTCAAATTCTGCCCCCAGCCTGGGTGGGTCCGCGCCAGAAAACAAGGCCGCGGGGCCCTCTGCGGTCAGCGCCCACGAAGGCCCCGGTGCCTTGCTCCCGCATTTTCGGCAGAGATCTCTCCTCCATCGCCACGTGGCCTTCTAACTCTCCCGATTTCGCACAGACCCCATTCAAAGACCTCAAAGTTCGGCTCCTGGCGCCAATAAACCGTTTCCCCTGCAGAAATAGTTGTGACCGCGGGCTCGCAGAACCAGCTGCGCATCCACCTCGCTGGGGGGGGCCCAGCGGAGAGGAGTCCCCGTGTGGTCCCCGGGCTTGGCACTGCCTTTGTGGGCTCAGCCTCCCTCCCTGGGCCTGGATGCAGCTGTCCTCTGGGGCAACCGGGGCAGGTCCTCTGCAAGCCAGGTGCCCAGGGAGGGAACCGGAGCTGCCTCACAGGTGCGTGCTGGCCACACCCTGCGCCTCCTCCCACGAGACGCGGAGACCCCGTAGCACCCCTCCTCCCTGGCTGTCTACACCTCAGCTCTCTCCTGGGCAAGAGGGCGCAAGATCCGTCCGCTGAGAACCCCTGCCCCAGGGGCCGAACAGACACTGCTGAGCGACGTCACCGGGGCTGAGTGCCCTGGCTCCACCGACAACCAAGTCACCCTGATTACATCACCTCGCTGTGCCTCAGTTTCCTTACTTGTACGGCGAGCACACCAGCCCCTACCCTACCGCAGGATGCCGTGAAGGTTCCACGAGCAAACGTGCACATTCCCCGGAACGGCGCCAGGGGTGCGGCACCAGCAGCCGGGAGCGTCTTGTCCCCCCGCCCCTCCGCGCCCTCCACAAGACCAAGCTCATGGGCGCCGCCTGCATCTACCGTGTCTGGTTCCCACCGCCCCGCAGTGCTTCTCACGCACGCACCGTGCTCGTAAGTGACCTGTTCGCTAGTGGGAAAGGGCACCCGTGAACCTTCGCCCGTGTGACTCTGTTACCAAATGTAGGTGCGACCCGCGTCCCCACTCCCGGCCCCTGCTCGCTCCCCTGCTGCCCCGCCCCCACGTGCCACGTGACCACAGCACCCGCTCAGCCTTTCCTGGCGGCTCAGACTTTGTCTCCGCCTTGTCTTTGCTGCCTGCAAAACCAGCCTCCCTCCCCTCCCCAGAGTTTAAGCAGAAACCCCCTAAAGGCCACGTTCCTTGCTGTTATCCACCTACCGATTCTTACTCCTCCTTCCAAGCCCAGATTCAGAATCAGAAAAAATTCTCCTCCCTCTGCATGCTTCTAGCATTTCACCTCTCTGTTGCTATTAGGGTCCACTGAACCCTCTTATTTTTTTAAGGTTTTATTTATTTGAGAGAGAGAGAGAGTGCACACACGAGTGGGGGGGGGTGAGGGAGAGGGAGGGACAGACTCTTCATCAACTGGGAGCCTGATGCGGGGCTCAGGCCCAGAACCCCAAGATCAGGACCTGAGCCGAAGGCAGATGCCTACCCGACTGAGCCACCCAGGCGCCCCGACACGGAACCCTTCTAATTATGAATCATCCTCCACATGCAGGCTGACCTCCTGGCTTCTCCATAGCTCAGGTCAGCCCAACCGAGGCCCAATTAAACACATCTCAATGAATACATATGTTCAAAGTAGGTTCATCAATCTTTTTTCTTTTTTTTAAAGTCACCTCTACACCCAATGTGGGCCCTGAACTCAACGACCCCGAGATCAGGAGTCACATCTCCACTGACTGAGCCAGGCAGGTGCCCCTAGGTTCTTTAATCTTTAATGTATATTAAGAAGGGGTAAAAGATATTTAAGTGTAAGACGTTAACAAAAATAAATGAGGCCAAAAAAATAAACAAACGAGGCCAAAGAGGACTCTGTTTTTCTCTGGGTAAGATAATCTTGGGAGGAATCAGAACATGTCTGTGTCCTTAAAAACCGAGAGGCCCCCATCCCTTTACACTCACTCTGGCTTCCCACGCTCGGACGGCTCAGCCATGAATGTTGGCTTCTGTGGTTTTCCTTCGTTTAGAATACCTATTGCACGGGTTCATTCATCTTTCCCTCTGTCTCTCATATGCACGCCCACGGCTAAGCTCCAGCGCCCAGGCCTTCGGGAAACCCCGAGGGATGAGGGCGCGTCACGGAGTCCCAGTCTGCCTGTGGGGCTCGGTGGCTGGCGGAGCGGGGTGCGGGGTGGGCCTGTCGACAGGGTAACCGGGAACGGAGGTGGAAAGCTCCCACGGGCTGTGCCCTCGCAAGTCCCAATGTGCACCACACGGGTCCTTGCTTTCTAAGCACCCACACGGGTGCTTGCTTCCTAAGAAGAACATCTAATCCCTGCCTCTCGGATATCCGCGTTTTAGTCTCACGGGAGTAGCTCCTCTCAGCCTTGGGCAAGAGTGTCCAGGCTGAACGAGAAGCAATTACGCTCAGGTGCAGGAGGGAGCACACAGCCTGCACCACAAGCACCCCCTTCTCACGGCACGGGGCACGTGCGGACCCTGTTACCCAAGCTCCGGGCGAGGACACACTCGGCCGGCGTGGCTCGCCACCACGGCCACTGCGAAGGAAGCCGCGCTCTGGGACCTGAAGCGCTGCCATGGTTTCCAATTGGGTGGCCAAGGACCTCAAATAATTCTAGCTGACTCTAAGTGACTGGATTACTGAGCGGCGGGAAGTTCAGTTAAGGCTGAGTCCAGGCTTAGGGAAAGGGAGTGCTGGGATTGATTAGTGATGCCTGCAAGGGGCACCGTATAGACAGTGGTGTTATGGGAGCCAAATATCCCGTCTTCGACCTAGGAACGATTTCAGGGAGGAGTCTGCATTAGTACCGTGGTGGTTCAGAGCCTCGTGCGAGCCCAGGCCTTTATTATCTGTGTCCCCCCGCCTCTGGGCCTGACACGTCCTGTCTGCTCAGAATATGAATGACTGAATAGTCACACGTCCTCCATCTCAGGTGTGTAACATTAGTCCCCTCCTCCCTCCTCCAGGTACCTTAATGATGCTCTGGCAGGTGGACAGAGGCAAGCCCACCAGGCTGGTGCCATTTATGGACATGATCTGGTCCCCGATGTTCAGCTTCCCTGATTTCTCGGCGGGCCCTCCGTGCATCATGTTGGCTATGATCACAGTGGGCAAGATGGACCCCCAGCCAGACTCCACGATCACCACCCCTAGGATTTCTCCTTTCTGCTTCTCTATGAAGACCTGGAAGGAAAACACAAAACCAAAAACCTGAATCAGCAGCCACCTGGGGCAGCGGCACACATCAAAGCTCCCCGCCGACGTCCTGTCTTGACTAAAGGAGAAAGGCATCTCCCTGACGGTTCCGACCCGCACAGTCCTGTCTTCTCTGGACTCCATGGAATTTGGTAAGAAATGACGTAACACAGGTCCAGATGCTTTCTTGCAACGCTTGTTCCGCGGGAGCCATCTCGCCTCGGCCAGATGAACAAAGGGCTCAGGTGCTTCTTTCCTGCAGTCCCCGGGGAGCGGGAAGAGAGGTTCTGTGGGTGGGGACGTCGGTGGTGCATGACGGTTTCCAGAAATAGCTTCCGGATTCTGTGCACAGGCTGCCCTATTCCATGGTGTTTCACAAATTCCCCCTAACATTTAAGATTCTTGAGTTAAAAATAAATAAATAGACATTATAGAAACGTTTCTTTGCAAGGAGCAAGCTAAAGAGAAGGGGAAAAAAAATGAAGCTAAGGCTATCACAACCAAAAAGCTGGAGCCGCACGTAGGAAGACCGTATCTCTAGACGGGCATGATTCTGTGTGCCCCCCCCACCCCCCGGCAGGGCAGAGAAGACAGGAGTCAGGTCCGGATACCTGCAGCCTGTGAAGGTTTGCAGAGACACTACAAAGGGCCAAGACCCTTTCTGGAAGCCTCTGACAAGGAGCATATGTGTTTATTGATTCCTAGTCACGGATACGCATGTGTTCGAACACACACCATCATGGTGGCTGCTGGGGCCTAAAAAAGCCCCCCGTGGGCTGGCATCCCTTCTCTTGGCTGAAGCTCGCAGCTGGATGCTTCCCTGGGGAGCTGCCCAACGGGAGACACTCCCTACGAGGAGTCGCTGATGAACCCCTCGAAATTCCTACGTTGGGAGGCCAAACGTTCAGTACGTCAGAATACGACCTCCTTTGGATACAGAGTCCTTACAGAGGCAATCGTGTTGGAATGAGGTCACTGAGGCGGGCCCTAGTTTGGTAGGACCGCTGTCCTCACAGGAAGGGGAGGTTGGGACGCAGACCCGGACGTGCACAGAGCAGAGACGATGTGGAGACACAGGGAGAAGACCGTCCTCCCCGAGCCAGGGTGAGGGGCCCAGAACGCACCCTTCCCCCTCAACCCTCAGAAGGAAGTGACCCCGTGGACACCCTGACCTTGGACTTCGAGCCTCTGGAACGGTGAGACAGTACGTTTGCCGAGAAGCGGCCCGAGTGCACTGACACACCCCCGTCCCTGTGACACACATCCTGTGTCTGCGAATGACTGGTACAGGGCACGAAGGCCTGCCGACCCCTTTGGCCCAAGGTAGGACAAACCTGCCCTGAGATCTGGGACCCAGAGCCCCTGTGGATCCGAATGAAGCTCGACTCCAGCAAGGCCACGTTCCTTCTCAGGGTGTCCGCCACCCAGCCGCCCACACTCCCTTTGTCCTGAGAGCACCCTCCCCAAAGCCCCTTGAACGGGAGTCCCTGTCTTAGGGTCTGCTTCTAGGGAACCGAGGACACCTAACTTACATCAGTGAAGAAGATAATAGGACTCGCTTTCTCATGAAGGCACTTCTGTCTACTGGGTAAAGCCCAAGCCCCTCAGCTAGACTCTCAAGACCCCCAGCTCTGACCTGAACCCCATGGGGACGTCTTCACATCCTCTCCCGCCGCCCCGCCCCCCCGTGTTGCGGCGGTGCTGGCTCTTCCATGGCTCCCCAGATAATTCCCGAGCTTTCCGACCTTCATGCTCCCGTGACTTGGCCCAGCCCCCCAAATCCTTTATGCTTCCCCCAACAACACCCAGACGTCCAGACCAGCTCAGATGGCTGCGTTCTCCTCCAAAGCTCTGTCTGCCCCTCAGCGGCATCCTGCCAACTGCACTCCTCCCCAACCTCCTGCCCCCCACACTGTCCCACCCTCCCTCCCGGGGCTTCTGCCCGGCTGGCCGAGCTCAGAGGAGTACCTACATCTTTGCAGTTTTCCGACTTGGAGAAGTGGATCAGGTCATCGTTGTACATGTCCTGGGTGTTGAGGAGGTCACTGTACTCCTTCTGGCTGAGATCTTCAGGGTTGATCCCGTTGGCCCTGAGGAACTCCTGGTACGCCACGCTGAACGCCTGCCCGATGGACTGTGCGATCAGCTGGGCCTAGACGGCAGCCGGAGGAGGAGGAGAAGGACAGAGGTCAGCCGGGCAGCAGGACGGGGAGCCCCAGGGGTCAGCCGGCCGGGTGGGTCTACACAGGGCACAGATCCCGGCCACAGCCCATGCTCGGAATAACTAGGGATGTGTTTAATAGGGCAGCAACCACGAGGGAGCAGTCAGGGGACAAGAGTCAGAGCTGCAAGACTTACTGCCGTGAGGAGGACAGGCCTACACGGCGATAAGCCAGCCTGCGTCCCCAACGATCCTCCAAGGTCCCCCGGGCGCTCATGTGCACGTAACACCGGGAACGAACCACCTGCATCTGCAACTCAACTTCAACTTATATGAAACACAGAGGCATTACGTGCCCGGCTCTAAGGCACGTGGAACCTTTCAGGAACACAGCTGCCGTGTAAAGTGGGAGACAGCGATGACTGGCTTTGTCCTGCACTTTACCGGAAATAGGCTTCGTGACTTTGTAAAATCATTAGCATCGGTGCTCGTCATGGTAACTGGGGGTCTGGAGAATCACGGCGCCCCCAGCCCGCACGGTTGCCACACAGTGAGGGGATCCCGCAGGGGTGTGTGGTCTGCGTGTCTATTTTCTTATTGGGCCCTCAATTCAAAATGTCAAATACAAACGTTTATGATATTCAGCGAAATACCGCGTTCTCACACCCGAACCTCTTACTGAGTAGGGGGAAGCCTCTGACGGCCCCACTGTTCCTTCCGGAGCAGCGGGGCCCAAGCATTTACGTATATTTTGGCTTGCTTTCCTTTTATGTTCCCCTCTGTGTTACATGTATAGCAATACTTCAGCTCGTGAACAAATTTTCCAAAGAGGAGGTTATATTATCTGTGAGTTTTATCTCAGGACAGTAACAAAGCATCACAAAACATCTGTTGTGCGAAGGGGGTTCGGGGCCCCCTCAGAGCCCTGCTCGAGTCCAGCCCCACGTTTTCCAGGTGAGGAGATGGAGGCCCAGAGATGTGAAGGAACCAGCTTACGGTCACACAGCTCACGGCACAGGGATGCTGCTTCCCTGCTTCCTTCCCTGGCACTGGGCTCTGAGAGCCTCGCCCCGCACTGAGGCACCAGGCTGTGGGCTCGGTGAGCCAGCAGCCCCCGGGCACTCCTCACGTGTCCGTGCCTTGTGAAATGCGATCTGAGGACCCCTACAGCAATGTGGACAGCAAGCTGACGACTGGGGGAAGCAGGACCGTGCCACAGGCCCTCGTCCTAAGCTCCTGAGGCCGTGTTTCAGAATCTAGGAATTTTTAGATTTCAGAAAGATAAAAGCTGCACCTAGCATACGTGGTCTAAAAACCCCATCAGAACCTGGGGAAGCGCCCTATAAACAATCAGTAATATTCCTGCAGCAAAACTGGTAAGATTCACGGTGAACTGGACAAATCCTATAAATTGTTTCCTGGCAGTTCCGGGCAGGTTTATCGGCCGAGAGATGACAAAAATCTCTTCTGCTTCTCAGAGCTCTTTTTTCTGCCCACCCGCCTTCCCCCAACGGATTTATTTTAGATGGAGAGGGAGCATGAGCAGGAGAAGCAGGAGAGGGAGAGAGAATCTCAACTAGACTCCATGCTGAGTGTGGAGCCCGGTGTGGGGCTTGATCCCAAGACCCTGAGAGATCAGGACCTGAGCCAAAATCAAGAGTCGGACGCTTAACCGACTGAGCCCCCCAAGCCCCTCTGAGAGCTCTCTACTTTGGAACCGGAGGCGTTTTTTATCACCCCCACTGGCAGGTAAGGTGTTCACTCCCTGGGAAGGGGGGATGCAGGGGCTGAATCCTGGCAGATGGATCCCAGAGCCCACCCTCACGCCCACCCTGTGGGACTGCCTCTCCGTAGAAGAACAACGCAAATCTCGAGAGCAATGTTTTAAACACACACACCATCCTAAAACTCCCTTCCTTTCCTTGCCTTGGCTTCAGGACTGGCTACGTGACTTGCTGGACGTTGCTCCCTCCGTGACTCTGGGGACTCCACGAGTCGCGACAAGGACCCACCGCCCCACGTCCTGAGTCAGAGGGGAAGGGAGCGAGGCCTCGCTGTGGGCAACTGTCTGCAGCTAGGTGAACGCTCTCCTGGAGAAAAAGGGCTTCCTGGAAGGAGCCAAGGCCACCACAGGCAATTTTCTTGAAGGAGCAAAGGGCTCTCCGCTCAGTATGATAAAGGGCACTTACTCCACTGTGGCAGGAGGAAAACCACCGTCAACGGCACTGACACGGCCCTCCCGGGGGGCTCTGCAGGTCCAGACCTTTCTGGGGCCTTGCTCCTGGCCCTCAAGGGAGAATCTAAGGCCTGCCAAGCTTTTGGAGAGGCTGGGTGCTATTGTAGCTTGACGCCCGGGAGCCTCTCCGGCGGTCCCAGGGACGACTGGGGAGGAAGCCAGAGAGAAGATAGGGCACTGCCTCTCTCATAAATGAATTTTCTCTGTTGACTGCATCACCTGGAAAGATGGGGGGGGGATCCCTGGCTCTGTGACAGGAGCAGAAGCTGGTCTTCCTAAGGACTAGTAGTGGGCAGGTGGTGCTCCTGCCACTGGGGAGTGAGGTGGGTAGGAGCAGGAATTGTAACTTTCCTGTGGTCTAGATGGCAATCCTACATAACCGAGAACTGTCCCCCGCAAATGCCCTCATGCCCAGGTGATGTGTGCTTGGGGCCCCCATGCGTCTGACCATCTGACCCCATTCCTTCTACTCTTCTTCTCTCTTCTAAGATGTCTTCAAATGACACGAGCAGGTCCTGGCCTCAGGGCCTTTGCACTTGCTCTTCTCTCTTTCAGTTGATACATGTCTCTCCTTAAATGTCACCTCCCCAGAGAAGACTTTGTTGATTACCCCACTGGACACAGCTCTTGTCTCCGTGTTGTTTTTGCTTATAGAACTCATCATCTAGTTCTGTACTAAATATATTTACCTAATTTACTTTCTGTCTCCCTATAAGCCTTATGAGGAACACCTTGCCTATTAATTCAGACTTGTCTCCCTAAACCAGTGCTTGGCACATGGTGGGTGCTCATTAAGTACCTGTTTCACGTACAATTAATGAGACTGATTCAGGTTCTGAGGAAGAGCATCTGGCCCCCCCCCCCAGGTCACCCAGAGAGACATCAGGGGGGGCAGCCTTACGTCCTCAGACTCGAAGACGTGGCAGACCATCTTGTACTGCCGTTTTCCATCCTGGGATGGGTGGGAGGCCTCCACATTCTCCTGGGAGTTGGAGCGGGGCAGCCGCCGGCGGGCCATCAGCACCACGATGTTCCCGATGTCGGCAATATAGGAGATGGTCCTCAGAGGGTGGTCCATCATCGTCTCCTGGGGGCGCAAGGGAGAGGATGCTGAGTCCAGCGCGGCATCTAACGGCCCGGGAGAGAAAGTCTGCCACCCTGCAGCCGGGCCATGTGCGGTCCACATGTGGGGGCCGGGGGGGCACCCTGCAGAGACGGCTGGCAGCCTCGCACACCCCCACCCAGGCCCTGGGGGGAAAAAACTTCAGTCATTTTATAACTAGTAGACTCTCCAGTGGAGAAGTTAAAAAAAAAAAAAAAAAAGAAGGCAGAACGATGCATGTGTGAGGATTGTAGTGTGTGTGTGATTTTAAACACAATTTCTTAAAAAACTAATCTGTTCAAGTTCATGAATCTCCCCATAAAAACGTACGAGGTTATTAGCAAACAACATCCACGGTATACTTGTCCCTTTGATCTTTAAGGGACGGGTCCCAACAGCAGCATGGTGCCCCCTCCCCTCCCCCGCCAGCAGCAGGCACTGCAGACGTAACCTTCCACCGTGTGTGGAGCCAGCGGCTGGGGACAGCTGCTCCAGGGACACGGGCGCAGACTCTGAGCTGCCACGCGGGGCGGGCACGTCACCCTGGGACAGGTGGCAGGCCAGCTCGTACCTGTGTGTCGGCATTCAGTACTTTGATTCTCTGGGTGGAGATGAAGAGATCCACCTCGGTCATCGGCTGAGATTCGCCTTCGGGAGCCTGAGAAGAGAAACGCAACCAAGGGAGGGCTTAACACCTTAGCCCGACACCGGCTCGGCCGCAAGGTCAGCTCACACACAGAGGCACTGAGACACAGTCACCAGAACGGCAGTGCTGACTTCGGGCTGAGACCGCCAGCGCTGAGGGGACCACAGAGGAGGGACCCATGGACGAGGGTTAGCATTGCCAGGTCATAGGGAAAAGTGCCGAATTCCCTCTGCATCTTCCTCTACGGAAGCAGCAACTCGCTGCTGATTGGCCTCTACGAGCAATGCCCGTCCAGCAAGGCCCACGGGGCCCCACACATTGAAGAATAAGGGCAACTGACCTGAACCCCAAGACCCTGGAGAAGTCACGTAGAGTCCGGCCCTGGCCAAGTGATGGGGGACAACGTTTGCAGCAAGTGCAACGGAAGTCATGTGGATGCAGTTCTGGTAAGAGGGTCTTCGTGTTCACAAACCACCACAGCAACACAGAAGCAGTCCCCGCTCCTGAAGCCACCCCCTTAGGAACCCCGGATGCCTCAACACCCACGGGCAGCCCGTAAGCACCTAGAAGCTCCGTAACCCAAAAAGCGCATCCGCCTGGTTCATTTAGGGTTTCACTCCGCACAGTGTGGTTATTAGCGATTTTTCTTTTTTGCATCCAGCAATCTGACAAAACCCGCAAGTCAAGCGTGACTATAATTGGACAGACCCAAGTCCCTGCCGCATCAGTGCTCCTGAACTGGGCGAACGTCCGCGCTACTGCAGGCTCCATTTCGCATCTCCAATCTGCCCCCTGTTGGTTCTCGGATGTGAAATGACTAATGAGCAACAGAAAACTGCCACTTTAGGCAACTAAGTTTTGAGAAACGTTGGCTAATGGGGCGGTTCAAAAAAGAAATCTGAACGAAAACTTGCTGGATGCAGAAAACAAAAACACAAAATAAGAAAAAGGCAGAACATAAATAAACGAAAAGAACAGGCATAACACCAAGCTGATGAAGTTGTTGGTACTGCACCTTCTTTCTGCTTTTGGCTAATTTCTGGGCCATCTGCTTAGCATGGAACAAACAGAGACAGGAGAACCGTTAGAAAAGAACTTGCAGAGACTCAAAGTCGAAAAGGGAGTCGACAAACTAGTATCAAGAGTGGCGTCAAGCATTTCTGCGTGAGGAGGACGGACTTTAAAAAAATCCTGCTCTACAGACCATCAGTTTCCTAACTCAAAATTTAATAGGTGGCAGGGGCCAAGGGAAGAAGGAAATGGCAATTGATGCTTTCAAAGAACCAACTCGGTTCTGTTACTTTTCTTGTTTGCCTGTTTGCTGTTTCATTGATTTCAATCTACACCTTACTTCCCTTCTACTTGCTTTGGGTTAAATTTGCCTCTCGATTTTTTTTTCTAGCTTCCTGAGGTGAAGGTTTAAATGACAGATTTTTAGACTTCTTTCCCTGATATCATTTACTCAAAACTATGACTCTCCCTGCAAGTACTGCGTTAGCTGTATCCCACAATGTTTGATATGTTGCAATTATCACTTCAAAACATCTAATTTCCAGTGATTTCTCCTTTGTACTCTGGGTTATTTAGATTGTATTATTAATTTTATGACGTTGGGGGATTTTCCAGTTACCTTTTCATTACTGATTTCTGAAGTAATTCCACTGTGGTCAGACAACATACCCTGATTCCAAAGCTTTTGAACTTTGGAATCGGTTCGGTCTTAGCTGTGGGCTCAGAACGTAACTGACTGTGGTGAATGTCAGGTAGACCTCAAAAGATGCCTTCTTCTGCTGTTGGGAACAGCGTTCTATCAACTGTCGGTGAGGTCAATGATGTGGGTTATGGGTACGATTCAAATCTATGTACTTGGTTTTTTCTTGTCTGCTCGTTCTAAAATTTGCTGAGAGGGGTGTTAAAATCTCCCACTATTCCTATCGATTTGTCTGGGTCTCCTTTTGCCTCTGCCAATCTTTGCTTTATCTCTTTTGTGTCTATGATACAAGGTGCATACGTATTTCAGGTGCTTATGTCTCCCTGTTGAACGGATCTTGTTCTTTCTCTTCATCTTTAGTAATTCTTACTTTAAATTTGTGTCATATTAATAGGGCCTATTCCTAACTAGAAATAGATGTAATACTCCCCCGCCTTTGCTCATAAACAGTAGTAGAGATTAAAAGAAAGAGAGAGAGGGACTGCAGCCTGATTGTCTAAAACTGAATCCTGCATCTGCCACCCACTAGTTGTGTGACTTGGAGCAAGCCGCTTACTGTCTCTGTGCCTCAGTTTCCCCATCTATAAAATGAGGATAAACACAGGGCTATTGTGAAGATAAAATAAAAAAAAATATGCAAAACTCTTAGAACAGCGCCTGGTGCATTATGAACACTGCATTTATGTTTGTTGTTATATGATTATAATTTACCTATGTCAGAATACAATTTCTTGGCTTCTGGTAGGGCTTGCTAGACACACACAGATCTTGTGCGAACAATGGTGAGTCAATGGCCAAACCATGAACACTGCTGTGGTGATGGGGGTGGGTGGAAGATCGTCTGCTCTCTCATACTCCTTGGTACTCACCTGTGGAAAAGCCCTTTTTGCTCCCAGCAGCACACCTGTTTCATTAATGAATCAAAACGTCTTGTCTGTCCTACCTCGCGGTGGCGAAACTCAATGAGTCAGCGATCCAACCACCACATACTTAATCTCTGGGATAGTTAGGAAATGAGGGCAGCCCTGCTCCCACACAGCCCCCCCAAGAGCTCTTAGTGGTGGTCATGAATCCGTGGTGAACAGTCAGCTCTGGAAAGGTCAGAAGTGCAAGGGGCCTCCTAACTGCTGCGTGTGATGGTGGAAATGTGTCTCCATCTGAGGAGTGGCTCTGGGCCGAGGCTCCGCCACACCACGCGGGTTCCGTGTGGAATCCACAAGTTCTGCTGGGGGATGTTCTCTTCTGTATCAGGTCTACTCCTCATGATCAGTGATGGCTGTGAGATCCTACTGTGTGTGTGTGTGTGTGTTTTCTACCACCTCCCCTGAAATCACCTGCCAGGAATATAAGAATCTCTATTATTTTTGATGCCAAAACCTAACAGCTATTGGTCAAAACTCTTCACTCTAAGGAACGGTGATCTGAAAGGTCCTCTCAAAGGAGACTAAGTCTACTAAAATGGAACGACCAAATCCTGTGTTTTGTTTTGTTTTTTACTGGAATGGGTGATGAGGAAAGAATCGAAAGGCCAAACTGAGTTTCATGAAGGGCCTTCTGAAGTAATTTTTAGGGAGTTAAAGGTATTTGATGCACTTAAAGTAACACCATCTTTTCAACCACACAGGATATTCAGGTGCCCTGAAACAAATCGTAATTTAAAATTTACACATGACATTGGGAAGGGGTTGGATCTGGAATGAAATTGCAGTAGCAGAGAAGCCCAGGAGAAATGGAAGGAATGACACCATCCATTTAAATCCTCGAGTTTCACGGGACTGATTACGGCGTGCCCCCCAGGAGGCTGTGGTGCAAAGGGCACAGACTCTGGCACGGTTCTTGTTCACCCACTCACCCTGCACTGTGTACTGAGGGTTCAATGTTAATCCTCTCTAGGTCAGTCATGCTGGGGAACCTCCTGACGATTCTAGCTTTCCTTTTGCTAGCTGACATTTACCGAGCCCTTGCCCTGAGCCAGTATCCAAGTCGTTCACGTGTATAGCAATGCAAAAGCTTATAGTACCCCTGTGAGATAGACACCACAGTATTCTCCTCTTGTAGAAGTGGAAACTGAGGCACAGACTAATTAACTTGCTCAAGGTCACACAGCTGTTAAGAGGCAGGATAGAAATTCAAACCCTGGAAGTCTCACTCCAAACCACTGGTTGTGCAACTGAGGCAAGTTTCTCATCTATAAACTTCTTAGTTTGTCTGTAAATAGGGTTAAGAATACCTACCTCACAGGATTCCCCACCCCCTCCATTTTGAGGAGTAAACGAGTTCGTGAAGTTCACGTGAGTTCACATGCAGGACCTGTTGTAAGTGTTAAAATCCTCTTTACTAATCACAGACTTCGAGTCAGCTGGGAAATTGTGTGGCTTACACAAAGCTTCAATGATAGAGATTTTAATTCTACAGTTAAGTCCTGATTTTTGACATTTCAAGAAAACCTTTCCATAAAAGAGAAAAATCTGATCTTTTTGGGGACAAGCTAGTAAAGACAAATATGAGAATGTTTGATAATGAATGCTCCTTACACAAATGCAGAGACCGAAAAACATCCAACACCATTTGTGAGCTAATCACACAAGCTTCACAAATGTAAGAAGAATGGAGACACAGATGCCACGCTCTGCGTGGACATGAAGCGGTTTCTGGGGTACAGGTAGGGCTCGGCAGGGGAGCCCGTCTTCTGGCCGAAGAGCAGAAAATGCAGCAGGCATGAGGGTGAAATGGAGCATGGGGATGTAGTGGAAAGAAAGGAAGAGAAGGGATCTAGCCTCCCTGGCCTCAGGTCTGGTTCTCTGGGAAGGGTTAAGGTGTGGTTCCCACGCTGTAGGCAGGGAGGGGCATCTCTACCCCCACCGTGCCATAGATGCTGCCACTAGGCAGGGCAGAGGTTTCTCCCAAAATGTGTTCCAGAGAATCTGACCACAAGACTCTAGCGGGTATCACAGCAATAATGCATTCCGTGTTCAAACAATGATGTGGCTTTCCGGCTACACCAAGCCCATTACCTCTTAGTACAGGACTTCTCAAAATCTTTAGTAGGAAAACACAGATGGCAAATATCCAAAAAAGAAAGAAATTTTGCAGTGTTTCCTGAGCTAATGCGCCGACAGAACCTTCTTGGTGGGGAGCACTCAGCTTGACTGGGATGCCCCAGGGCAATAGGAGAAAAGATACCCCATAAGGTTGGGATGGTCCACCCTTCCCCAAATTGTAGGGCAAGGGAGAACCTCCTGGAGGGCTTGTGAAAACACACATTCCTGGGCCCTTACCCTGCTCTGAGTTTCTGACTGGGGTGGCCCTGAGAATCTGCATTTCCAGCAAGCTGCCAGGCAGCGCTGATGCCTCCAGTGAAGGGGTCCCATTTTGAGGACCACTTCTTGAATGCATTCCCTGTTGTATGGGGGTTTTCTAAAAAGCTATTATTTCTTCTCAAAAATGACGAACAACAAAGGCAGAAAGGGTACATTAGGGAGGGTCCAAAGATGAAAAAAAAAACTTAAAAATGGCAGATGTCTTCTAATTCTGCTATTGCATTTGGATCCACTTTATTATATTTTGGTTGGTGGAAAAGCTTTTAATTTCAGATTCCTCAGCCTGCCTCTGTTACTATTACTTAAACACTCTTCTTGGTTCCCTTCCAGAACGCAGGTTTCTCAAGGTCCAGGACTGGGTCTTGCGGGGTTTTTATGTCCTGAGACGCCTATCACAAGGGTCTGTAGAGGAACACTTTGCTTCCTGAGCCAAATTCCTTTGTTTTCTTCTCACGTGAAGTAGAAAATCTCTGGCCAAATCACAACCCCAAACTCTCTCCCCATTTGGCAAATAAATCCATACATCTTTTAAATAAAGAAAATATTCTTCAAACTCCAAGTGTAAATCCAATAAGCGCCCCAACCGACCAACGGAAGAGAAATGAAAGACGGTTTTGAAAGCCGAGCTTCGGGTTTGGTGTTTGCTCAGGGACAAAGCAGCACAAACAGCCTCGTCTACGCGGGGCTCCGGGCGAAGAAGGGCTCCGCCGTCAGCCGCGCCCACCGGGTCAAACCAACCATGGAGGCAGAGGTAAGAAAGAGGGTAAAACGGGGATCCCTGCGGGGACTTGGAGGAGGAGGAGGAGTCTGAAACAGGAGGAGGACACCCTTCTGTCTTTGTTCAGATGACAGCACCACGGCGGAAATTACTGAACAGTTTGGGTCGAGGATATTGCTAAACAGATTTCCAAATCAATCCATAAAGCTTTTCTTCTTTTCTTCCTTCCTGGACAGACACTGTCAAATCTGTAGCTTGCTTCCTCTCTGCGTCTTTAGAGAGGTAGCCTAGAATAACTCGGTCCTGAAAGGTCAACCACTCTTCAGGAAAAAGCGTGGCGCCATCTTCCTTAGAGAAAGGGGTCTCCCAGGCTGGTGCAGGGAGCACCTCAGGTGCTCCACAGCGCATGCGCCCAGGAGACCATCCGGACTGATGAGAGACGCTCCAGGCCGCCGGCGCCCTCTGCCGGAAGTGGGATGTCGGTGCGCATCCCGACATAACTTCCTAGGGGTGCAGAAATAAACGGTGGGTCTGAGCACAGTCTCCGCCTAGAACTCAAAAAAGTGTCAGGCTGGGTGTAAAGTCAAGCCATCTGATGGGCATTTCAATGGGTGGAAAAGGAACAGGAGGCAGGAAATATTCGACGACAGGCAGCAGATCCTTCGGAGGCACAGAAGCAGTTGCAAAATGATACTTACAAATGAAATGCAACCATTTAACTTTAGCACTCTATAATGAGTTCCTCACCCGGCCATCATTTGCTGTAAAAATCAATCTATGTTTTCCAGATGCCTACTCTGCTCCTGGCAGGTCTAAAATGGATTTACAACCAGACAGCCTCATCCTGCTAGTTCTGATCAACACCACCATCTAATTTTTTCGTTTAGACCAACTGTGGAACTTGCAGATACTCATTCTCTGAAGCTTCAGAGTAAACATTCCGGTCTCCCATCAGGGAAGCTGGACTTTAGGAAGAGACCTCGCTGCGGAACGCGGAAGCTGAAATTCACAGCGCGCTCGGTCCCGGGTGGGTTCGGCACGCGCGCTGATCCGGGGAAGTGAGCACCATGCGCCTGTGTCCACAGGGGAAGCTGCTTCATCGTGTTACGCCCTGGCGTCCATGCTGTTTGGTCAAGCGGCCTGCGGGGACCTTCCACGCACACCAGCCCCTCACGCAACTGCATGCCCTGGATAACAGCCCCCTGAGTACAGGCAAATGTAAGCTCTTGATATAAAGTCCCGACAGCCCTTGTAGTAAATGGTCTCCCTCACCTCCAGGGCCTTCCGCGTGTCTTAGACAAGACCCCCATGGAGCTTGCCAAACCCTGCGCTTGTTGGCATGAATTGGCCAATTGAAACCCAGGAACCGCGAAGTACTGCACTCCCAGACCCTCATAAAGGCACATACCCTAAGTTCAGTCTCACTCTCTTGCCTGCCCTCACCTGGCCTTGACCCCCAGCCTGAGGCCCCCTTGAGGCACGCCGGCCCCTTCCTTGAGGACCCGTGAGTAATAAATGTGTCCGTTTCCATTTCCCTTGTGCTCTTTCGTTCAGCCGTCTGGCAAACCCTGAGGCTCTACTGAACAAATATTAACTTCCCAGAGTCCTAACGTGCTCTGTTGGGGAACCCTGGGATGCCAGGAGTCAGAATGACGTCCCTCGAGACTTTGTTTTTGGAAGTTATTCGCCTGAAAAGTAGCTTGCTCTCGCATACTGATCTGGATGTTCTTGTTTTGAATGCTGTGCCTGGGACATCCACAATTCAGGAAGACTTTGGGGAGACCTAGAGGTATTCCTGCCACCTCGTCAGGATAAGGGGAGACAGAAGAAATCAGGCCAAGGCTGGATGGGCGGCTCAACGGGAACCTGATGTTCCTTCCACCAGTAACACTGATGAGTCCGAAAGACCCAGAAGGTACGAAGGTCAGTATGATATGCTGGCATGGGGTTGCCCTGCTGGGAGCCACACATCTCTGGGGGTCGGGGCGGGACTTCCCTCGAGAGGGGTGGACCTTCCCGCTGTCAATCAAGCCGGCGGAGGCTACTTCTGGGAGAAGACGCGGCCACCGCACCCGTGGGCCCTGGGGCGGCAGGGGCTCTGAGGCACAGATGAGGTTCAGAGACCCTGGATGAAGTGGTGGAGTGGGTCCCCGACACCTGGGAGAAGCGGGCGGGCCCCCATCGGCAGTGGTGTCCTTGGCCCCGCGCAGCTGTGAGCTGTCTCGTTAGACATCCTAATCCCTGCAGCGCCAGCCGCAGGAGCATCAAATGAGGCAGCGCGGGCTTTCTGTACTATGGAGAGCTCGGGGAGAACCGGTGCTGAGCTCAGGAGAGGCGTGTCTCTTCCAAGCCGGGAGAGGGTGTAACAGAAGCCAGCGACTCAGGGCCCTCAAGCCACAGAGGGCAGTTCGATAAGGACGCAACGACAGGGGTCCGGGGACACTCCGTCCGACAGCACCCCGGGGACCTGTGCCTCGACTGGGCAGCAGGGGGCTGGGTCTCATGGTTACATTCCCAGCCCATAAATAACACGGGAGTCAGCCTGGGCGCAACGGCCAGAAACACTGCCTCGGCCCTGCGTGACCTCTGTGCCTCCTCGCTCCCTGGTCCTGCGGGGGCCCTGCTCTCCTGGGCACCCGCCACCTCACCCCCTTCCCTCCTGCACATTCGCTGGCTTGGCTCACTTCTAAGGGTGCTGCGGGGCCGAGGGGAAGGAGCTCACCTTCGAACTGGCCATTTCCCCTCCCTCCTGAGACCAGGAGCAGCCTTGCATACTTAAGTGCTCAAGAAATGCTTCTCCCCGGATGAAGGACCCTCAGTTACTGCCTTATACCCGTGCTTCTTCCTCTCTCCACACGGCCACGCGAACACCAGCAGGGGACCGGGGAACGCGTGCACAAGACTAGATGGAAAAGGGAATGACCCTCTGAGGATGAGTGGGCTTTGACCAGTTGAAGCTGGATACAACCGAATCTGGTGAGTCCTAACGTGTTCCAACTCGCCGGAAATACGTGGTTCTGGGTTTTTCAGTGGTGCTGCTATCCCTGGGGCTCTGGGTGCATTGGCCTTGTGGCTCCCACCTGGGTGCCCAATGGTTCTGGGTGCTGGTGGCATTTTAATGGCACGGGACGCGTCCCTGGAGCCCCCGTCTGTCCGGGATTCCAGGTGGTCCCGGCATCATGCTGATTCTAGAGCTCTGCGTTTCCACGTGGGCTAAAGCCAGTGCTGGCTGGCTCAGGCTAGCAGGGAATGGTTTAAACCAAATGGAAGGGGTTCCTGGATCAAACAGGCTTGCTCCTTTTTAAAATCGTGATAACACAGACTCCAAGAGGTTATGACTGTCTCAAACTAGTTTTGACTGGGGTAGCCCGGCACGGACTCATTCTGGTTAGATTCGATCCAGCGGCTCCCGGTGCCGGAAGCAAACCAGTTCAATCTGGCTTGAGCGGGATCAGCTGGTTCAAAAGCAGGAGGAGCGTGTTCGAACCACGCGGTCCTGCAGGGGTTCAAGTCACTGATCAATCGTGAGGTCAGCGGAAATCCAGGAAGAAGTTCTCACCCTGGAGATGGAATGCTCAAAATGACATCCTTCCTCTTGTCTCCTCTTCCACCAGCTTTCTAAAGTTTACGTTCATATGTGCGTTAGGATCACCCCAAATATACAGTCTTGCTACCTAAGGACTCCGGCGCATGTGTTTTCTGTTTAGAACTGTTAGCAGGTGCACCGTCCCAACCCCCCGCCTCCCCTAAACCCGGCACTAGCCGCACGAGGTGAGGGCGGCCCGCGTGGACGGCGCAGGCCCCAGCACCCGCCCCTCGCGGCCCCTCACCTTGATCCTGCTCACGGCTTCCTGCGCCTGCATCATGCGTACGTTTTTGGAGGGAGTCTTGTCGGACAGCAGCTGGGTGGAGCCAAGGTAATTGGCCGCAAAAATGATCCCATCAATCAAGTCCTCAGGGTCACAGGGTCCGGGAACTGGAACACACAGAGCCACAGCGGTGAGCGAGGCCACCCCGCGGCCGTGCCCCTACCAGAGCCCCCCCACCCCCCACAGCCCCCACCAGACCCCCTGCCCAGTCTGAGGCGTCTCCCTGCGTCTACCTTCGCTCACTCCTCGTTCTCAAAGGGAAGGAGCAATTTCCACTTAATCCACGGGGCCCAGGCCACTTACTGTGAGAAGGGATGCATTTATTTAAATATGAAACAAAATCAGCGACAAAGGGTGCTTTTCTCCCGTTAAGACTGTGAACCCTTGGGGACGAAAACCACATCATGTTCCCCTTTGGGTCTCCTGTCTCGTCCTTGTCTGTCACCCAGTGGGTATCAAATAAATGGGTACCAGACCCTTGGCTAGGGGAGCAGGGGGGCTGCTTTGTAAGAAAACCTCATTTTGTAACGGTTCCTCCACCTGCCCCCATCCACCTCTCTCGCTTCCCATTGTATCCGTAACGGGGAAAAAGAACTGTATAAATCAGGAAAGGGGGTATTTGCTTCGGAATGTCCGGATTCCTAAATGACCTCTGAGCCCGATTCTGTGACGCCGAGGACGTCACCCCAGAGCTGGAGTCTGCGCTGCCCACCTTGCTGACTCACAGGCTCTCGCCGGCCCGGCTTGCCTCCAACACACACATCAAGTCCGAGGAGAGTCAGCATTTTCTGCTCTCAACTGACCGGCCTTTGAAATTAAAGCTTAGTTCTAAAATATTTAAAATGGGGGCATCTGATCGCAACCATACTCATCGGTAAACACGACTTGAAATTAAAACATGTCTGGGACTAACACATAACTTTCTAACAGATGCCCCAAGAAAGCCTTTTAATTCAACAATGGAAACATATGTATTTTCTTTGGCTTGAATACCATATTTGGGGAGATTAAAAATATACGTTTTAGCCTACTGTTCAAACCTCGGGCTCTTGAATTAGATAACTGGAAATGGAAACAATTTGCGTTTTCCTTTTGGAAAGCTAATCTGAAATGACTTTTATTTTTATCCCCCAACATCGAGCTCATCTGGAGCTTAACCAGCTGCTTCCCGTGATAAGCTACTTATCGGGGTACCATCTTAAAATAATCTGATCGTTTCTCTAAAGCCAAGGCGGTGGTTGAAACAAAGAAATTAACAGTGTTTCAGGAAAGGTCTTCACAAAGCATCTGTGTAGTAAATAAGCAAGAAAACCTGTTATTTGCTTTTTTCTAGCAATAATTGCGTTTTTCTAGACCTTTCTGAGAAAGACTTCCGACAGTCACCCTGCGTCCACTATGGGCCCGTAATTTACCTTCTCAACAGCCACACGCTTCCTGCCCCAAAACTTCCCTAGATGTGAGAAGCATTCAGGGTATTTCCAACAGACGTTATAGCTGTAGAGCAGGGAAGCGCTTCTAGCCAAAACAATACATGGACAGGTTTGCACCTACATCACACTTGGTAAGAAGTAAAAGATTACCTATCAGTCTCCTACCGTAAATTCCTGTGATGGGTTTAAGTGCGATTTAAAGATCATCGTTTTTGCCGAACCAGGCACTGAGAAAAAAAAGATCTCATCTGGGATCGTGACTTTTAAAAATCTTCCATTTATTTTGTGAAAATAATGAGTGTTCAAAGACAAAGAACAATTAATGACATACTTCTCTAGGGGGCTTCCAGGATTGTCTATTCATCTCTGAGTTGGCTCCACTCCCTCAAAGGGTCCCTCTTCAACCATAATCAGTGCGGCTATGCAGATAGGTATAAGAGAAATCCCAGTAATATTTCAATGACTGTATAAATGTCAAGCACCCAAGAGATAGAAATACTGGACCTAAACACACTATATTTTGGAGATGTGATCTCAGGACATTTATCCTCCGGGGAAGCTGATCATAATCAAACGTCACTGCCGCCAGATCACACTGGGGGGAAGAAAAAGCCCTAAGTCCATAACTTCATTTTGGCGTATTTTTTAAAAGTTCAAAAATTTCACATAATTTAACATAAAAAATGTAACATAACAAAATCTAAGTCGAAGAACTGCAGGCTTCATTTTGGCCTCGCAGAATGTGTGTTTCCTTTCGGGGGGCCTCCGCGTTGCTCTGGGGGTGAGCACACACATGTCATCGTCACACTCATGGGAATGCTGAGCCCAGCGCGATGACTATGAAGAATGAAGTTTCCCAACTCCCAGAAACTCCCTGAGGAGTACTTGTGGAATTCCGGAGCCTTGCAGAAATGGCACAGATAATTTACTGGTCACTCGAGAAAGAGACCTGAGTAACCGAACCAAACCCACCAGCCTGACCTAAGCTTCAGGACTGCAGGGTCGGGAAGGCGTGCGAATCCTGGTGATTCACTCTCAGGTGGTGGGACACATGGACGGGTCACGCCCAGGATCCAAGGGCTAGACAGAACCTCAAAGTGGTGTCTGCATCTTCGATCATCTCCAGAAAATCGTCTTTCAAGGAAATGACCATCTACCCTACCTGAAAAACTGTCTGCCATCCTCCCTGGCAGAGGATCAATGGGATCTCTAGCTAAAGGGGGGCTTTATGTGGGTGAAGAACAGGCACTCCCCATTTGTGTGGCCCGATCTCAAGCTGGGGTGTCTAGCTCGGATTCTGGCCCCACTAGACCTCCTGAGTGGGTGCCCTTGAACAGTGAATAACCTGTACAATCATAGGTGGCCACCGTCAACAGAATACTGTTTACCAGGAGAGCTGTGGCATCAGACTGCCAGCTCACAGCCTGGTTCTGATCCTTGCTAACGGTGCCATCTTGGGAAAGTTACCCACCTAGCACCTTGAGTAAGAATGCCTCAGTTCTCTCCTGTGTAACATGGGGGTAGTAGGCCCACTTCACAAGACAGATGTGAGGAGTCAATCAATTATTATATGCAAAGTGTGTACTTCACACAGAGTAAAAGCTTGACAAATATTATGCTTAACTCATTCAAGCAAGAGATGGGAATGATTGGGAAGGTCCTCCCCTCCCCCTCCCCAAATTAAGAGGACCGACATGTCTCCCTTAAGGTTCATTCCCACTTGAATGGTCCTTGATGGATATTAAGAGGTGTCCTGGAGTAGAGATAATCAGTCTTGGGTTCAGAAGTCATATGACCATCTCTAAGCTGGGAACAGCCCTCAGCCTCCCTGCAAGTTCATGGACACAGTCAACAAAGGTGGGGGTTGGATCTTTGACAGGCTCACGACCACTGTTCTTTCAGTCTAAGATTCTAAGACTATTAAGACCGTGAGTCAGTGACTTTGCGCCCTTTCTTCCCCAGTAGGGTCTTACAGCCAGTCCTTCAAATATCCAAAATGCTAGGAGATTCATGCATGACTCAATACTCAATGATTTCCTTTTCAGCTCTTACCTTCAACGTAGGTGGGGAATGAAGCCAAGCTTTTTCTTGACTGTAATCAAGACAGAGAGGTTTCAAAAAGGGCAAAGAGTGCTGAAAAATGCATTAACACAACTTTATCCAGGCAACATGAAAAATAAATACATCACCAATGACAGATGTTAACCAAATATCAACCATTTTTGGATATAGGAAGAAAAATGTGAATAAATATATACATTTCTTATTAAAGGTTACCCACAGCCCAGAAATCTATTCATATTTTAGATAATCTGAAAACCTTACATTCCACAGAGAGATGTCCATCAGCTTAAAATATATCCCAAAGACCAAAACCCGTAATCAATACAAAGTAATACAAAGGGCTCAGTTTTTATTAAGAATCCGGGTTTCTACGTAAAAAACTGCTGGATTAGTAAAAACACCAATGATGTGATTTTATGTTGAAATCAAGGATTCCCTTGGAGAATTTTATTTCCCTTGAGGTCTTCAAGTAATCTCTCACTGTGCTAAAAACATTTGCTAGAGTTTTCCTCTCCTCCTTTCACCTCTTACTGGTTTAAAAATTCCATTATGTAGATAATTATTATGTGTTACCTTAAAACAAGGACCCAATAAACACAGGAATGAACTGAAAACGCTGTAATACCTAATATTAAGTAAGACCTCACCGCAAGGGTCGGTCTTCCAACAGCACTGCTGCAAGTGGGCACGATCCTCTAAGGCCTTCTAGAACCTGACCATATGGCAGTTTAAAGGCTCTCAGAGGAACAACACTTATCATTTGGTTCCTTCCATAAGCGAATGGCCTGAAGGTAAATGAGAGGCCTAAAAGTAGGGAATTCATTCCTGCTTTATCCAGTCACAGATTCTGTAGCGAATACATCTGGGACGGGTGATGTGAACACTGCCGGGGAGTGGAGAGCTAATGTCAGAGACAAGAGTTCTTCAAAGGAGCAAAAAGGAAGGTGTGCATGGCCGAGGGTCAGCATCAGAAAGCCTGAAAATTTTCATTGCTAAGAATCTAGCAGGTGCTGGGGCACCTGGGTGGCTCAGTCGGTTGGGTGTCTGCCTTCAGCTCAGGTCACAATTCCGGGGTCCTGAGATCGAGCCCCGCGTCGGGCTCCCTGCTCAGTGGGGAGCCTGCTTCTCCTTCTCACTCTGCCTGCTGTTCCCTTCACTCCGCTTGTGCTCGCTCTCTCTTTAATCAATGAATAAATAGAACTTAAAAAGAATCTAGCAGGTATTAAGTCATCACTTAACTAGGTAGCATCTAGGAAAAGGGTATCCAGCACAGCAGAGGTGCTGAACAGACTGGCCTGGGTTGAGGGTAAACTCTGGGTGCCTGGAGGCTGGGAGAGTTAGGGCCCAAAAGAGGGCTGGGACGCTCCATCTCATACTACTGTGTCATGTGGAAGATGGGGACAGCAAAGGGAGAACTAATAATCATTTACTACTCGCACAACATTCTAAAAATAGTAGTGTTAACCGTTACATGTGAAAAAAACACCAAAGGCAAAGACTCCCGGGTTTAAGAATCTCACTCAATTCAGGACAATGACGAGAATTTCACACAAATCCCGCAAGATACCAGGAAACCTGCCAGGATGTGGTCGCTTGGCTGCAATGGTTCATTACACCAAAGACCACGCGTTTCTTATTCCGGAAGGGATTACTTTTAAGGAAACTAAAGACACAAGTCCGCTGGGAATGCAAGATCATTGGCTGCTAATGCATTTATGGAAAAATGCACACCCAGCTAAGCTCTGTGCACCCGAGGCAAGAGAACTCCAATTTCCACAGCACTTTACATTTGTTTTACTTTCCAAGTGAGAAGACAGGCCCAGGTGAGTGCCAATAGCCAGGTCTAATTCTGGTTAAAACCCAACAAACAAAAATCCCTAAATTCATGGTATGCAAGTGGAAGCTAGTTTCTTCATAAAGACCGAAGACTTTAAAATTATCATTCCCCACAGCTCCCCTAGCCTTGCCCTCAGCAGCGAGGGATCTGGGGCAGTGAGGGTTTACTTTGTTTCCTCAAAATGAGTTAGCCTCCTGGTACATCCAAGAAACCAATTCAGATCTTTGTTGGGCTATTAGGACACTTTTCTGAATGCTAATGGCAAGGACAGTCCCCAGGTTTTAGCAGAAGCTACAAAAGTATTACTTTAGTCTATAGTTTTAAAAGCTGCTATTTTGGGTGCCTGGGTGGCTCAGTTGGTTAAGCGACTGCCTTCGGCTCAGGTCATGGTCCCGGAGCCCTGGGATGGAGTCCTAGATCAGGTTTCCCCTGCTCTGCGGGGAGCCTGCTTCTCCCTCTCCCTCTGCCTGCCACTCCCCCTGCTTGTGCGCTCTCTCTCTCTCTGTCAAATAAATAAATAAAATCTTAAAAAAAAAAAGCTGCCATTTTATTTAGAGCCACAATGGAGGGCAAGTGGGACATTTATTTATTCTCTATTCATAAGCTCATGACTGGCTTTCTTTAGTCTCGGGAGTATTAAGTTTTTTAAAAAAAAGAGTTTTGAGAAATGAAAGAATCTCTAATTATATTGCACACAAAGAGGATTCTCATCATAATTTTTAAGGATATGCAGAAACGTGTGCCAAATCCTGTAGGAACTGAGAAACTGACAAATCTGCCTGGCTTATTATATCTGACGAATAATCGAACGCTGAATATTCAGATGTCTGATTGGCCCTTTGTTTTCTCACGTGTGGACAGAGATGAACATCAGTTGATCCTTAATATTCAAGAATTGATAAGGCCACATTCAAGAAGATGAAAGGCCAGAATCTTTGGGATTTTCCAGGAGGTCACACCGAACCACGTGCAGAGCCTGGAGGTCTAATAGTTGGAATAAAGACATATGTTAGCTCGTCTACACAGCAGGCATGGGGCCCAGGGCACTTTTCACCTGGGGTTAAGAGCCTGGCCCCAAAGGAGCCATGGTTTCAAATCCTGGCCTGACGACCTACAGGCCCTGGACCTCAGGTAAGTTACTGAAGCTCTAGGCTTCCTCAACAAACACTACAAACAGAACAAAACTCAAAAACCAGGACAGTGATTCCTACCTTATGGAATTATTTTAAGGATTCAGTGAGATACTGCCTGTGATTTGCTTGGACAGATGTCTGAATGCTGTAAATGCTAAAGAAATAGTAAGTCTCACCGCTGTTACTATCACGGTGGCCTTGATCCCTTTCTTCTTGCTTTTGGTTCTCCCTGATCCCCGTACTATGAATAAAGCATAAGGCAAAGTGGCGGGATCTGGGGTCAGCAGAAACAGAGACCTTGCTATTCCTTTCTCGTGACCTAGGGTCTGAGGACAAGACCAGAAGAGGACGAAGTCTATGTCAAATTTAAATCCTAATGTTGGTGTCCTTTCAGAGAAGGTCTCCCTTATGTTTGTTTGCTTTAATATGAACAGATTACTGAAAATTGTACTTCTCTCTGCATGAATAGTTATGGGCAATGGATGTATATTCAATGATAGTTTAAGGGTATATTTTAATGAAGACTCCCTTTAGAAGTGACCTGCCACTCAGGGTTATATGGAGATGGCTTTCTTCGGCTGCATTTAGCACAATATTATCAACGAAAGGAAGGAAAATGAGGCAATCATTCATTACACGGCATACCTCTTTCGTGCCTACCCTCAGCCCTGATGAGGCAGATCTATACTTAGAGTGAGCTGACCCCACATGTAGACTCTGGCTCAGGCCACGGTTTGCCCGACCCTGGTTCGTAACTAGGTGGGAGTGCCATCTGGCCGGGGGTAAAGAGACAAGAGTGTGGAAAAGGCAGGGACTCCGCTGTGGGAAGAGCACCTGTCCTTTCATAGCCCCAGAAACCTCAGTGGAAACAGCGGCATTTTCTCACTTTCAGTATTCTCTGTGGGGTTCAGGCTGGCCTCCCCAGGCAGGGTGACCGTATGACTCCCTGTCCAATGAGGGGGGGATGCTTTAGGGCCGCGTGGTCTAGTCGTCTCACATGAGACTATTTGATTCCAATGTTTAATAAAAGGCAAAATTCAGTTCCTCAGTCCCACGAGCCTCAGCTCAAGAGCTTGCCCGGCACCGGGGGCTGTGGCGGCCTTCGGGGACAGCGCGGGAGGAGGATGTTTCCATCGCGGGAGCACGTTCCCCTCTTTAGAAACGGCTGTTTACTGGGTTCGCTGCCTGCACGACAGGTGTGAGTTGGAGTTTATTAGGACCACCCCAGGTAAACCAGGACAAGCGGTCACCCTCGTGTCAGGAAAGACACTCCACTCGGGCCTGACCAGCCCCCTTCCCAAACCACATGGCAACCTCGTTTCGGAGGCTCGTAAAGCCACGAGGAAGGAGGCTGCTGCATGGAGTTCTTAATATTCCATTCCCGGCATGGTCCCGAAGAACTTTCCGGAACGACTGGAAATGCTCTGTCATCTCCCCTGTCCGATACAATAGCCACTCATTACGTGTGGCCACGGAGCACCTGAATGGTGGCTAGTGTGCCTGAGGAGGTGAATTTCCATGTTATCTATTAATCGAGGTAGACACCGGTGGCCGGTGGCCATCGGTCTGGATGGCATGGGTTCCGTCACTGAACTCCACCCTCGAGAGGAGAGAGAGGAGTTTCTCTCCCTGGTGGCGGCGGCGGCGGTGGGGGTGGGGGTGGGGGTGGGGAGTTTGGGGGATTTGTGTGGGAAGCTGAAGAAAACTCCCACCAGAAGACGAAGAAAACAACACAGGCCGGCGGCTTCTGAATCAAAATGGCACCCTACCTCTTTATTCGAGGAGGCCTCCGCGGGGTCGCCGGGGTGGAGGGGTGTGCTCGAAGACTCTGCACCCAGCGGGGAGGAACTGCCAGGAGACGGAGACTGGAACACAGCAAGGGAAGGACACAGTGAGTGTCTGAGGACTCGTGAACACCCGCGGGGGCAAGGGCAGGGTCGAGGGGAGAGAGCCCAACACAACGGCAGAAACGCTTCTACGGGGAGAAAACTTCCTTGCAGGAGGGGCCACCGACAGTACCCAAAAGGCCTAGGTTTCTCGAGCGTTCTTTTAAATTCCCGCCATGTTTTCAAAGGAATCCCTGAAAGCTCAGCCATTACTTTTCTTCCTCAGGCCAAGTGTTTAAACCTCGCAAAAGCAGAGTGTTGAATTTAAAGCCCTGAATGAATACAGCTCGTGGGGAGACACCAAGGTCTGTGGTTTTGAAAATTCTTCTCACAAAGACTTTGGATACTCGTCGTCTTAATAAAATCACCTGCCCAAGACTACCTGGAAATGGAAATGTAAAAGTGAAAACGGGAATTTTCAGGGAGGTGCCTGGGACTCATGACCAGAAACCACATCACCTGTATTTCTCTAGTTCTGATTTCAAGCAATTTTTCCTCATCTAATCCACGGGCCATTGAAGATTCAGAGAAATATCAGCATCCAAACAATGGCTAGACCTTGGCTGCTCTTGAAATCGATCAAAAGTCCTTCATTAAGTGCTCTGTCTGAAAACAAGGGTTAGAAGAACAGATGTGGGGCGCATGGTCCCCATCGGGTGTGTCACCGCCTCCGGTGGTGGTGGTGGCCCAGGCAGGCCTTGCTGGAAGGGAAGAGGGCCTGACACAGCACAGGCTCCGTAAATATCTGCCGAATGAGGGACCAAAGCAAGCAAACAAGCACAAGGATGGGTCTGAGATGGGCACTGGAAACCCTCCCCGGCCGAGACCCGAACATTTCTGCACGCTCCTGAAATCCTGGAAGATGAAGGGCATCTTTAGGCAAGCCACAGGGATGCTTAAGGATTCTGTAGCGGTAGTCCGATGAGAGCGAGCATGCACGGCTTGTGAAATCTGACGGAAAGGCCTGAAACAGACCCCGCGTAACATCTGTTCTCTGAGCAGGTGTGGCAATGTGAGGGGAGCTCTACCCCAGACAAAGGAAGCCGAGCAACACCCATGGGAGTTGAATCTGTTTCTCATGTCTTACAACTGGTCCCCGTGGGGAGGCTGAGGTAGAAACTTCAGCCGAGGACCTCCACGTGGAAAGGTAGAATGTTCCACGAAATCAGTCGTGCTGAGCCGGGGAGAGGGCACGGTCATAGACAGTGAGGCATCAGTGAGCATTATGGGAAATCCTAAAAAACGCATATCTTCTTGAGAAAGTCTGAATTACAGGAAAACACAGGGGTCACCAAAGGAACTGAACGCTGGTGATGTCGTGCAAGGCAGTTTTATACACGCTGAGACGCTGCTCGGTTCCCACCTATTCCCGTCAGGCCTGGGTTTGCTTTCCGTGAACCCATATATCTGGTTCTGGGCGGGGAGGTGAGGACCAATGAGCCTCTTAATCGTTCATGTGCAGAAATCGGGTCCTCCAGCGTAAGCCCAGGAGGATGGGCGCAGGGTAAGAGTAGGCAATAAAGGACCCCAAGCCCCACAGCCCCTGGATGGAAAACATCCCTGCAGGCCTTAAAAAAAAAATCACACACGGACGTTTTCACTGGGCACCCGAGAGAGTTGAAGGTTACTGGCTGAGTTAGCTCTGCTTGCTCTACTCAGAATTAATGTAGTGAAGTCCCATGAAACTTCAGTGCCCTTAAATTTTCCCAGTTTTTCAAATTTGAAGAGCTTCCTTAGATATTTACATCTCTCTATTTTACCTTAAGTCATTTTGTCTGTTGCCAAGATTTTAAGGGTCTGGTCCCTGGGAAGCTAGGACGGCTGGTTTTCCTTTAATTGCTTGGTTGGAGGGCTGTGTCACGCCTTCATTAAAAAAATAAATAAAAAACTTTCAAAAGTGCCCAGCAGTTCCTATTTCCTTATCTAACTATTTGCTGTCGCAAATCTAAATTCTAAAAATGGATTCTCTGCAACACTGCAAACATCGGATCGTCTCAGGATGATGTGGAAGGCAGGTTATCCGGACAACAGGCTGTGATGTGGAAGGGACAGGTCAGACTCCACAGTGAGGTTAAGTGACAAGTCCCTGATGCCTGCCAGGGAGCCCTGGAGAGGAGGGACCCACAGTGCCCTGCATCACGGGCCACGTCCCCTCAGTGGTCCATGCTCTAGCCTTCAGTACGCAAATGAGCTCATTCACTTTTCCTTCCACTTGCATGCGTAGTTAATGACCTCCATCTAGAGAGCTCTCCCGCATTCTTGCCCATCTTCAGGGCTGAATTTGAAAGCCCGAGTCTTGATGAAGCTTTCTCGGACTCTATTCACCGTACTGTTCTCCCCGATGGCTTGTGTCAGGTTTTATAATGATCCATTTATGTGTGTGTCTCCCCCTCCCCTTTGAACTCTTTGGCAGGGATCTTGACTTAATCATTTTGGAATCCAAGTGCTTGGCCGTGGGTCTCGTAAACAGCGGGCCCTCAGCTAACCTTTGCTGAGTAAATTATTTCAGCCTCGTTTCCAGTTTTACCGTATTTTTCCAACCTGAGGAAAGCAGGTCAACCACGGAGGATGTCTTTGTTATCGTTTAGTGGTCAATGGTAAAGCCCTTTCTGATAGCATTCTCCTGCTCTCACGTGTGGGATGTTAAATCTGCATTTTGAATTAGAAAGAAAGGGTCTTTGCCTCTGGAGATCTGACCTGACCTCCAGCAAAGCTCTTCTGAAGCTGAAAGGCTGTCTCCACAATGGGACAGAACCCCAGGCTGGGAAGCCCAGCCCTCCCCACACCACCACTGCTGACAAAGTCAAGGTAGACGAACAGCCCCCAAGGACCCTAAACCAAGGTATTAGCACCGATTCATCTACCACGTCTGCTTTAAATGCCCTTTGCCCCTCTCCTCCGGCTTCCGCGCTGCCATACTCCACTCAAAAAGTGGAGAGAAAACCAGTAATTAGCGAACACCTCCCCCTTCCAAAGAATGTACTGGAGGAAAAGTTTAACTAATAAAATACGACACACCAAGGAAGTTACTACCAGGTATTTCTCTGGCTGAAGCCTCACGCCCCCTGGGTCACTGGCTGCATATTCAAGCAAATGAGACCAAGGATGGGAAGCAAATGTGGGCTTGGGAATTCACTAGGTGCCAGAGGATATCCAGGAGGAGGCATCTATAATGATCTATTATAACATCTATAACGTCCAAAGACAACTCGGCAACTCCCCGTCCTGGTTAATTATGGGATGGCTTCTTGAGCTGCTTGTCTCTGTAGACTGTGTTCTAGCACGTTCTCCACAACCATGGTCTCCGTTTCACTGCCCGGGCTCGGGGGCTCCACAGAGCAGAGCTCTCAGCAGTAAGACTTCAGACCTTCAGGGCCAGGAAAGGAGATGGGCAGTTCTATTGTAAGGCCGGAGATGGCCTGGGGAGGCAGAAGCATCCAGAAGGATAGCCAATCTCTCGTTTTATGTCTGACCGAAACTGTTCTAGGGGCCAACGCTGTACTATGGGTGGTAGAGGTGAAACAAACGGCACAAGAAACTTTTAGGCCATCCTTGCAGGGAAGAGAAGCAGGGCACAAATAACTATTATTCATGTATTCCTTCAACGGACACATCCATGCCTACCTCTGCTCTGAATATTAGCCCAAGAAACAAGGAGGAAAGAGATGGGGTCCTTCCCAGGTGAGGGGTGTAGGCAAGCCCGGGCCAGAGGGCTGGGGCAGATGGCAGGGATATTCACCCATACGTAGGATGCAGGACTGGGGGGGAGGGAGCAGTTCGGCTGGAGGGGAGAAGGGGGCCTATCAGCTGTATGGGTAAGTGACTTGGTACATTATGGTGTATCGCCAGTGCTTTCGGGGGAAGGGGATGCTTCCGCCAAATCCTGAAAATGGCAGTATTCGTGGAGTAGGATGGGATGGGGAGAGGGAGGAAGGTTCTGGAAACAGAGGTAGGGAGCTGCAGCAGCAGAGCTCTGCAGGAAAGCAGGGGATGAGCTGAAGGGCAAGGACAGGTCAAGGACAGGTCAAGGACAGGTCACTGGAGCCCCATCTGATGACAAGCAGCCCAGCTAGACTCTCTGCCTGGCGGGTGGGGTTTTCCTGGTGGGTCACTGGCCTGTCGTCCTCAGTGCAGAAGCTCGGTCTGGGCACTTAGTGACTATTTCCTCTGCTGAACTAAAGATCGAAAGGATGGAGAGAATGAGTTACCACTTTCCGCTCTTCCCTCTCCTCGATCCTTTCAGCGCTGCCCCGTGCATGAAAAGAAGCTCACATCCTGGAGAGGCTGATGGGAGGATAAGGAGAACACCCCGAACTGAAGGTAAAGGGCCCGCTGGCTCTTTCCAAATGGATGGTGTTGTTTTCAGAAAGGCCTAAGGACCGAGTGCGAAGCAGTGACCCAGAGAGACAGACAGAGATCTTGGAAGATTTCCGGAGACCTTTTAGGCCAAAGACAGAAAAACCCGAGTCCCACTAGGGCTGTTCATTCATTTATTTCACATGGAGATTCTGACAGCATCCGAGGAGGCCCAGACCCCTGCCTGTGCCAGGAGCCCCTGGCTCAGCAGGGGAGACAGACGTACACACACACACACACACACACAGGGTGGCCTCAGGAAGCAGGGGCCACCAAGTCCTCGAGAACAGAAGTCACAATGACACAAAAGCAGTCGCCACTGAGCCGACCACTGGCAATGCTGGGTGTCCACTTAACAGTCCCTCACCTCCAACCCTAGCATGTCCCTGGCCCACGTCTGTGTCAGCTGGTCCCTGGGGACGGTCGGACCGTCTGGGCTCCCAAGGCTCAGAGCAGAACCAACCAGAAAACCAGCAAAACTTGCAGACGCGCTGCAGAGTGCAAGCGCAAATAGCGCAAAAATGAAGAGCAAGCAGGATTTCAGAAAGTTGAAGCAGGACCCGTTGGAGGACTGCTTGCACCAGCCGTGGGGGCCTGGAGGGTTGGGAGTGACGCCGGTTCACAAATTAAGCAGATGACAAAACGAGGAGTGATGATACGAGAGGCGCTTCAAAAGAACGTGAATGGAATGTCAAATCAATTAAGAGAAGCCCTAGCGAAAACTGCACAGCTCCTCACATGTTTTTGCTGCAACTGTCCTCTTTCTGATCGGAAGGACCCCTCCTGGTCATGCTGCAGAAGTCGCAGAGTGGACTTAAGAGGGCTATTCTAGCACACGACTCGAGGGTTCTTTCTGAAAACAGTTACAACCCCTCAAATCAATACTTCTTTTCTGTTTTAAGAATTCACATAGAGGGACATCTGGGTGGCTTGGTTGTTAAGCCTCTGCCTTCAGCTCAGGTCATGATCTCAGGGTCCTGGGATTGCCCAGCGGGGAGCCTGCTTCTCCCTCTGCCTGCTGCTCCCCCTGCTTGTGTGCGTGTGCTCCCTAATATTTTTTTAAAAAAGAATTCACATGTAGGTAAAATTATAACCTACATGTTATTAGTCAATAAATAAAACTACTAAGCTTATATTTTTTAATACTATTTCACAAGATGAGGTTCTAACCAAATCCCCTCTTTCCTCCCCGTACTTTGAAACTTTGGTCCTCATTTTAAGTGGGTTAATTTTAGAAGGTATACTTCCACAGGATTCCTTCGAACAACCCTGCCCACATGATTACAGCGGGGCGCGACGGGTGCCCTAACAGCCACGAGCGAGCGGGAGCCTAGGGACAGCAGGGAGGAGAGGCGACCTGCAGGCGCTGGGGAGGGAGGCCGGGCAGGGAGGCCTCCAGGCTAGCTCACACAGAGGCCATTCCCGCCCCAGTGCTGGGGGCTCGGGAGACTCTGGAGCAAAACCTGTGGTTAGTGGAAATAACTCAGTAAACTCTTAAGATATACGGGCTGGTCTTCAAATCCAAGGTGATCTGTCTTTTCAATACTGGGTCCATTTCCAAAAGTACAATGTGATCTCAGGGAATACAAGCTCCACTGCTCCTTTGCAAGGGGCTGGGGTGTTTTAACTTTAGAACATGGCTGAACAGGTAAAGCTCTTGAGGTTTCAGGGCAGGGAGCCGCCGGAGTGCTCGGGCCCCGGCACCTGGAGGACCAGCGTCTCAGTTCTGCTCTCCCGGCTCTGACTCCGGGCACTCACTCGTCTCCTTGGATCCTCGAGATCGAGGACAAGAGTCACCACCCACCACCGGGGCTGCCGTGGGGACTGACGGGGACGACGCACACGGGGCGTCAGCTCAGCGCCCGGGTGCGCAGAAAGCCTCCCACCAGGATTTGATGAGAGTCTTTGAAGATTCCAACAGCGACGACGAATCTCACCCCACTGGGGAGTGTGCCCGAGAACAACACGTACCCACGGGGATCCTTTCCTCATCTCATCTTCCTGCTTCCTTCCTTATTAAAATTTTACTCAGGGATGAAATTAAAAAGCACACAGAAGGCTCGCTAAAACCTTCCTACAAAGACTCTAAGTTAACTTACACGCCCAAGACTCTTGGTGGTATATTGGCGTGTACGCAGTATGTACACATGTCCGGGGCTACGTACAAGGACCGTGTATGTTTCCGGCAGGGAGGCCCACTGTCTCCCATTCGAGAATAGGAGACTTTTGCAATACGAGGGCTGAGAGTGAGGCTCTTCTGGTGGTGGGGTTACAAAAGAGAATCGGGTGCATGTGCAAGTGTGAATTCACAACCCGGCCCGTGCACAAGTATGACACGCCAAGATCTTCTACTGTGAGGGCCTTGGTCGAAGACTGCGGCCGGCTCTGGCTCTAACCTTGACAAGTCCCAACTGAGAAGGAACCTCAGTGACGCGAGTTCCACCGCAACGAAGGGGAGAGGAAGATAATCCTTTAAGAATGACACAGTTTCACCGCATCTATCGGGGACTGAATTATTTGGTCATTAACCGTGTCCCCCCTCAAATTCACACATCAAAACTCTGGTCTCCAGGCGGATAGTACGGGGAGATGGGGGCCTATGGGAGGTAATTAGGTTGGAGTGAAGAGCTCTCATGACGTGATTTGTGCCTTTCGAGAAGAGACACAAGACAGCCTGCTTCCCCTCTCTACTCTCCACCATGTGAGAAAGGTGGCAAGAAGAGTGCCTCTGCAAACCAGGAGCAGAGTGGGGTCTCCACCAGAAGTGGACAGTGCCGGCACCCTGCTCTCAGACTTCCCAGGTTCCAGAACCATGAGAAGTACGTTTCTGTTGTGTAAGACCTCACTCCATGGTACCCTTTTGATGCAGCAACCCAAACTAAGATAATCAGACACCTTTCACTAAGTGTCTACTGACTCCCATTTTATTTTTGTACTGAAATGACTCTCACTTTTTTTTTTTTTAAGATTTTATTTATTTGACAGAGAGAGAGTGCAAGAGACCATAAGCAGGGGGAGCTGCAGAGGGAGAGGGAGAAGCAGGCTTCCTGCTGAGCAGAAAACCTGATATGGGGCTCGATCTCTGGACCCTGGGATCGTGACCTGGGCCGAAGGCAGACGCTTAACCAACTGAGCCACCGAGGCGCCCCATGACTCTCATTTTAAAATGCAATTGTAACAAGCTCTGAGCTAGTCACTCCTCAATTGAAAAACTGCAGTGGTTCCTGCTTATGTTTAGAATAAATCCTAGGGGCACCCGGGTGGCTCGGTTGGTTAAATGTTCAACTCTTAATTTCAGTTCAGGTCATGATCTCAGGGTCATGGGATCGAGCCCTACATCAGGCTCTGTGCCCAGTTTGGAGTCTGCTTGAGTTTCTCTCCCTCCTTTCCCTCTGCCCCTTTCCTGTTCATGCATGTGCTCTCTCTCTCTCTCTCTTCCTCTCTATCTAAATAAGCAAACAAAAACTTAAAAAAAAAAAAAAGAAGAAATCCTAGACTCTTTACCTTGGCACTTAAGGCACTCCAAGGTTTGGCCTTAACTTCGTCACCATTTTCCCCTCCCAATTCTCCTCTAACCATCAAGCCAAACTGAGCTGTTTTCTGTCTCTTGTATCGAACCGGAGTGGTTTTGGGCAAAAGCTTTGTTCCTGCACTTGTCTAAAGCATACGTGTCCACCAGTCTCCAAAGGCTCATTTCCAATGCTACCTCTTCCGTGAAACCTTTCCTCGTCTCTGGGGTGAGCGGAAGCCCTCTCCTATGAGCCTTGCTTTGGTTCTATGGGTGCCATTCTCCTGTACATCACTTCCTCTCTTAGGTTTTATTAAAATATAAATACTATAGGATAGTTTAATTAAGCACTTCACTGTTTTAAAAGATTTTGAGAGAGAGAGAGAGAGAGAAAGAATGCACGTGGGAGCGCATGAGCTGGGGGGAGGGGCGGAGGGAGAAGCAGTCTCCCCGCTGAGCAGGGAGCCCGATGCGGGGCTCCATCCCAGGACCCCGGGATCATGACCTGAGCCGAAGGCAGAGGCTTAACCGACCAAGCTGTCCACGCACCCCTACAATACTTCTATAAGCACTATGAAGGCAGGATGGTGCTTACTACAAGTTCTCCATTAAATAAATAGGGGTTCAACAAATATGGTGAGCATGTGGAAGGACGCACGGACGTCAGTCCTTGTGTGCCAGAAGAGAAAGGAAACAGACTACATTTAGACACGGAGTCAGTTCTAAACCTAGGTAGCACTGCCCTGACGTGCTCACACAGATATTGGTCCCCATGTGCAGATCACGGATTCTCGGTCATGGTCGGACTCCCTCCTGGTCAGACGTTGCTTGCAAATCATGTGCCCTCATGTGACCAGAGCCAGTAATGTGGCCCCAGTGAGAACAAATGCTCTCAGCTGTAGACTTTGGTACTGTAATCCAGCACTTGGTCATTCAGTTCCTTAGGAGCCCGAAACTTCTGGTTCTATACGGAAGGTCGAAGGTGTGTTGCCCGCTGCGGGCTACGGTGACTAGGCTAATCCTTCCGGTAAACTTTTGCTTGGGGACCTGTGTGGGGCTTCTCTAGTTCCAACACCCCCAAAGAGCTTTTTTTCACTATGCACCTCGGTCTATCCAGCTTTATCCCCTTTTCTCAAATAAATGCACATTGTTTTCCTTACTGAGTCAAGTCGTTTTAAAGGAACCCTATTCCATGTTGGAGTGATAAAAAAGAAACAAATATACGATTAGGTTTTTCTTGCTGCAAGTTGTGTTTGTGCTTTTGGAAATTGAAACGGGTTAAGGAATCCGTAATTATTCACTCTCGATTCAAACTGTATTATCAATGCACATTTCTGTTTCCTTAATGTGGCGAAGTAGGAAAGTTAGCATAGACATTGGAGGAGCATAATTATGTCATTAAAATGATAATAGCCTGAGCCTAATGAAGTGTTTTATATACACATTTATAATGGATTCAATTAATACCAACCGAACATTTTGAGATAACTGTCGGTTAAAATATTCTAACCATTTTCACTCTCTGTTTTCCCCCCGGGGAAGGGGGGGTGCTCCCAACCCCGAGTCCCCACTTTATGGCTGCAGTAACGCCAAGACCTGGACCGCCTCGAGCCTCAGAGAGCCTTGCACCGGGCCAGGCTCCTCACACAGATGGGCTCTCACTGTCCACAAATAATTCATTTTATTACCATCAAAAGGGCCCTAAGCTTCTTCTGAAGCCAGGAGCTCAGATGATTTAAAAAAAAAAAGCCAAGTAAACTATTAACCAGTCATTGTTGTTAGCTGAGCTCACTTATCAGCTGATAAAGCGATCTGGAAACAGAGATTATCTGTTACCCTTTGAAAGGACGTCACTGTGTTCGAAAGGCAAGGCACTCTGTGCTGGACAAATGGGGGAGCCTGTGTCTCATTTCCCCATCGGGGGCCCTGCACTATCCCTCCCAGACCTCCGGACCTGAGCTCTGGAAGAGGAGAAAACCACAGTCACTTTTAGCTTCTATTAAGAGATGCAGCCAAGAGCACATCCCTTGCTCTAATGACTCACGACCTGCTAAGGACAATCCCAGCTCTCACTCCCAGGAGGCCTACTACGTGCCAGGCCCCGGGCAGGGTGCGCAATGCCCAACACCGCATCTAGCAAAGCCATTCCTGACGTGCGAGGTGCCAAGCTCGCTCGCTGTCATCAGCATGGTGGGAGCAAAGGACACAGTGCAGAGAACAGAATTGGACCCTACGGAGCCCAAACCACATGATGCTGATGGAGAGAAAGTGAAGAGCCCCGTATCCTTCTCTGTAACCAAATGGCCCTCTCTCTCTGCAGTTCATCTTGAACCTCCAAGCGACGGGCAAACCCAACTACGTTCCCCACCTCCCCCACCCCCCCCCCCCCGCCCCGGTGATGCCGACTCTCCCCCCAGCCCTCCTGGTCCACTCCCATATTCCCAGGGTGGAGGGGTCTGACAGCCCCAGGAGAGGAAGACCGGGAGCAAAGAGGCCAAGGCCATTCTGAAGCCCTAGGAACCACCTACCTCTTCTTCCTGACACTCAAGTTGGTACATCCAAAAATTCTCCATCTTTCCGGGGCAAGCTGCTGGGGAGCAGGGCCTGCCCTGGTGTGTCCACCTGGGAGCTGAGACTCACTCCTGACCTCAGGGCGGGCTGGTGGACTGTTTCCAGTGGTGTCTGATGCCCGAGTAAATAATGCAACTTGTAACAGGAGATGGGACCACCCCCCGGGGTGATTGAGGCATCAGTATTAACCCCGCGGTGCCTGAAGGGCCCTGGCAGTCGTGCATCACTGATCGAGTCCCATCACCTGACGTCTGGGAGAAGGGGCCGGTCTACCCCTTCCAGCAGCGACACCTACTATTTCTGGGGAAAATAAACGCGGTTCTGAGGTGCAACCAGAAACTTTCACACGCTCTAAACTCTACTGCGTTTATAGAACCTGTGAAAAAGCATCTAGTTCATGTGCAAAGAAGGGGTGGAGGCTGGGAAAGGGGGGTTGTCTCCCAGCCCGCATCAGAACGCGCCTGGGCCTGAGCGGTGAGTTTAGAGAACACGGTGGCCACGTAGGGCCCATGGCTCTGGGGGTCGGGCCCCTGGGAGAGGACCCTCACCGCTCTTTAGGGTTGCTGCGTGCCTCCCGCGCCCCTGCACTGCGTCTGAGTGATGGGGAGACGGCGAGCGAGCCATACTGACACAAAAGAAAGCTGTCCCCAGGGCCATCACGGTTTGACCCAAACCAACAGGTAACCCCAAACTGGGCGCAAGGGCTGGACCATAACTGGGGGGCCCCCGGCAGAGGAGAGGCAGGTCGAGACAAAGGCAGGTGGAACCGAACTGGAGGGAGCCCCCAGAAACGGGTGGGCAGGGTGGTTCGGAGGGCCGTAGAGAGGATACAGGTGGGCCTCCTAGCGCCCACCTACCTCTCAACAAGCCACAGCAATGAGGAAGGACACGGGCACAAGAAAGACCAAGGGTACAGACCATCCAAGCAACTTGGCCTAAGACAAGGGTTCAGCCTTCCTTTTTACCAAAGCCCCTATCACACATGCTGACAGGTCTCTCTGAGTCCGCCTGCTTAGTTGGTGGGGGGTGATGGGGTCCACGGGGGGAGAAAAGAGCAGTGGAGGACCTGAATAAGTCACAGCTCAGGACTCCACCCACGCAAAGGGGACATTCTCCTGCGCTGCGGACAGCTCTGCAGGCCCGAGTGGGAAACAGCCATGCTCTCGTGTTTCTGCCCACTCTGGCTGGCGGCTGGCCTGTTCCCATCTTCCGGGGCAGTGCGATGCACTTCCTGGGGCTGCGGTCCCCTTCAAGAAAGCCCCCTCCAAAACGGTGAGCGGGAGGAGACAGTCCTTCCTCATCCGTAACACCGGCCAGCTCTCCAACACTTCCTTCTTCCCGTTAACTACTCAGAAGGCAGAAAATCTCTGGGTGTTGATTCTCAAGTCCAGACTGAATACTCCCTACCTTCAGACTCTCCCCAGCTCATGGGAGAAGCCATTTCCCCCACTGTTGCCCTTAAAAATGGCTTTGGTTTGGAGTCATAAACCCCTGAGGTCCGGCTGCAGCCTTCAGAATCTTCCCTGCTGCTGCAGAAAGCTTACAATACATTCGGTTATTAGCCAGGACCCGCCATCACGCATGGGACTTAAAGTCAGATAAACCACGGAGAAATCCGCTAGGCCTTCTGCAAAGTTACAGAAGGCCTCTACACCTAGTGTCCCATTGGCACAACAGATTTCCGAATTATTTCCTTCCCTTCGGCGTTCAGTCAGCACCCAAGACCTGCTTAATTATTCACCACCGCCTTCTCTAGCCCTCATCAATGATGGATGACACTTGCGAGGGAAAATCAGCCGCAGCACGGTGGGAGCAGCATGGTGGGGGCTGAGACGGGCCACAAAACACTAGACCCACAAACTGTGTGGTGGGCAGCCTTCTCCGAGAGACCCGGAAGCCCCACCTCCTGGTGTCCAGGCCCCGAGTAATCCCCTCCCCGGGTAGGGAGTGCGGTGAGGGCCTCAGTCCCAGCAATAAAATGCAGTAGAGGCCATGGGCCGTCCCCCTGTGACTGCGTCACAGAAGTGCCTTGCTGTCAGCCTCAGTGGCTGCCTGCCCTTGCCCACCTTATCCAGCAAGCTGCCCTGCAGGCAAGTGCCCACGGAGCAGAGAACCAAGACGTCTGTGACCAGCCGACAGCTGGGAACGGGGCCCTGGGCCCTCGGCCTGTGAGGACCGGAAGCCTGCCAACAAGCAAATGACCTTGGGAACAGCTCTCTCCCCAGCAGAGGCTGGAGGTTACCGCAGGCCACCGACGCTCGAGTGCAGCATCTGAGGGACCCCGCGGCCGAGCCACGCCAGCGTCCCGACCACAGACACTGGAGATCCTCACTGTGGCTCGCCTTCTGCCACGGCTTGGGGCAATTTGTTATTCGGCAGTCGAGAGCTAAGACGCTCCACAGCCCCGGGAGCAGAGGCGGCTTGGAGGTCCGGCTGAGGGCTCAGTGAAGGCCCCGAGCAGATCCTGCACTCCACACAGGCAGGGTCCGTCTGTTCCAGGTAGAGCGCGTGTTTCAGTTGCTGCTATACCGCTGGCGTCTTGTTCAGTGCCTGACCCATAGCAGGAACTGAGAAATATTCACTGAAGAAGCGGACGAGAAATCAGGAGACAGACTTCCGGTCTGTGACCCGGGCCAGCGGCCGCTGCTCATTCCGGTTCGCTAACGAAATGAGGAATAACATCAGTTTGCGGCCAGGCCCGATTTCTTATTCACAGACAATGTCCTGTATGCAGCTGGTGCTTAAGGAAACCCCAAAGTGCTAGCAGGGGAACAGCTATAACAACTCAACCCAATCGTTTTGTGGCCGGTTGGATGGAAGACGGTTGGGGACACATTTATTCCTTCGACATCACCCGCGGAGAGGAAAGTTTCCTCTTGGCTTGGGGAACCGTGCTGGGGCCCGTTTTTGCTCTCCTGGCAGCAGATCCTTCGTTCGAAGGTTATACGTCTCGATGAGTCTCTGGGATATTGACCTGGAGGGTCTGCCAGCCGCCCTTTTTTTGAACACACGAAAGAGCAAAGTTGGTTTTAACAGCCAACACTGGGATGAATCCTCTTTCACAGCAGGCCAGGAGGGCGCCCCGAGATAAGGTGGCTTCGAGTCCAGTCCTTTCCAGGCCACGGATGGGGACCGAATCGAGCTAACTCTCCCAGGACACTGTTTCCCCTCCCCCATCACCACACCGAGAACACACTGCTTCCAGCCAGGGATTTATCTGCTTGGGGGGAAATCAGAACCCCACAGAACGTATATTCGTCCTAAAGGCTGTCCGCTTGACTCCAGATCCCCTTTCAAATCCATCCCTTGCTCTCCAGATCCCGAAGAAACCACGGCTGGCCGGAACGCCCGAGGAGGTGAGGACTGGGACGAGGAAACGCCTCAGTTCCAAACACAGCTGACGAGGAACCCTTCTGAAAAACAGACTCCGTCAGCGGTGGACCGGTCCTTTCGCTTGCCCTTGTTAAGCTTGACAAGACGACCGCAAGGTCAACAGGATAAGATGCTGCTAACGAGTCTTAATGAATTAGCAATGTGCACTTGACCTTGGTCAATAGTTTCTTAGCAACCGTCCAAAAAAAAAAAAAAAAAAGCAAAAGAAAAATCCATGAAGGCGGAGGCTGATTTCAAGGCAGGGGGAAGAGGGGGAGCGCAGACAGGGAGGAGACGAGGCCAGAGCACCTCTCCACCCCCGTTACATCATCTTTCTCAGAATTAAAGGGAAAAAAAAAGTGGGCACAAAAGTGCACATGATCAGGGCAGGTGTCAACATCGAGCCCCCACTTCCCAGGGTTTGGGCATTATTTCCTTCTTGGCAGGTGGCCGCTTTCTGACTAAGAAATGTTAGTGCTCACATGTCTTCCTGCCTCGAAATGCTTTCTCCGATCCGTCTCTGGAATGGAGGATGCCAGTAAAAGGCAAATGTTATCCGAAGCGGGTGGTGGATGTTGCCATTATCATTAAGCAGCAGTCCGGCCAGCCCGGGAAAACAAAGGAGACCGCACCACACTGTGGGGGGAAGCGGAGACCTCGGGTGGCCGGGAGGGCTCTCGTAGGGCTGAGCACGGTGGGAAAGCAAAGGGGAGGGCCAGCCCTGACAAGGTGAAGGAGGAGGGCTGCTACTCCCAGCTGCCTCCAGCTCAGTCTGCCAATGGCCAGTCCTAAATGCTTAGTGAGCTCTGACCTACGACGGCCACGAAGGCACCACACTTGTGATCTCACTTCACATTTCCACTGCAGACTCCGTGTCCTCGAAATCACGTTCTCTCAGGGTCCCTCTGGGGAATCAATCTAACTCACTGTGCTGACGAGAAGGAAAGCAGACGACCAACTCAAGGTCACCGCACCAGGTCAAAGATTTACACATAACGAACGCTTCCTCGCTTTCTGGGGATTCCCTGTGTGTGACGTGCCCTGATACCAGAGGGGACGACACAGTGCCTTCAGCGGCCGACGGTGAAGGAGGGCGGCAATAGGCTGGCGCCAGCAAGACAAGAAATAAGACAGTAAAGAATTTAAGTGTTAAAACGTATTCCGCAGTTTAACTGCATGATTCCCAATTTCGACCAGGCCTCAGAAGTACAGATGCCAAGACCCAAGCTCCAGAGATGCTCATCAGAATCTTGGGGCTCGTCTGTGTAGATAGTGGGGCCTCAGGTCTACTGAATGGGACCATGATCCCGACAGAAGAGAGAGCCTGTGTGGTGAGGGGTGTGGCGCGGGGACAAGTTCGGGTAGAGAGGAGGAGATCTGGAATTTGCAAATGCAAGGCCAAGGAGTAAGGTGAGCCAGGCGATGGGGGATGGGAAACCTTACGTGCCAAAGGAGCCATCTGGTCTCAGTCCAGTGGGGTCTGTCTGGTCAGGCCTGGAATTTACACTAAGAAATTACCTCCTGGGGGGAATTTCTGTCTTTGCCCAAGACAAAGAGAATCAGATGTCCAGGCTGGTTTGCCCCCTAGGGTTTGCCCCCTAGAGCTCTGACATTTGTCAATGACTGTGAAAGGCAGGCTGAGGCTCCTGTGTCACCCAAGCTGGACATCGTCACCTATTCTGTCTGGGCAACTGAGGCCCAAATGTCCACCCCAGCTCCGAATCTCCTTCGACTCATTACCCGCCTTGCTTGGTTCTTGGTGACCCACTGGCAGGACATGACCAACTCAAGTCGTCGGCGAGACCCAGCCATGGGTCTCTCCCCTCTCCGTGGCTATTCTCAAGAAGCAGCCGGGGAAAATTGTGTTCCGAAGGAAGTGGGCTCCGAGACTCCATTCCGTATTGAGAACATGTAGCCAGTTACCCTTGTAATGGGAGCAGGTCTCATTTCGAAGACGATCACGTCCATAGATAAATCACATTTCATAATTCCCCACGACTACACAGACCTAGGGTTTAATTGGGTTACAACAGAATTCAATTATCTACGATATATCGGTTTCTCTCCCTGCACCTTCCCGTCTTCCCCTACACAGCCCCAATCCGCTTATCAGAAAATACAGAGAATGTGCAGCTCGGGGAGCCGAGAATTTTTCTAAGGACTCCCGGGAAGTTTCCTGAGCCCCAATTTATTAAGCGATCATGTCAGACATGCTGTCCGCGGCCCCGTGCGCTGCATTTCCATCTGCGAAGTGATAACCAATTTCTCTCTGGCTAAGTCATTCCTTTCCTTCCTCGGTGCTTTTCCCTATTTCTTGCCACAGCTTCACACACGCATGAGGAGTAAGACAACTTCCATTAAGAAGTTGAGAAAGATTCCTCCTGGGAGTGAAGAGAAAAAGATTGGAGCCTGGGGGTTAAAAAAAAAAAAACAACAACAATCCTCCCATCACTTACTTTCATTCCACGGAGCGCAAGGTCTAATCAGAGACCTTGCCTTCTGCCGCATGGGTCATTGGGCAAGTCTGCCTCTGTGATTCCAACACAGCCGTGGTCGGAGGTCAAGGGGGAGACACGCCCCCAGCCCTGTAGACAAGGCCTCCCTGGGTCAACTCTAAAGGTGAGTTAAATCATCAGAGATAATACCTCAAATCCAGGGGGAGAGAGCGAAAGCACACATTCTTCTACCTCCTTTTCTTTTTTCATGATTGAAATGAATTATTTGCTCTCCAAAAGGGATTTTAAGGTCAATGAGAGATTGTAACAGTAAGATCATTACATCTTTCCAAAAAATTACCCCGGTCAGATTGCGACCCTTCCCGGTCATGGAAAAGTGACTCCCTTTTTTGTTACTAACAACTAAGTACTAGTACTTAGAGTATTACTTCCCATCGGCAGGGAAAGGACAGTTTGCTGCTGGTCCTATGTTGCAGGATGGGCCACTGAACGTACTCTGGGAAAGGATGGCATCCTGAACACATTACATTTTTAAGACAGAAACCATTAACCTCGGGGCACCTGGGGGGCTCAGTCGGTTGAGCATCCAACTCTTGATTTCAGCTCAAGTCATAATCTCAGGGTCCTGAGCTCAAGCCCCACGTCCAGCTCTGCACTCAGTGCCCAGCGTCCGCTTGGGATTTTCTCTCGCCATCACCTTCTGCTCCTTTCCCGCTCAGATAAATAAATAAAATCTTTAAAAAAAACCCAAACCCATTAACCTTGCTAAGTATACAAACCCGAGGAGTCAGCCCAGCCAGCAATGTAAGCCAAAGAGTGCATGCTTCACACACACACAAGCACAGAGGTAAGATGGAAACCTCACAACACGCATCATACCACAACTCAGTCATTTTCTATAAATCATGCACATAATACCCAGAGGTGCTAGCGTCTCTCTCTTTCTTAAAGAAAACAGATAGTAAGAACGAATGAATGATCTCTGAGGGACACCAATCTTTTATATTTTTAAGTTAAGGCAAAGCAACACACCAATATAGTCTGTAAAGTCAAGCTTTTGGCAGAAACAAAAGTTCGTTTCCCTCCTCCTCCCTCCGTGGTCTTTGCAGTGCCAAGTCTTTCAGCATCCCTTCTGGTATTTACTTCCACGTTCATAAACCGTGTGTTCACGCTGCCTCACCTTGGCTTTTCAAGTTTAGCCATTATTTCTTGGCGTCTCCGAAAGACTAGGATTCAGAGGTGCCCGGGTGGTCCACTTCGTTAAGCGTCCGACTCTTGGTTTCGGCTCAGGTCATGATCTTAGGGTCATGAGGTCAAGCCCTGCATGGGGTTCCACACTCAGTGTGGAGTCGGCTTGAGATTCTCTTTCCCTCTGCCCCTCCCCTTTGCACACTTTCTGTCTCTAAAATACATTTTTAAAATTCTAAAAAAAAAGACTAGGGTTTCCCTCTTTCACACTACACTTTATCCTTTCAATATTATATTTTCTGGTTCATCAGGGTTCAGGTGTTCGTATTCTGAGGGCGACGACTATGCTCCTCCCGGCTGAGACATAGGCCTTGTAGGAACTGCATTTCCTGCTCGGGGAATAATTGTTTGAGTGAGGCAAATAACTGCAGTGTTTTTCTATTTGCTTAGTTTTCTGTGTAGTGATCAATAATTTATGCCAAACTCTGCTAAAACAGCCAAAGATTCCTCTCGGTACAAATATGTGAGGAAATCTCTCACTTCCACCCTTTCTGGAAATGCTCCAGGCTCTGGTCCACCCTGGATTGGCGGATGTCTTGTCCCCCGACACCGCTGTCACCTGGGATCTCCTTCCACACCACCCTTGCAGTCTCTCTCCTGCGGGGGATCCCCCTTTTCCTGGAGGAAATCATCTTTCTTGATTTATGCTCCCATTTTGGGGGAGCAATCCTCTAGGAGCTCCCTGAGAAAAGGTGCACGGGGGTTTAAGTTTCCTGGGACCCCGTGTATCTGAAAACATCTTTATTCACCTTCACACTCAACTGGAAACCAGACCTCCCAGTTTCCTGTGTTGTTTTTGAGAAGACCAACACCACTGGGATTCCTGATCATTTGGAACCTGTTTCCACCTCTTGGCAAGCCTGCAGGCCCCTCTCTTCCTCCCGTCTGTTCTGAAATTTCTGCGGGCCTTTTTTACTTCATCGTTTCAGGCACCCAGGGATATCTTTGCACCACATAATTCTCCTGTCATTTGGTTCTAGGAAACAGTCTTTCATAATTTCTCCATTTTATTTGTGTTCCTACTTCTTTTTCATCCTTTTGTCTTCATTGTTCTTCTTTCTTAAAGATTCCCTCAACTCATTTCCTTCCTGCTGAAAGATTAAAAAAAATTTTAAATTTATGCTGCCACATTTTCTGGTTAAAAAATTGGGGGGGGAACATGTGGGTTTTTTTTTTTTTAAGATGGCATCCTAGTCTAATTTGATGGCTCCCTCATCTTCTCCTTTCTGAGGATACGAAGTGTTTTACTGTTTCCTCCTGCTCGGAGCACTGCCTTTATTTCTTTGAGTTCCTCTTCCCATTTGTTCTGTGTCTTTGCCGTTCACGTTTTAGATGTTCTTCAGATGTTTGGAGATCCTTGGGGGTCCCCTAATATTTAACAGTGGGTTCCCAAAAAGCTCAATGGAAGCTTCACGGGAGGCAGTAATCTTCACTACAGAGTGATCAAATGAGGTCCCAGGTTGGGTTTGGAAGCCCCTCAAAACAAGTATCTGTATGTATCCGCTCTTGGGCCTGTTTCCTCAGAGAGGAACCCTCCAACCGCCCAGAAGGGGCCCAGGGGCGGGGTGGGGGAGGTTTCCTAAGCCTGACAGCTAAGAATTCTACAGCATTCTCAGAGCCTCCCTGCTGAGGAGGCCCCTGTTCCATAAGGTGCCTTGCTCCCATTTTCAGCTGAGGCTAGTGCCCCAGTCCCAGTGTTTTTCTGAGTCGCCCCTCCCTTACAGTCAACCTTCCACTGTCTGTAGGGCTGAGGTGCAGTGGTAATCTGGGGTCTGGGCTAGTGAAGGAATCCAATGCCTCCGGTGACACACTTTCAAACAATCTTCTCTTTTTGCAGCCAGACTCCTGCCGACTGAGGTACGTGGTACCTCAAGATTCCTGAGGCTTTCTTGGGGATCCGTGGTACCCTCCTCATAGACATGTGGCACCGTCAACAGAAACCTCATCTGCGTTATTAGTCAGAATCGCTCAGACCAGGCTGTGGTAACAACCACTCCAAATCCCCAAGGCTGAAAACGACAGAAGTGGATCCCTCTCTCATGCTTCATGTCCCTATCAGAGAGCCCTGCTCATCAAGGTCCCTTGGACCTGTGCCGATAGAGGCTCGGCGGCCTCCTGACCCCACCATCTTAACAGGAGGCTTCAGGGGGAGAAGCCTGCTCTGAGGTGTCCCTGCCCAGGAGCAGCATCACACATCATTGCTCCCATTTCAGGGGCCATGCCTAGCTTCCAGGGGGTGGGAGAGGGCAGTGCCATCCTCCCCATGTTTGAACGAAGAGGCCAGCTGGACATCCTGGGAAGGACCCCTCTCTGTGGCAGCCAGGCCCCACCCTAGTGTTCCCAAACTGTGCTCTCTTCAGTCTCCTGCTGTCTCTCAGTGCTTATGGCTTTACACACTGTTACTATTTTATTATCATTTTAGTGTAGCTTTAAGAGAGAGCAGAGAAAAACACCATTTCAAGGTGCACAGCACAGGGCTCAAAAGAGCCCAAGCCCTCCAACCGCCATCGCACGCTTGCTCCTACCTCTCTCCCCGATTCCACCGTGCCTCTGTTCTCCACTCAGCATGATTTCTGTTGCCCCAAGAGAGGCTGGAAGGCTATGAAACTTTTCAGAACTAGTCATTCCTTAACGGTATTTTTCCAGGAGGGGGTTGGGAGATAGTTTTCAGATATATTCAGAATAGAGAAATCTCGAGTAGGAGCAAAGCACTTATAGGTTGTTACGGTTTTCAAAAACCAGTCTTTTTTTTTTTTTTTGTGCTGAGCCTCTAGTGTATGCCCATGTTCTGGCTAACGAGCAGCCCTAGCCTCACATTTGCCCAGAAACAAATGCCAGTTTGCTCCCAGGGAAAAGCAAAACGCCAGAGTTCTGAGGGAATGAAAAGGGGCATTAAAACCAAGTGGAGCAATCAACAGTTATCGCTGGCTAGTGGTAATACCGGTGTTTTTTTTATCTTCTATGTGCCCACTGTAGCTTCTCATCACGCCATTTTTGTTGTTGTTGTTGTTGTTTTGAGAGGGAAAGAGATAACTTGAGGGGGGCGAGGAGGGGTGGAGGGAGAGGATCTTAAGCAGACTCCCCGCTAAGCATGAAGCCTGATGTGGGGCTCGATCTCACAACCCTGAGGTCAGCACCCAAGCTGAAATCAAGAACTGGATGCTTAACCGACTGAGCCACCTAGGTGTCCCTCATCAGGCCATTCAGAAACGCATCCCAAGGCCACTCTGCTAGGTCTGCTGGCTTGACCAAGGAAAGACAGTCGGCTTTGTTAAACCCAGACCTGTGCTAATAAAAGACGTAGTGAAGTCTCAAATCCAAACTGCCCCGATGATATATTTTTTCCCCTGAGAATCAGTGGCTCTTATCTTTTACATGCTTAAGACTCACAGGGAGCATTTACAAAACAAACTAAAACAAAGCTAAAACAGATCCCTGGGCCCCACCTTAGATTCTAACTTGGAAAGGAGAGGCCGTCATTTGTATTTTTAACAAGAACCTTCCCAACAAAACCCCGGACCACACTTTGGCAGAGCGTCTTCATTTTCTACAACGCCACACACAGGAAGAGCGTTCGAGTAAATACTTTTTGAAGCGGAGGCGGAAATCAACAGAATGTACAGACGTCTATTTTCCCCTCATAATACCATCAAAGAGGTAGCAAATGCAGGTCTTTACTGCTGAACATGGCACGACAGACGAAGTACGACTCACAAATTCAAGCAGCTTCCAAAGGATGGGCAGAGGATTTTAAAGCACGGGATTCTGGGTTTTGCTTTGTAGTAACTCTTCGTAACCTAGGAAGCCCTGCTCACCCGTCTCTCAGCATCAAGCTGAACTTCTGCCAGCATGAGTTTCTAAAGCATCACCCGATATCCTGTCCTCAAGTCTAGCTTTTGAGTGAAACATCGTGCAAGAGGTTTAAGTTGGTCTCCTAGTTCAAATGAATCAGAGCACGCCCCGGCCCTAAGGCAGACTGTGCCAGGGGCTGTGGTGACAATGGGGTGTAGGGGACAAGGGGGTGAAGTCGGTTATGTCAAGGAGCTGGTGCACGGAAGAAAGCTGAAGGAGGAAGCCAGCATCTGGATCTAAGGCTCCTGAAACCTTTTCTCTGAGGGCTTTCCAGGTTTCTAAAAGGATGCAGAACCCTGCCTCTTGCCAGCTCCTTCCTTTTGAAAACCAGCTCCATTTCTACTACATTTGCAAGATGCTGCAGTATTTCCCTCCTTGCCAGGAGGAAGGTGGAGGCAGCCGGAAGTCAGGAAGAAGTGGACAGGTGAGTGCACCTGTCTTCACCTGTCCCTATGTGAATCCTGGACAACAGGAGAGAGACACAGAGCAGTCGCGGCACTCCCCGCCCCAGTGCTGTCCCCTTGCTGGGAAGGACACAGAGCCTTTCTCCACCAGTTTTCCACCTCTCCTGAAGGGAGCCAGCGATTTAATTAGTGACCAGCAAATGTTGACTGTTACTTAAAGTGGAGGTGGGCGATACCTCTGACCTGCACAGCCCTTCACAGATAAGCAGGATGAACAAAGAGCTTCCAATAAGGGCTTCTCCCTCCAAAAGACATACTGAGAAATAACCTGGTGCGATCACAGAAGGCAGAACTAAATGAAACCGAACCGAACCTCCTAACCCTTCTTTTAGTCCGAGCTCTCGTTTTAAATGAAAGTGCTTAAAAATTATTCGAGAGAATGGAGAAGCGAGCGTGCAGAAAGAGAATCCTGAGAGCCAGGTAGCGAGGGCAAAGGGGAGTCATCTTGATTTATTCTGAATGATTCTGAATGGGCTGTGATGCCCCAGCTGGCCATGTTACCACATTTCTTTAGGTATTCCAAAAATGGAAAATTAAATGTTGGCAGAGGCAGCAACCACTTTCCCTACCTCCTCGCGAGGAAGCACAATGCAGTTTTAAAGGTCTTTTGGGGAGAAATGTGCCCCGGGTCCACCAGAAGTGAACGCTGAGCGCTTACTAAGAGTCACAGGGAGACCCAGGGTGGGTGAAAACCGCAGCACCCCTGGCAGGAAAAAGCTCAGAAGGATTTCCTCCATACCCACCAGGGATACCACACGGAGGCTCCGATCCATTAAGGGGCTGCTTTAAGGCCGTGGTGCCCAAATTGCGATTCTGTGACCAGCAGCACCAGCACCACCTGGGAACCTGTTCGTTGACAATGTTGAACTTCACCTGAGCCCTGTGATTCCAGAAAACCGTGAAGGAAACCTCCCCTTTTCCCAAATTGTGGTCCTGGGATCAGCAGCACCAGCCCCTCCTGGGAACTGTGTTGGACTTCACCTGAGCCCTGTGATTCCATTACACTGTGAAGGTTAAGGAAACCTCCCCCCACCCTTTTGTGCTCTGATAATGGCTTCCTGCCAAGTCCATCCCCTCCCCATAGGGCTTACAGAAGACTCACAGGTGTACCCTTGTTTACTTATTACAAGGCCACACACAGACCCTCCAAATTCACCTTCTTTGCCCGACGATGATTAACTGAGCTGCCCGTGAGTCAGAACAAAATGTCTGCTAACCAATCTTTGCCCAAACTTTTCTCCTTCCTCCCGGTCCTTGAACTTCTAGCCAGCCTACACGCCCTCTCAACCGGAGAACAGGCTGGCCTCGGGTTCAAACACCACATCCTTCTGGAAGGCATTCAAGCCAGGCTTTCATCTCACTTCCCCAAACCTCCTTCTTTCTAGTCCTCCTTACTCCTCCCTAGAAAAGAGACTCCTTTTGCCCAGCCCGAGACCCCTGCAGACCCTATAATCAGGGGTTCTCCTATGGCAACAGGCCCCATCTTGTTACAAGAGTACCTTTCTCCCCTTTGCAAAAAGTCTTCCGGAGGAAGTCTCTCCTTGCACAGTCACCGGACTTGGTTTTTCTTTGACATTAAAATTACCATTTCTCAGCCCACCCCCCCTTACCCCCCAAGACCGAAGTGAGAAACTGCTCCGGGCACAGTTTGAGAAGCAGTGATTTACAGTCATCCCTCTACGGGTCTGATAAACGCATCTCACACCTGAACTCCATCCCACCCGTGTTTCACTCAGGAGCTCGTAAGCGCAAGCTGTCTCTGAGGCTCGCGGAGGTGACATTTTTAGCGTCCCCACAGACCACTGATCTCGGGAAGTCATTTCCCAGTGGCAAGCAAGGCCACGCGTGGAGCTGGAGCCCGAACCCGCGCCTACTTACATCTCCATCCACCGGCCTCTGGTCGTCACAGTCCCTTGTGGGGCTAATGTCCTGGCGCATGACCCAGATGGGCTCTTTGGGCTCGTCGGGGGTGTAAGGCGAACGGATGGTCCTGGTTTTCACCTCCTCGATGGCCTCTTTGATGTCCTTGATGGCCAGCGAGATGGCATCCCTTTTCTCCTTGCTGTACCGCTGCCCCGCCTCGCCTGGCGCGGGGCCCACCGCCCGCTGCTGCCCTGCCGGCGCCTGCTGCCCAGGGCTGTCCGGACGGCCCCCGCCCGGAGTAGGGGCGCGCTCCAGGTCCTGCTCGGCCTCGGGCATGTCCTCGGCTGCCTTGTCGAGGCTCTGTGAGCTCATGCTCTGCTTGACCTCGGCCACGATCTGGTCGATGTCCTCCTCCTGCTCGTAGCTGTCCATGCGCGGGTAGGGCGCGAACTCGGCCTCCTTCTCCGGGCTGTCGGACTCGCCATCCGAGCGCTCGTCATAGTGGTGCAGCCGCGCGCCCAGGGCTTCCTGGCGGTATGCGGCGGCCTCGTCGCGCTCCTGCTCGTATAGCCGCAGCCCGTCGCGGGCCTCCAGCTCAGGCGCGTCCCCAATCTCCTCGTACACGTGCTCCTGGAGGCCCCCGTAGTCGGCGTAGGGCTCGGCGTAGGGTTCGTCCTCGCTGCGGTGGAACAGCCGGTGCGTGTACACGTAGCCCGAGTAGGCGGCGTTCATCGCCTCCTCGTGCTCCAGCGAGTGGAAGTGCAGGTGGTTGGGCAGCGCGCGGCGGTGCGTGGCCTCGGCGTGCTCGGCCTCCGCCTGCTCCGTGTACTCCTCGGCCTCCGGCCGGTACTGCACGGCGTAGGCGCTCTCGTCCTCGGGGTCCTGCGCGCGCTCCACGTCGTAGCCATCGCGGGCCGCGGCGATCACGTCGCCCTCGGCCGTGTCCGTGTGGTTGTGGAAGCCGCTCTCCGTACTGGCGGAGCGCGCCAGGCACTCCCCGCGCTCCTCCTCCTCTGGCTGCCCGGGCGCCGCGCGGGGGTCCTCGACGGCGCGCCCGCGCCCGGGGCGCCCCGCATAGCGCTGCTGCGGCGGGGGCTGCTGCTGCTGCTGCTGCTCCTCCTCCACCTCGGGGTGCTCCAGGTCAGCCTCCACCGACTCGTTCACCTCCCCGCCTGCCGCCTCGTCGGTCACCTCCGCCTCCGCGGAGCCCTCCAAGTGGTTCATGGTGGGCGTCGGGCCGGCTGGGAGAGAGGCTGGGCCGGCTCAGTGCGCTCTCATTTTGCTCCGCCCGTCTGGGAAGACAAGAAGGGGAGGGGCTGTTAATAGGCTTCAGACGGTAGTTCTAGCTGAGCATTCGGAGCAACCATAAAAAACAGCTGCTATCGATCCCTTCTGAATCCGGGTCAATTAAAAAATGATTGCGAATTTAAACGCAATTTGACAGCACATAGCGCATTTTCTTCGTTGCATGTATCGTAATTTGTAATTACATATCTACTTGTCTAATTGCTTACTGGCTTTCTCCCTTCCCCACCCCTCAGACTGAGAGCCTCATGAGCGTTTTTGTTCTCTCGCCACCATGCTTACGATTCAGGTTCCATTTCTGATGCACATGAATAAAGAGTAGTACTAAATTGAATGGGCCAATTGACACATTTTCCATCTGCTAAGGGATAAATCTCTCCAAATTAAACTAGGAGCCTAGATACTTCAGAAACGGTTCTCTAAATAAATTTCAAGGGAAAAAAAAATCTCTCAATGTTTTGAGCTCTCGCTATCAACATAAACACGCAGCCTTTCTGCAGCAGGCTGCCCTGAATCAGAGGGTTCTTGGCTCGTCATGACTGGCTCTGTCACCTTGGACAAGTGGCTTAATTTTCTGGACCTCCACGATGAGATCAGACTCGATGACTAAGGGTTGTTACACAGGGGGAAAGACTCCATGGTCAACTAAGTTTGGGAAATGGTAACTTTCCCAGGGCCTCAAAAGGGAATATTTGAAAGGGAAGACACAGGATGTGGGGTTTCCCAGTCTTGTGTGCTGAGGAAACCCTTTCCAAGAGGCCAGGGTTCTGACAAACCCACTGAAAGAATCACTGACTAGTGGACTTTACCCTGGCCCTAAAATGCTCTGATTCTGTGAGTTACCATTTAGAGCTGGTACTAGATATATGGAAATCATGGCTACTTTCTTAAAAATATGGTACGTCTCCCTACCGATTTCCAGAGAAACTTGTAGCTAGGGTGTAGTGTTCTTTTGGAGAACCCACATTACAACTGGACAAGATGGATGGGAAGTGAACTCTTTACCACCAGAAAGCTCCAAGAAGACCAGGGGCATGTGGCTCTCTAATACTGCCATGGACTGTACTACACACAGCTCCTCAAACAGAGCAATTTCCTTCAAGCACTAGGACAATCCCAGAAGTAAAGAGGGCCTTTTGGAGCTCCCAAAATTCACCTTCAAGCAGAATATCATCTTTCTCTCCTTCTTTGGTGGATTCACCCTCCTCCTCCCCGCACTGCTGGCTGGCACACGCTGGAAGAAAATTATGTTTTACTAGAGACGAACAATCCTAATTGCTTTCCTCCTGGACAAGAGTCCCACTTCATACAAATGAGCCCCGGTCTCCTTTGAAAAACTGTGGCCTTCCTTCCTTAACCTTTGAGAACAGTGACTCGGAGGAAGGATAAGAAAGTTTTCCAAAAGCCAGTGTGAGGCTCCATTCAGACTTTGATGGCTGGTCCATGTTTTGAACAGAAGAGGCTGAGATCCCCCCTTGCTAAGTGGCCTCCAGTGGATCATGGAAAATACAGAACAAATATTCAATCCAGCACACGAACAAGCACAGTCTACCCACATTTCGTTTATGAGGCCTCTCTGGAAAAGACGACAAATTAAAAACAACAAATTAAATGTACACATCTCAGTCCGATGGACACAAATCAAGTGTTCACAGAGGGGGATACTGAACAGAGTCAGCAACACAATAATAAGCATCCAAAGCACGTGAATGGCCAACAATTCATGATAACCTCGTGCAGAATTGACCAAAACGCTGTCTACAGTGAAAACAGATTTTTATTGATGAAAATCCACTGATACACATATTAAAAATAAGTTTTAGTTTAGAGGCGCCTGGGTGGCTCCTGAGTTTGGTTCAGGTCATGATCTCAGGGTTGTGAGTTCGAGTTCCGAGTCAGGCTCCATGCTTACGATTCTGTCTGCCCCTCCCCCCCCCAACTCCTGTCTACACTCTCTCTCTCAAAAAAAAAAAAAAAGTTTTGGTTTATTCTGGGTTATAATTGCTATTTGACCAGCAAACAGAGCCATCTCATAGAGCACTTACTGATTCAAAAGAAATGGGATTTCCGTGCATGGAAATCCCATTATGTGGAAATCATGTGCCGGTCTCCATACACTAAATCATGGTAAAGAAAGTTACAAGAAGCCCATTCTTTGGGGAAAACACTGTTAAAGTAATGTTGTTTAATACCATGGAGATTTCTGTTCACTAAGTGGATTCTCCTTGTACCCCCATCCCCAAGTGTCAGGGGAGTATTTATTCTTGGAGTATTTATCTATCACTCACTGTCAGGGGTTCAAGACTATAGTTTGGGTTGTGGTATTGGCTAATTAATAACATGTTGATTTGAGGGATTTCCCTAAGAAAAAGGCAACTAGCAGCTTCTGAGGATGGAGCTGATGGCAAATTTGGAGGTGGTATTTATTTTAAAAAAATAGCAAAACTAGGATATTGTGGAAATCGCAGGTTATCATGGAAAAAAATATATGTACAACTTGTTTGAAAAGCGATTGGCAAGATGAATTAAAATCTTCAAAGGGTAACATACCCTATCTCCGTAGTTCTACTTATAGAAATCTAAGGGAAAAACTCAAATGTGGCAAAGGTGATTCTCACAGTGTTTGCTTAAAAAGCAGAGATTACAAACACGAAATACCAACCGCTGACATTAAGTCCTGGTATGTACAGAGTGCTAAGTGTCTTAGCCTCATCTTCCGAGCCAGGAAGACGTGGGGGTTTTCTGGCTGGGTCGCTTCACCCAGAATTGGGGTTCACAAAGCACCGAAACTCAACCCGCCACAGTCAACGACCACACTTCCTCCCCCTCCTTCCCCGACTGGCTCCCAAACCTGGCCCCCTCCTGTATCCCTGTGTGGGTGAAGGGTGCCCCCAGTGCCCCCAGCCGTCCCAACTCAGATCTGGGGTTCATTACTGACTCGTCTCTTTTCCTCACCTCCTTGCCCAAACCTACGACCAAGTCCATTATCTTAATACCTCTTGGATCCCCCTTGCTGCCACTGCCTTGTCTTGGTCTGTCTTGCCTACACAATTGTTTCCTTGACTCATGTCTCAGGCCCCTCCAGTCCATTCTTCCCACTGCTAGCCGGATGATCTTTCCAAAATACAAATCCGAAGCCCAGACCCAATTTCGCCAACTCTTCAAGGGTTCCCTGTCTTGCTGAGCTAACTATACCAGGCAGGGCCAAGCATCTTCTAACGGTGACGTGTTAAATCCTCATGCTAGCCTATGAAGACAGTACTCTTCTACTCTCTTCCTAGAGAGAATTAGGCGATCGCCCCAGCTCTCACGAGCAATGGAACTGGTGAAACTGGTGCCTGACCCCCGCGGTCCAGCTCTAGCTCTGGGTTCTTGAATCCCTGCAAAGCAAGCACAAGAGCCCCATCACTCTGCCACAGCTCACCTGCCCCCATGTTCTAACACCCCCAGCGTTGACCCAAGCTGCCCTGCCTGTTCTCAGCTTATTTTTCACCGACATTAGGTGACTCTTTCTTGTCTTCCCCAGAGCAAGTTCACACTCGAGGACTCTCATTATGTGCCGGTCTCCAGGCAATGCTCTAGGCACTGGGGCAGAGCAGTGAGGAAGACCGGCTTCTCTGATTCATGAAGCCTCCATGCTGGTGATTGAGGTGGGGGCAGGGGAGGGCGGTGAAGAGAAAGGAGAGGGGAACAGACGGTGACTATGTAAATAAACAAACAGGAGAGCCCCCAATAGTGAAATGTCTTAGGAAGAAAATAGGATGTTCAAGGTGGAGCAAGTGACTAAGGAGAGGAGATTATGCACACAGCGGCCGGTGAGGGGACAGCGTAGAGGAAGACGAGGATGGGCAGGTAGGAAGCGTTGGCAAGGCCGGGCCTGGTATATCATGGTGAAGAGTTTGGATATCTCAAGGGCATTGGCATGCAACTGAGTGGTTTTAATCAGGGGAGTCATAAGGCTTAATGAACTCCTCGCTTTGTCCCCATTATACTTTGTCTATCATTATATACATATATATATACACACTACCTATCATTATATATATTATATATGCATAATTGATATTATAGCACCAGTCACACAAAGCAACAGTTCTTTATAAATGTGGAATCCTCAGGAAAAGAGGACTTGTCATTTATCTTTGATTCTACAGTGCCCAAGACAGAGGTTGCAGAGTTGGTAGTCAATGAATTTTTAGTAATAAAAGAGCAAAAAAAAATCTACATCCCCCCCCCCTCCTCCGCCAATATTAAGGGCCTTGTAGCCGTTGGTAGGCTCAGGCTTCAGAGGACTCATTTCTTCTTTCCATCTTGAATCTTTGCTGCCCTTATCCATCCATGCACCTCTTCCCTCTTCTTCTGATGATTCAAGGGCCCAAAGAACTCTAGTGATTCAATATTTTCCTATGTTGTTTACTGATCCATTTGGCATTTAGTAGACATGTACCAGGCACGTGCAAAGGCAAAGGGCATGCAAAAGTTACAAAAGCACGGTCCCACCCGTCAAGGGCAGACAGCTCTAATAATTATAATACCTGCTGCTACGTGCAAAAGAGAAATAGGTTCAACCTACAAAAGGAGCCTAGAGTTAAAACTACCACCACAACTCCATCCCCTTTGTGGGTCACACGAGTGCTGCTGTTCTTAAAGGGTCTAGATTTCATGAGCTCCTAAGCATCCTGGGAACTAAGCCCTGGGAGAAGAGTGCCTCCAGCCAATCAGTGGTCTGGATTAGGACCCACGTGCCTCCGGGGGTTGGGGTGAAGGGAGGAGGAGCTGCTGGTTGAAGAAAATCCCTCTCCTATTGCAAAAGCGTCCTGTGATCTGAAGACAGAGACTGAACAGTGCCCCCTGCAGGAGCTCCCGTACAACATGAAATGGGGGTGCTCCGGTGTCCCGGCTGCAAGAGTAATAAAGCTGGAAAAGGTTAACAAAGGGAAGGAACTCCGCTGCAGTGCCCCATTTATAAACAGAACATTTCACAATTCGGCAGCAGAACAATTCAGTATCTCATAATGATAGCTGAGACTCCTGTTGGTTTGGGATTAAGGGAAGGGGAAGCTGTAAATTACTTTGGCTGATCTGTCCTTAAGTAGTCATTGATAAGAAATTCCAACGGAGTGTCCCTTTTAGCACTCGCAGAAGTGGTTTTAGGAAACAGGTCTGGCTGAAGACGAAATACAATGTGAAAAAGAACAAAAGGAGTCATCTCAGGTTAACACGGGGAGGGGGGTAGTGATGCTGGTATAGGGAAAACAGGAAGGTGGAGGGCACAGAAGTGGGAACAGAATAAGACTGTGCTAGCCATCCACTCCCCTGAAAAAAACTAGAAAGAACAATATGATCCTATATATATGTTTTTATATTTCTGTGTATATTTAAGAAGTCCATTTACCTCCCATGGACTGAAGGAAGATTGTTCCTTGTCTCCTGCCAGAGTTGCAAGGAAAGTCCTATTTCTTTGGACTATATCCTGTCCTAATTCACCTGGACACATACATTTCCTGTCCCATCAAGCCATTGGAGGGGCCGCCAATGACCCTGAGGTTGCGGTGATATATTAATTTCCAAAGCAGCAAACAGTTCTTATTGCCAAACACGATTGTGCCCTCAATGCTGCATACACACACACACACACACGCCATCCACACAGGCTTCAGGATTAGTGGTTCTTATTAAAGAAAAGAACAGTAACAGAATATGAATACCCGAGTATTTTTGTCCATCATCTCTACTCTCTCTGTTTTCTTTCTATGAGTGAGATCAACCATGGAACATCTACTAGGGAAACCAAAGGACATCAAGAACCCCTTGTAAATCATCAGCTTTCTAAACTCAATGCATCTATTTACAAGGGTAACAGAAAACAGAAATTAAAAAAAAAATAGAGTCCATTAAAGCTTAATCTCCTTTGATTCATTTGGAAATTAAATTTAATGATACTGGGCGCTAAGATGGATACAGGACATACATTTTCCTTCTGAAAATCATTTCCAGTTTAAATAGGCTCACAAGGTCAGGAAAGGCCTCCTTACACACAGAACATCTTACCTCAGTGAAATTTTACTTTGTTCTCTTTGTTATCCTTGTGTGAAGCTGGGCTGGACCACACTGGTGATGACTTCACAGTGCGTTGAGTACTTGAACCCCAGGAGTGTTGCTGAATAGCCAGATGTCAACCAGAGGTCTGTGTCCTTGACCCTGACCCACTTCGAGGAGGACATGTAGGCTGGACACCTTCAGTTTCCCCTGTGGGTGACCTACCCCTGATGGCTTTCCAGGATGGCTCCCTTCCCTTCCCTTCCGGCTTATGCGTTGTAGGGGTAGTGGGGTCCCTCTTCCCAGCTCTCTGCCTCTCTGCATAGTATCTAATTTGAGTGCCTATCTATTTCCTGTTGGGACCCTAACTGATATCAAATGTGTGATACCCATGTTGGCAGATGATAAGAAATAATCATTTAAAGACAGATGTAAAACGATAAAGAGTATGGCTCTAGTAAACATCATGAAGGTGGCACCCTAATGGGAAATTCTATACCAGGCTCTGGTGTGTCTTCCTGGCCCCACAGCACTCCTTCTCCAAAGGCGGCGTGGGATTGGGGAATTACCATGGTGAATCCCTACAGGAAGCATAATGCGCATAAGAGCCTGCCTACCTGCCTGGGTCTCAGCCTCGACATCTCTCCTCTCCCAAGGACAGAGGCCACTTGACCTTCTCCTACTGCCCCAGTCAGTCAACTGCAGGCTCGGCTTGCTCCCAGTCTCTGTTCAATCCTAATTTTAGCTCTAGCTTTGCCTCTCACCCAAGAATTAGGATCTGTTCTCGAATCTCCCACCCAGCGATTGGATTTCTTCCCCTATGCACAGACTGCCCCAATGTTGGCAGTGACCCAATTTCTGAGTCAAGAATGCCAATGGCTTTTTTGGAGGGCCACTTGTGGATGGTTGCCATATGCCTTCAAGATGGTGGGATGCCTTCCAGACTAAACTTTCATCCACACATGTGGGTGGGGCCCGGTCCTTGGGAGGCTGTACACTTATATGTTTCAAGGCCACTGCCTGTGCTCAAAATACTTTGGCCACTTGGTTACTGGAACAGCTTTCCAACTTAATTTCTGGGATTTGAAACTACTGGCAAACTGTTCTCACTATTCTATTCTAACATTAAGTCATATTTGATTTTTGTCACCCAAGGATTGTCCCTCACCTTATTTACAAGAGTTGGCTAGGAATGGTGCCTGATATTCTTCCAATATTGAAGTTATCTCTAAAGGATCATCTCATCATCCATACACTTAATGAGCTATTACAATGGTTAAGGGGACAGGTGTGGGGGATGGTCTGCCTCAATCTCTCATGGTTGCATCACTTGCTAGAGATGCATCACCACTTTCTTTGACTTTGGATCACTTACAGCAAATGCTCCAGTTTGATCACTTCCAAAATGGGGATAGTAATAGTACCTACATCATGGGGTTATTGGGTGATACAAGTTAATAGATCTATAAAACACAATAGTGTCTGGTACATTGTAAGTGCTACTTGATATGCATCAGTACATTTTCTGCACACACTAGAATTGTATTTAAGAGATCAACACATCATTTTTCAAAAGAAAAAAAAAGAGGAGAACAACAACTAATGCTACTATAAATGCCTTGAGCACATGGCACATTTCTTATTACTCTTTCCCAAATAAGTCTATGTAGGGATGGGAAAGAAGCATTTAGGCTACTTTTAATCATCTTGGAGATAAGGCTGAGCATAAATAAATCCACCAAATAGTCATCAGAAACGCTATACTATGTGTGTAGGCCAATGCACGTGGTGTTCTCCTATGGCCCTAGCCCTCACAATAGTCCCAGTGGGAATTACTGTCTCCGGCTGCTAATTTTGAGACAAAAGCTTAGACAGCCTAAGTAACTTGTCCAAGGTCAGTACTCGTCCAAGGTCAGTCAGAGCTGAAAGGGCTGGAGGTAGATTTATCTGGATCTCACCGCCCATGTTTTTCTTATTACATTTCACTGAGCCCATAAAGTGATGTGATTGCTTTTTGTTAAACAAACATCTACATTGGTGTGATCCCTTTTAGAACAGTCACCACGGTAGACTCTACACTTCAATGTTCCAAGGGCACTCACTGCCTTTGCTCAAAACACTTGGGCCAGTCCTATACTGGAATTGATTTCAAAGTTAATTTAAGGGTTTTGAAACTACCAGCAAATCGTTTTCAATATTCTATAGTTGTATTGAGTTATATTTGATTTCTGACCTCAGAGGGTCTCATCCAGATTTCTCATTCACCTTATTTACAAGATTTGGCGGTGAATGCTGTTTGATGTTCTCCAAGCATCAAATCTATCCCTACAGGCTGAAGATGTGCAGCAGCCAAGATTCTTAAAAAGACTCTGGTGCAAGCTCTGAAGATAATTCCAAAAGAGGGCCTTAAAAATTGCTTGGCCAATGGCCACACTTTCTCATAAGCTTTTACCTTCGCAGATAAGCAGAGGGAAAGAGGCCATTTGAATGAATGCGTTCTTGTGCGATTACTGCACAATCAGGTTCATTACTTTCATCTACCTTGAAATCTGTATAATTGTGGCGAACACTAACTGAGCAGGAAAATTAATTCATCCACTTGGATTAATTCAGTCATGCCAACCCCAAAGCTCTGATCATAACCCAGCCTTCGATTAAAGAGAAAATTCAGAATTTGTGCAGACTTCCTTACTCTCTAGTTCTTCGTCTAGCATTTTAACAATCGAATTATACATTTGTCATTCTTACTTCAACAAAACACATGAAATAAGCTGAAGGCAATCATGGAAACTCAGAGGGGAAATCTTGCAAGTTTTATAATAAACTCAAGAAACATTCTCTGGAAAGCAAAGCCAATTAAAAGTCTATCTGAATTTTCGTAAAATGCACCTGATACAAAAATCAAACATAGCTGCATAATCTATATTTTTTTTCTCTGTTACAGTCTCCTTTTTATGTCCCTATACAACTTCCCTTCTTTAGCCCCCACTACATTTATTATCTCTGTTGCTACATTACGCTTAGTTCAGGGGTATTAAATCCCCGGTTACAACATAATCTGGATCATTGTCCCAGTATTTCAGTGATCATACAGAAAGCCACGCACGCTCAGCACTCTGGTGTTAAAGATAGTAAATCTCTAAAATCAGTTCAGCTATGTTAGTTTTCAGAGGCTCATTACTTCATGCTGCAAAGGAAACGGAAACGGGGGAATATCAGACTAAGGCTGCGCTGAACAGTAATTCATTAAAATGGAGTCTTTCCTCTGAGACCACATCACCTCAAATTTACTGCCACTGTTACTTTTACAATTATCTGGCTCATTAGAAAGTCAGTTAACTTGCTACTCTCTATTCCCTCAAGTTTTCTGTAGTTTTCTCTAGCATTTTCCTTCCCCAAATTCACGCCAGAACGTCAACCACGACCCTAATTATGAAGCTTCGGATGAAATTATTGCTTCCAAGCTGCTGCTTCTTCCTTTTTTTTTTTTATTCGCAAGTCACGAAAGCAGCCTGGGCTGTGCTGACCATCGCCTTCAAACATTTTTTTTTTCCAGCTCTATCTTAAATCTGATGTGCCAGGGCTCTCCTAGATGATTAACAACAATGTGTCCAGAACGGTCTGCTCGCTGGTCCTTCAGGTTCACGACTCCCAAAGCACAAAATCCATGAAGCAGCTATTAGGTAGCCATGCTGGTAATGACTTGAATTTGGAGAAATTCCGTATTGATTCAAAGCCCTCCGTGACAATCAACTCTCTCAATCAGTCATGTTAGCAAAGAGTTAACAGGGAAAGGACCATAACGTGGGAAAAGAAGAAAGCTACTTTCTCTTCAAAATGACTCATGGGTCGCCTGGACTCTCTTCAGAGTTCATTGGACATGTTGACTAGAGTGTGAGAGGTAGGGTGCCGGCATGCTACACTCTTCTTCTCATCAACTAATTTCATTTAGGCCCCAAGGACAGACCGGTGAAATTCACACATGGTTTTCTGGTGCCTTGAGGGAAGACATGAGCTTCTCCAAAGGACATCATTTTTAATTTGCTTTATTAAAAAATGGTGTTGGGGGCACATGGGTGGCTCAGTGGGTTGGGGCCTCTGCCTTCAGCTCAGGTCATGATCTCAGGGTCCTGGGATCGAGCCCCGCATTGGGCTCTCTGCTCAGCAGGGGAGCCTGCTTCTCCCTCCCTCTCTGCCGGCCTCTCTGCCTACTTGTGATCTCTCTCTCTCTCTCCCTCTTTCTTTCTCTGTCAGATAGATAAATAAAATCTTTTAAAAAAATGGTGTTGGGGGCGCCTGGGTAGCTCAGTGGGTTAAGCATCTGACTCTTGATTGTAGCTCAGGTCATGATCTCATGGTCATGAGATCAAGTCCTGAGGTCGGGCTTCTCTCTCTCCCTCTGTGTGCACATGCTCTTTCTAAAACAAAATTTTTTTTAAAAGGTGTTGATTTTCCTGAAGATTTCATAAAGAAGATGGAAGTGAAGGGTTATATCGCATACCACACCCCTTACCCTCCCCCCAAAAGCTCACTGGTTACTTTTCCCACATCTTCCTTTTTAGTCATCAGACTCAGGAGTTCCCTCTCTCATGAACCTTCCTCTGTAGTCCTGAGCCTTCATGATTCTTGTCCCTTCCTTCTGGATCATCACAGTCCAGTAGAAATATAATGTGAATCATACATGTCATTTAAAAACATCGACGGTCACATTGAAAAAGGTAAAGCAAGTAAAATTAACGTTAATATTTTATTTTACCTATCATATCAGAAATATTATCATTTCAACATATGACCAATATAAACAATGATTACTGAGACAATCTACTTTCTTTTTTCCTACTAAGTCATCAAATCCGATGTGAATTTTACCCTCACATCAATCTCAATCAGGGTTGGCCACATTTCAATAACCACATGTGGCTGGTGGATAGTATAATCCTACATCTAATTTCTGGGCTTCCCAAACTCTCTCCTTTCCTTTTGCAGAACAATGTAGCCATGTTCAAGCTCTTTCAAAAGTACACACAATCACCCTCCTCCATCACTCTGGCCAACAAACAGAAGACCCTCTTATTACCAGAATTTTCCCTCCAAACAACAGAAGGTTATGAATAACAAATAAGGGACTGAGTGGAAAGCATGGTTGTTGCTGTGACCAGAACCAGGTTCTATACTGCCTGATCATTGTACCATTGTACCAAGGGTACTGGTCCCGTATTCCTCTCTTCCAATCTTCACTGCTGTCCTTCAATCTGAGATCTCTTTGGCCCCACATCCAGTGAGGCTGTACTTGCTCCTTTCCCCTCTGTCACTCTCAGCCTTGCCCTCCCTTTGCCTTCTGTCCCCCCAGAGCTCTCAGCTCATGGCCATACTAACCCACAGCTCCTGTTGTTCAGAGCGTGGGGCCCCTGCTTACAGAGAACAGAAGTTGCTCAAAGATTCTTCAAACAAGTAAAGAGGTTCTGGAGAAGCCAGGCAAAGTACAAACAAAAAAAGACCTTTTCTCTCACCAGGAGGGGGCCGGGTGGAAAGGTGAAAGGGAATCCCAGGGACTGAGGAATTGAGAGCACTCTTGTTAAGAATACACATTGAATAACATGGCCTAGGTTCAAATTCAGTTCCAGCATTCCCTAGCTCTAGGACCTTGGGCAAGTCCCTTAACCTTACTCTGCCTCAGCTCAAAGCAAATCACTAACTCTCAACTTTAAAAAAGAATCATTGAGGGGATGCCTGGGTGGCTCAGTCCGTTAAGCATCTGCCTTTCGCTCAGGTCATGATATGAAGGTCCTGGGATTGAGCCCCACTTTGGGCTCCCTGCTCAGTGGGGCGTCGGCTTCTCCCTCTCCCTCTGTGATCTCTCTTGCTCTCACTTTCTTTCAAATAAATAAAAATCTGGAAAAAAAAAAAGAATTACTGAGTAATGGGAGAAAAAAAATACTGTTTCTGTTTTTAGTTCTGTGGGTTACCTCTAAACTCTCCCTAATATGTCACAATTTACTGACTTAATTTAGGTGATATCTATTGACGTTCCATCAGGAATGATGATGAAAGGGACAATTTAGATTACTTAATCTTTTTCCTTCCATTTCCAACACTTAATAGTTATTTGTTTTATTGATCATATTTGTAATTTTAAATATTAGCCTCTTAAAAATGACTTTTTAAGAGTAGTTTCAGCTCTACAATAAAATTGAGGAGGTACTGAGATTTCCCCAAAACTCCCTGCCCCCCCACACATGAGAGCCTCTCTCATCATCTGCATCACTCACCAGAATGGTAAAGTTTTTGTATTTTGTATTTTGCCTTGAAGTCCTTTAATCCTGCTCTTACACTCCACTGATCACTGGGCATAGAATTCTACACTCCTAATAATTTTTTGCTCATATTATGAAGTCATCACACTTTGCATTCCAGTCTGTTCACAGGATCTTGTTAAAATGCAGATTCTGGGGGCGCCTGGGTGGCACAGTCGGTTAAGCATCTGACTCTTGGTTTCAGCTCAGTTGTGATCTCAGGGGCTTGAGATGGAGCCCTGCATTAGGCTCAGCGGTCAGCGGGGAATCGGCTGGGGTTCTCTTTCTCCCTCTCCTTCTACACTCCCCCCACCTTAAATAACTCTTTAAAAAATGCAGATTCTGATTCATGGGTCTCAGTGGGGTCTGAGATTCTGCATTTCTAATAAAACCTCAGCTGATGATCCTGCTGCTGGTCAGAGGACCCTGCTGGGTAGTGAGTTCCCAGCATTGGGTGGGGCTGATGAGCAGTCTGGTTAGCCTAATTGATATCTTTTGTCCCTTTTTTCTCTCTCGCATCTTTTTTTCTTTCTTTTCTCTTGCATCTTTCTTTCTTTCTTTTCTCTCGCATCTTTCTTTCTTTCCTTTTTTTTTTTTTAAGATTGTATTTATTTATTTGACAGAGAGAGACAGTGAGAGAGGGAATACAAGCAGGGAAAGTGGGAGATGCGGACTCCCTGCCGAGCAGGGAGCCCGATGTGGGGCTCGATCCCAGGATGCTGGGATCATGACCGGAGCCAAAGGCAGACGCCTCACGACTGAGTCACCCAGGTGCCCCACTCTGGCATCTTAACATATTGTTCTTATTCTTAGTGTGTGGAAGTTTTGGAGGATGAGGCTTTACATTTTCTCCTAATCACTGTCCTCTAAACTTAATATGCCATTTTTTTTATGCCATTTTAATCAGAAGATCTGTGTCTCTCTGAAGCTTTGGGAAATGTTCTATTATTTCCCTGATAATTTCTTCCCTCTTCTACCTGCCATTTTCTATGGTTTTACTTTCTGACACTCCTATTGGTCAGATGTTGGAGTTTTGTTTTGTTTTGCTTTGTTTTGTTTTTTCCAGCGTTACTGAGATATAATTGACATATAACAATGTGTAAGCTTAAGGTAGGAGATGTATTGATTTGTTATACTTACATATTGCAAAATTATTTTTTATAGTGGCTCTAGTAGAACTTTTGGATTGGTCCTCTTCTTCTTTTCTGTTTCCATTTCTTTCTCTTTTTGCTCTATGTTCCATTAATCATCCTCGTCTTATTTTTTCCCCAGGTCCTTCTACTGAATTCTTGGGCAGCCTGTCTTTAATCTCTAAGAGCTCTTTCCTTTTATATTATCTGATTTTTTAATATTATCTGATTTAATATTTTAAAATGGATATTATGTGCTCTTGGATCTCTCTGAGAACACTAATGAGAGCTGTTGTGCGTTTCTTTGAAGTTTCTTGGATTATCTTTGCTTCCTCTGTGGTCTGTTTTTCTGCTTATTTTGGCCTTCTTTTCTTTCGTGCTGCTATTCCCTCCCTTCTCCTCCACCCTTCCCCAACTTTTGGTGATTCCTATCTTTTCATATATAAGAATAAAGGATTAGGTGGATGGTGTGAGTTTTCCTTGATGTTACTCAAGATTGTTTCCCCTGATTCCCCCTGTTTAATGATGTCAACATATACAGGAGCATCTGTATGGGTGAGCTCAGTTGGTTAAGCATCTGCCTTCGGCTCAGATCATGATGCCAGGGTCTTAGGATCAAGCCCTGCATCTGGCTCCCTGCAAGCCGGGAGCCTACTTCCCGCTCTTCCTCTCCCCCCCTCACGCTCTCTCTTAAATAAATAAACACATAAAATCTAAGAAAAATAATGTCAACTTATGCATAGTCTACATAACCCATTTCTTACTGATGATCATTAGGTTATTTCTATATTTCTTCTCCATGGTATTTTAATAAACTTCCTCATAGGTATATATCCATATGGGGTGATACAGTTATTTCTATGGAAGAAGTTGCCAAAAGTAGATTGCTCGTTGAAAACAATACACATGACAAAACAACTTTATATTACGGAACATTTCAAACACATGGAAAGCTAGAGAGAAGAGCATGATTATTCTCTTCATTTGATTGAGAGGATGTAAAAATTTGCAGACATGATAAAGGCCAGTCTCGATGCCTCCATACCCCTCCCACTTGTACCTTCTTGGATTGTGTCGAAGCAAATACCAGACACCAGACCATCCAAACTAATACTTGTTCAAATTTTAATAGATGCTATCAGGTGTCCTCCCTCCCATCTTAGTAATTCCCTTTCAACTCCAAAGAATTTCTATTTTTCCACATGCAGCCATGGATTCCTCCCTCCCTCCCTCCCTTTCTTCCTGTCTCTCTCTCTCTCTCTTTTTCAGGTGAAGAGGGCAGGCAGGAAACAATAAACATTTCCCCCGTCCCTTCCCAAGTTTTGAACCGACAGAGATACATACAGAAGCCACACAAATGGAGATTTAAAAATAGCATCTGATGAGCTGGGAATGGATGATTTGCCTTTATATTTTTAGCCAAACTGTCTAATACTTTACCTCTGCCTCAGATATATGGACCCCTCCTAGTCACTAGAACATTGGTAACCACAGGCGTCCCTCATGGGTGTCCAGCCTAGCTGGGGAAGTCCACTATATGGCTAGGAGCACCCCGGAATGAATTCTCACTGCAGGCAGCAGAGCTGGAAAAGAGGACCAAGATGGCAACCGTCCGACACACTCAGGTTCCTTCCCCAAATTCATGCAACAGTTCCTCCAGAGAGGAGGCAATCGAGGGCAGGGAGAGGGTCCACGGGTGTTATTCCACAATGAATCATGACACAGGGAAATGGAACTCTCCCAAAAGATGTTGCTAATATCTTTACTAATATATTTCATTTTTTCCAATCTCATAGGTGATGTTTTAATTGGAGTCTCTCTGACAGCTAATGAGGAGGCCTCTTTTTCATAAGCTTATTGGCCAATGTGTTTTCTTTTCGGAAAGAAAAGAAAATAAAACTCCCTGTTTTTCTACCAAATCTTTTTCTTACACGTATGGGGTTTTTAAAAATACTAATATTTGACTGTCACACTGTTGCAAATATTTTCTCCCAGTGTATCATTTGTCTTTTGATTGGATTTATAGTTTCTCTTCACATAGAGAAACTTGAAGATGTTTTTTAGGAGTGCCACCTGGCAAAGGCGAGGACTACTTTGTGCTGATAAAATGCAACAGAATCTTGGGCATTCGGTTTATTGAAAATACTGTAAAAGCACATTGAGAAGGGATGAAGCCTTCTATTATTATTATTATTATAGTGAAAAGGTATGCTATTATAGCTTTTGCCTTTTTTCCTTGGTTGACAAGGGTAATTTCATTAAAATCTACTAGTAGTTCCCCCAGCTATGCATAAGTCATCTGTCCACTTACAGGGGCAGAAAATGGAAAAATCAATTTAAACAGTTTGGGGAGCAAATGAGGTCACTTCAAGATGATTCTAATCTACTGCACTAATTGCACCTGAAGTGCCCGCACACACTTCTCCCAATTTAAAATTCCAATTAGGGGCTGACATCTTTAAAATACCTTGGTGATACACCCCGGAGGAGGTGGGAAATTGGTGCTCATTTTCTTTTTCTCAGTAGGCGAAAGCATTCGCTCATATCCCAATCCGTGGAATTTAGGGATAAGAAAGGTGGTCAGGGCGTCCCTGATCCAACCTACCCAATTGTTTAAGAGAGGAGATAAACCCAAATGGCTGTTGCACCCTTCTCCGGAGGCCACCCCTAACTTCCGCTGCCACCTGCTGGTCTGGGTCAGGGCTCCGTGTTATTCGTCTCTGGAGTCCTCCCATCTAGTAGGACCACCTAGTAGGACCTCAAGGCTGTGCACTAAATGGTGAGTTTCTCCAGGTGACAGAGCCGGTAAGGTTCAGACTCTTTCCCTTGCTGTGTACTGTCTAGACTTTAGCGTAAGAAAGCTCCCACCGAATTAGAACCCTGGCTCTGCCTCTCACAAGATGTGCTCCGTGGGCAAACTGGTTACCCCTCTGACCCTGCCTCTCAGCTCGTCCTCTCTCTTCTTCCGTTCTGTCCTAAGCCCAGACCAGTTCGGCTCTCATCCCTCGCCCTCCACTCAGTCAGCCTTTGGCTCACCAGCAAAATCCAGCGGTCATTTGGTATAGCTCATCCAACCTTCCTTTTGCAGTGCTTTTCTCTCCCGCCTTCAGGACACCACTTTCTCCGGGTCCCTCCCCGGCTGTTCCTTCCCCATCCCCTCAGCAGGTTCCCCTGGCTGTGTCTCCCAGGATCCCCCCCGGGGAGCTCAGTCCTCGGACCCTTCTTGTCACTGTCCACACTATCCCTTCAGGTGATGTCTGACTCAGAGCTTAGAAACCATCTACACTCGGACAGTTCTCAGATTCGTATTTCCATCTCAGACCAGTCCTCCGGCCCTCTCCCCAAGGATATCTGACAGGCATCTCAAAATGATGTCTAAAAACAGGTTTCTGATTTCTTCTTCTAAACCTGTTCCTTCCAGTCCTCCTGATGGCCTTTCTTCTAGCTACTGAGGCAAAACCCTGGTGTCATGCTTGAATCCCTCTTCTCCTAGCTTATATCGAATCTGCAAGGAACCCTTTCTAGCTCCTTTCTATAGAAAGGAGAATCTCCTTTCTATCTCAGAAGACATCAGGAACCAACCACGTACTTCTTACTCCCTTCACTCCAACTGGCCTCTTCAACTTACTAATCTGCATTGAAGGCTCCTCTGTAGCTTGCATTGGCTTGATAGCCCTTTATTTCTTCTTTAGGGCTGAATCCTATTCCATGGACTGGGTGTACCAGTTTAATTATTCACTCACCTACTGAAGGGTCGTCTTTCAAGTTTTGGCAATTATGAATGAAGCCGCTGCAAACATCTGTGCTCATGTTTTTGTGTGGACCTAACTCCTTTTCGTAAATACCAAAAAGACGACAATTGCTGGATCACATGTGTGGGAAGAATATGTTTAGTTTTGTTGAGAAACCGCTAAGCTGCCTTCCAAGAAAATTTACACAATTTTATTTATGCTTAGCGGTTCCTTTTATTCTCAGAAGTGTCTAAGTTTGGGTGAAGTGTCTAAGTAGAGTTCAGTTCACTCTACTGAAGACAGCTAATCTCTCCTCAACTATAGGAAAACCATTTCACTCCAGCATTTCTGTAGTCGCCTTTCTTTGAACCAAACCGAAAGCAATAGCAAATAACGACCTCCTGAGGCTAGCGGGGAGGAGAGAGGGAGGGCAAGCACAGGGGCTCTTGTTTTCCCTGCAGGGGAAATCAGCTTCCCCAGCCCTCCCGCCCCCCAGCCAGCTGCAGAGCGAGAGGGCCCTCCGAATCTCTGCAACTTCAGGGTCTGCACCGCCCTCTCTAGACCAAACTCTTCTCGTAGTGTCCAATCAGTTAGGGTTCCTTAGTTTCTAAGAATGGCAAGCGGGGGCATCTGCAACGGAAGCGTCTCAGTCCTGGGAGAGGCAGGGGCCGGTAACTGCAGGGAGGTCCCTGACAGCTCTCCCAGCGCTCTCCCAGCCGGGGCTGGGGCTGCGGGTGGTGCTGGGATTCCCCTCCCTTGGCCCGTTCTCCATGGCCTGCGCCGTGCCCGGGGTCCCGACTGCTGTGTGGGCTCTCCACTCACGGGCAGAGCCAAGAGGTCCAGAAACCATCAGAAAGAAAATTACGAGACTGAGGAACTCCTCGATGTCATACCCTGCTGCCTGTCCAGACCGCCCCACTGATTCGGGCACGAGGCTTCTGGAAGTAGCAAGACCCTGCACCTGGGCCAACAGGCACACAGGCTCCAAGCAAAAGCACCCTGATGCCATTTCCCTACGTGCTGGGGACTCTTCTATGCACTTCAACGTTGTTTCATCCTTACCCCAACTCTCTAAAATAGTTGTTACTCGTCTTCATTTTAAAGAGGTGGGAACTAGGGGCGCCTGGGTGGCTCAGTGGGTTAAAGCCTCCCCCTTAAGCTCAGGTCATGATCTCAAGGTCCTGGGATCGAGCCCCGCATCGGGCTCTCTGCTCAGCAGGGAGCCTGCTTCCCACTCTCTCTCTGCCTGCCTCTCTGCCTACTTGTGATCTCTTTCCTCTGTCAAATAAATAAGTAAAATCTTAAAAAAAAGAGAGAGAGAGAGAGAGAGAGAGAGATGGGAACTAACAAATACATAGGTCGAGTTAGCTATCCCAGGGTCATGAAGCAGGTAAGCGGAAGGGCCGGGGTTGAAATTTGCAGAGTCTGGTTTGTTTTGGGGGCTGGTCTTAATGAGGAAGCCATGGCATGTCTGCAGTGAGCCAGCCAGGTCTGAATGTCCCTCAGTTAACCTAATGGGTTAATGGAATCTCTCTGTCACCATCTCTCCCATTGGAGGGAGTATTTTTAAGAACGGTAAAAGCGCATTAATTTGGATCCAAATAATTTGACATAAATTGCGGGCCTCTCCAATGTAATTTCCTTCTCTACAAAACCGGGGTAGATATAGTACTGATATTTGTTGGCGAGAATAATGCCAGGAGATGTTTCTAAAGTGTAGGGTCCTTGGATCAGGGAATTGCCACAGAGATACGAGCTTCTACTACTATTATTTTGTCATTGTTACCGTTCTTTTAAGGCTGAAATGGAACAGTCCCCTTTGCAATATCTTTGAGGAGAATTTATAAAATGGTACAAACAATGGTTTTAGTATTTAGGTACCTTTAAGGGATCTTTTAAAACGCTGTGAAAGCATTTGCTCACATGTCGACAGCCACCGTGCAGATTACAAGTCATGCTTAAATATTCCTTGTGGCACATTTACAAAGGATCTTTTCTTATCAAGCCTTTGTTGGCCAAGCTCCTGTGACCGCACAAAATTGAAAGTAATACCAAGTCAGTTAATTCAAATATTCTCTATCATTCAGAAAAGGCTATTTTTTAACCAATTTATTATATTTATGTCTACAACCTTCTTCCACGCAGTGAGGTTAAAATAAATTTGTCTGCAGACACATTTAAAAAAAAAAAAAAAGAGGAGACTAATAAAATCAAGTGCATGTATGGAGTTTTCTGTGGAACATGCAGGCCAACACTTCAGCTACTGGCCAACATTCTCAGCCTCCGCTATAATTAGCAACCCTCAGGGCACCTTTTATAATGTACAGGGATAGGGAGTTCTCTATACATTTGCATTCCTGAGGATGATTTTTCTCTGTCCTGAATTTTACCATTTTGACTCAGACGTGAAATTATTCTCATTGCTACGAGAAACAGAATTTGAAAATAGGGTATTTAAATCAATTCATGTGCCCATAAATGACCTTCACGAGAGGAGCTTTTAAATGTCTTAGAAGAGCCAGGTCAAAGTCATTACCGCTCCAGGAAAAGGAAAGCATTCCAAAAGTTACCTCTCTGCTCTGGCTGGTGGGAGCCTGTGCTTCTTTATTCCCCTTCAGTTAGTGACATTGCTCAAGTATCAGCATCTTTGAAATGACACAAGGTAAGTTTCCTCCTAAAAGCGCACGATTTGCACCAAGAACTCTCCAGTCCTTCAGATGGAGGAAGCAAAGGCAGCGTTTGTGTTTGGGGCTCTCATTGTCCTTTATGGCCTAAAATGCAGTCATTATTGTAAAAACCAGCGTTTTGCCTTTCAGGTTAACCCAGGAGACTTTAGAAAATCTGAACTGTCTCTGCTGGAGTCTTCACTCCAGCAGCAGAGCGAGTTACTGCTCAAGGGTCAATCTCCTTGAGTGCCGTGAAATCACAAACACAGGTGGTGGGTTGCCTTTGCTTTCAACAATTCTATTTCTCTAGGAATTAATTGTTCCCACCCAAGGACTCTGGAGAAGGGATGCCCAGTCTGCTGTGTTTAATTTGAGGAGACCAAGAGGGCTGGAGGGAGTCAGAGAACCCAGAGAATGATGCCCCCCAGTGGCCTCCAAGGTCACAGATCCATTCCGAAGGGCCTGGCTGTCCTCATCCTGACAGGTCTCTCAATGGGTATGACCAACTCCTCCCTAATCGGAACCAGCTTGGGGGGGTTGCCCATTCCTGGGGGGCGGGAAGCCTTGGGAAGGATAATCTTCTAGTGTTCCCACGTTAAAAACACATCAGGGGCAAAGAAAAAAATTTTATACTTGTATCATAAATCACTGGTTCTTTAAATATGACATGAAGGACTAAACCGTAAGGTGCAGGAAAGAGCGAATGGCTTCATGTCCAAAACTTTAAATCAGGACTCAGGATCCATAAGGAGGCTGCTAAAGCCCTTGGTGCCTCGCTTTCCTGAACTGCAAATGAAAGCCATCCAGTGTCCAGCCCACCCGCTTCACTGCATTATTCTGGTAATAAAAGATCATGTATGTGAGAAAGCCATTGTGATTTAAAAGTTTTAGATGTACATTTATAATCGCTTCTGTTTTGAATTCATTTGATGGTTAAATTTATTATTTAAAAAAGTTATTTTTCACAGCTCATTTCCCACTGCTAGAAGACACTCTTGTCTTCTAGGCTAAGAATCAATTGTTAGAGCACAGAAACCAGTGAGGACTTAAATTCAGCCACCAAGAGAAGAGCACCCCTACTGCCTCCCCTTTCTGACTCCACCAGTGGCATATTTTTCTCTCATATAAAAGAAATCCACAAGTGGGGAGTCCAGGGCCAGTATGAAGGTCACACACTATCTACGTTGTTGGGGACTTGGCTCTTTCCAGCTACATAGGCTACCATCTTTATGCCTTGACTCTCATCCTCATACTTTCAAGATGGCAGCCAGAGTGCCTGCCACCATGTCTGTAATTTGGGCAGGCAGATGGGGCATGGCATAGGGCAAGGAGGGGTATGTATCAGCTCAGTCAGCTCTTTTTAGAGAGTTTTTCTGAAACTCATATTCAGTAATTTCCATTGATTTGGGGGGGGGGGGGCTGGGCACCAAGTAAAACATGTGTTCTCCCGGTAATTAAGATGGGAAGAATATTGACTAGGTCTCTCTTGTGCCAGGAATGGAAAATCGTGAACACTCGAATGTTAATCAGGTTTATCCATTTTCAATTTCTTTTTTTTTTTAAAGATTTTATTTATTAGGAAAGAGAGAGAGTGAGAGAGAGCATGAGAAGGGAGAAGGTCAGAGTGAGAAGTGGACTCCCCACGGAGCTGGGAGCCTGATGTGGGACTCGATCCCAGGACTCCGGGCTCATGACCTGAGCCGAAGGCAGTTGCTTAACCAACTGAGCCACCCAGGTGCCCTCATTTTCAATTTCTAAGATAATTTTAAGTCGGACATCTTAGCAATATCCTACGGGAAACAGAGCTCCACAGCCTTGGCCAGGGTCACAATCGCAGGGCTGGGGAGAGACCCAAGCTTTCCCCATCCCTGGTTTAGTGCTTTACTCAGCAGGCTGCCCCATGGTTTGGTTTCAGATGCAACCACTGTGGGAGGTCCCTACCAGCTGCGAGCTGCAGTCAAGGATGTAGCTGGCAGAATAATGGCCCCCAAAGCTGTCCATGCCCTAATCTCCGGAACTTGTACAGATGCTACCTTATGTGATGAAGGGACTTCGCAGACATGATCAAGGGGCTAGAACCTGCGACGAGAAGATTATCTTGGATTATGTAGGTGGGCTCAACCTAATCACGTGGGTTCTTAAAAGTAGAGCACCTTTCCCAGCTATGTCACAGAGATGAGATTGAAGAAGGGTGAGCGATCTGGAGCACGAGAAGGACCTGACCCTCCTCCTCCCCGTTGCTGACTTTAAAGCTGGTGAAGGTGGGGGTGGACGTGAGCCGAGGAACGCAAGTGGCCTCTAGAAGCCAGAATGGCCAGCATGGAAAGTGGGACCTCAGCCTGATAACCCTGATAACGGAATTCTGCCACAATCCCAAATAAGCAAAGAAACAGATCCTCCTCTAGAGCCTCCAGAAGGGAATGGGACCCTGAAGACACCTCGATTTCAGCTTCCTGGCACCCGTATCTGCTTCTGATTTACCGAACTGTAAGATAATATGTTTAATTGTTTGAAGTCACTAAAGCTGTGATGATATTACAGCAGCGATAGGAAACAAATACAAGGGGATGGACAGAGGCGGCACGCTCTTTTATACTATTTTTTGGTATTTTTTAAAAGAAGATTTTATTTGTTTGAGAGAGAGAGAAAGAGAACACAAACAGGGGGAGCAGGAGAGGGAGAAGCAGGCTCCCCACTGAGCAGGGAACTTGATGCGGGGCTCGATCCCAGGACTCTGGGATCATGACCTTAGCTGAAGGCAGAGGCTTAATCAACTGAGCCACCCAGGAGCCCCTCTTTTTTGTATTTTTAAGCAAGCTCAAAAAACGAAATGTCTCCCTACCTGCACAGGAACGATGTCTGACAAATCAGCAGGTGGAAACTATTAAAAGGTGAAAGGTGGTTGGGATGGTCGAGATCCCAGGCAGTGGAAAAGCCGCGTCATAACTAACATGGACATAAGGCTCAATGTTTCCTTAACCTCTGAAGTTTGTGGGTGGGAACTTGGGGGCTTGGGAACAAGCTGGGGCTTGGCAGGCAAAGTAAATGTGGGTAAGAGACGGAGGCGTACAGACCGTGGCATGAACTGGATCACGCACGCCATGTCCAAAGATCTTCAGATGCTCCTGGAGTTAAAACACACGGCCCCAGTGGAAAGATTTCCGCCTCAGGGGCCTGCATTCAGCCCCAGCCTCCCCTTCCATTTCTGCTAAGGCCACCACCAGAGGGAGCAGAAAGGAATAAGAACACAAGGGAAGAAAGGGGTAAAATGAGTGAGTCGATGGAATGAGGGAAGAAATAGGGAGAAGGAAGGGATGGCGTAAGAAACGAAACCCCAAAGAGAAAGCACAAGGTCACATGCCGCTGGGTGCCACCAGCCTTTGCCCATCGGTGCCTTCGGGGCCAGCCACGCTCAAGGCGCTTCAGGTGGAGCATCAGTGGCTCCCCTCCTCCCCAGAAAGCCATCTGGCTCTTCTCTTTGAGGCAAACAAGGTCATTTGCCTTCGGATCTCATCCAGAGTAGAAGTAGCTGACATCTCCCTTTTTTTTTTTTCCCACAGCAGCTGCTGAAGCAGCAGGACAGCTGAAGGCCCGGAATGCCCGGCGCGCTGGTAAGCAGACCCCTCCCAAGGCGAGCCCAGAAGCGGACGGGGCTTGTCCTCACAGTGGGCAAGGTGAAGGAGCCCCCCGGAGAAGTCACAGGGACAAAACCCGACGTCTGCAGAGGCAGGGCAGGCCATGTGCATGCCGGGCGGGCGGAGAAGCAAACTCCAACAGTCCTAGAGCAGAGCGTGGACCGCCGGCGAGCACACGGGGGCGGGCGCCGCAGGCTTGCAACCTCATCTTTACCGCAAAGCGCAGATAAGATTAGCGGGAGTGGACCGTCGGTCACCCTGCGAGGCAGCGGGTTCGGGGGAAGAAAGGCCCGTGTCCTCGCTGTCATTGTCCAAACACCCAGTGCGGTGCCTGGGACACCGTAGGTGCTTAGACTGGGGTTTGCGTAAGGAAATACCATGTCAAGGGTAGCCAGGACCCATCATAGGTCTGCGTGCGACTTTTGTCCTCCCCTATTCTGCCATCCCTCATGGAAGAGTGTCTAAAACCCGTAACTATTTAGCTTTCTGCCACCTTGATCCAATGAGTCATCAGCTTCACGGCCTGTCAGCGGTTGTGACATAGTCTACAAATTCCTGAGTTCCTTTATAACTTCTCATCCACCCTTCAGTGCTCCGGGCCTCACTGGCCTCAAAGTGACCTCTCGTGGTAAAAGAGGGTAACTGCACAGCTAAGTCCCTTTTAAATCAAGACCATTCAATTTACACCAATTCAATCCGCAGTCATGAAGTATGGAAGGAGAGAAAGTCAGAGTGGAGGACTTTTGAAATAAAGCTGTAATTTAGAAAACAAGAAAAGAATTCCATGGAAGTCTTCCAGATATCAACATGGAAAGGAAGCTTATATTAGGACAGAGAGGATACAACTTTCTAATTTCTTTTTTTATAACTTGCTTCCCAAGATTGCTGCAAAAATTGGAACTGAGTTTTCCGTCATATGTGAGCCTTTAGGTTCTAAATACCTGGCATCAGTTTGGGAATCTGCCGTGCGTAAGATGTATGAACTTAGGGCATATCATTTGTAAGTCTCTGAGACTCAGTCTCCATGTCTGAAAAATGGGAATATTAATAGTTATGCCTGCCGAGCTGACTTGGTTGTTATGAGGCCCTAATTAGTGAGGCATGTCCAGTGTTTTCTCTATGGACCTTGCAATAGTCAATTCATAATATGCTCGCATCATTAATCCTCAAATGGCCTGAGGATTTATTTAGCCACTTACTTATTTTTAAATGTCATAAGCTGTACCTGTAACCATAAAGTGTTACACTGATATTAATTAATTTCTCAGGGATTAAGGGAAAAAACAATAAACTCTGTGACCAGTGATGGAGCTTTTGATCACCAGCCACCTGTCAATAACATTAAATGGGTCAGATTGATTTCTTCTTCTTTTCCTTTTGAGCAGTCTCTGAAATTTTGCTTCCCTCTTTCTCAACTCAACTTGGGCTATTCATCTGCTTTATTTTATTTTATTTTATTTTATTTTATCTTTCTGTAGCCAGCTTGGTCCCATATTGTTTTATAAATGGCCTTTGATTAAAAAAAATAAATGGCCTTCGATTAATTTATGACTCTAGGTTCTTATTGGGAATTCATGTGCATGGTAGAGGGTCAGTCAGATGACCTTTAAGTCATTTTTTGTGCAAATTACGTAATGAGGTCCCATTATATATGTGGCATTGTGCTAAGCACTAGGAATATTAAGCGAATCAGACAGACAGATCCTTGCCCTTGTGGATCTTATGCTGGGGAGTAATCAAATGTATGCTGTGAATTCTAAGAAGGGTTGTAAAGGGAACAAGCAAGGATGAAGATACAGGGAATGGGAGAGGAGCATGCAGTTAGTAACCTGAAGGAAAAGCAACCCAGAGTGAGCAGCATGTTCAAAGATCCTGAGGTAGGAGCAAGGACGTGCATTATACCACCCTTCACCATGTATAAATAATGAATTGGCCATCCCACAGATGTATAGGTGTACTCCATCACTGTGTATACATATTCATGCATATATATAACATAGATATTACATATATAAATAAAATATATACATGAATATCTTAAAACTTCATTAGGCATAATGTTAAATCCTTAGCTATGAGAAGGACTAGTGCCAACACATAACATTCAGAAAGTGTCCATCAAACATGTGTTTTCGTGAAAAGAAAAACGTTTGGAAAAATAAAAGATATCTAGGGATCTGCCACCAGCTCTTAGGCCTTGGTGACAGATTTCAGGGGCTGAGGTCACACCTCCTAATGTTGCTACATATTGTGGCTCCCAGCAGATCATGGGGCTTTTAAATTTAACATTAATATTTTTTCCCTGCACCTATTAAACTATTTGGCTACCCGAGGGTCTAGGTGAGCTTTTTTATCCCTGGAACAAATATCTTAATACTCTGTATTATGAGGTTTTTGAAGGCGGGAAGAAACCTTTTGAAAGGTTCCGTGAAATCTTTATTAGCGCGAAACCTGTGTACCATGAAATGGAAAATCATTTTTTCCTTTTCATCTTTACTGTTCAGACCGATGCAGTCTTGCTCCTTTTCCACTCCCTTTCCTTCTGTAAACTTCCGTGTCTACTCTGTGTGAGGCACGGTGTCTGTGGTTAATGCAGACATAGATGGGGAAGCACGCGGCAGGGGAGACGAGAACTGGGCTGGGAAGCTGACACGGCACCAATCACGGAGTTTTTAAGGAATCACATCGTTCACTGCAGATAGGAAGCCAGCGATGGGGACTCCTGCAGGAAATGGGGGAACGTGTCTAGAAAGGCGAACAGGAAAACATCACGAGAGGTTCTGAATACTATAACAGAAGAGGTTGTTTACAAATTTTTCAAACATCAGGAAGGTTTGGAATGGAAAGAAGTGAGAGAGTAGAGTTGATATCCGTCTTCCAGTTGATCTTCATGAGCGGGATGTTTGTCATATTGAGGCTATGCCTACATAGGTTCCCCCACTTGCTTGATTGATTGTGTTTTTCTCTTCAGGTTTTAGAAAAAAGCATATCACAGAGCCAGTGAAGAGTAATCAACTAATGGCTCATTCTTTATGCAGAAAATGAAGATGTCCTGCATGAAAATCAATTTACATTGAGTCGAAAGACACACTCACATTTAACTGAGTAATTTATCCTCCTGATGCTCTTACAGAGGAGTTTAACAAACCCTAGATGGGAGATGAATTTACAACCTAAAATTTCTTTTTCTCTGGACTGAAATATCGATGCATCCAAAGAGGCGTTAAAGTCAACCGAGCTTCTTAATTCTGTTTCAGAGCTAAAACTTTACTTTAAAAAGTTCGGATCCAATTTATTTGACTTTACTGGGAGCTACTCTGACAAGTTTTATTTCGTTTAAAAATCAGAGTTCAAAGGTAAATTCATTTTTACAGAGACAGAGCCTATAAAAGTGGAGACCCTAGAAAGATTGCTATTTTAAGAGTTAATCTCTTTATGCCCTTACCTTCCTCATTTTCCCCGAACAAAATGGTGCCCTCTCTTGGACGCTTTTTTGAAAATGGAGGTATAACTTACCTACTGTACACACACAGATCTTAAGGATACAGCTTGAATAATGAGTGTGTGTGTGTTTGTACATACCTTGTATCTATAGGATATAGGACACTTGTCATTCTAGAAAATTCCTTTTTGCCTCTTCCCATTCAATAGCCCCAGGGATAACTGCTATTCTGACTTCCATCATCATAGGTTAGATGTGCCTCTTCTTGAACTTCTCCAAAATGGCATCGTCTAGTATATACTCTCTTGTGTCTGGCTTCTTTAGCTCAAAATAATGTTTTTGAAATCTACCCATGTTGTTGCGTCTGTCAATAACTCAGATTTTTTTCTTTAGTAACTTGGAATTTTTTACTCTTGAGTAGTATCGCATCACATGGACATACTGCACGGTGCTCCTCTTTTCCTTGCTGATGGAAATTCAGGTGGTTTCCAGCATGGACACTGTTTTCGACAGGTCTTGAGGTGGTTTAAGACTAGGCCAGAGAGGCCCAAGACAACTGAGAATTCTAAGTCATGAGTGGAGTTGTTTGTTTTTTTTTTTCCCAGATTGTTCTGGATATTTTATATTACAAGTTCCTGGCAGAAATAGAATCTATCTTTCACACACCCCATAAAGTGTCTGAATCAGAATTATTAAGAATCAGTTAAAACTATCAGGTTCGGCACAGTGCTAATGAATACAAAAGTGTGGACTGAATCTTCTGCAAGCTTGTGGTTTTTTCTGGCAACAAGAGCTCTATTCCCAGGCCTCAGAAAAGTGCTTGCCAGTGCGTGCTCTGGGGTACACATAGGTTAGTGGAAAGGGTCTCTGTGCATCACCTGCAAAAACTCCTCATCCAGACAAGAAAATGGTGGTCAATTTGAGTCAATCAGAAAGTCATCTGAAAAGCAACTTACTTAGATACCTACTTAGACAAGGCTAATAAGATGTTAAGAAAGTATTAACGGTAATTAATACGTAGTGATTCTTATATATTGCATAGGTTATCTTTAATCTTTACAATTGTACCGAGCGCCTGTTATTATACCCACATTTTGAGCGAAGAAACAAACTCAAGGGCATTAAGAAAGTTAAGGTCATGGCGTTAGTAGTCAGCCGAGCCAGAACTTGACTCCACAGTGTCCCATTCCAAAGGTCACCTATCCTCTTTACCCTAAGACATTTTTATAAAATTAGTAGCCCTATACATTGCATACTTAACGAAGTTAGATGGAGATACACCTGGCTCACTTGCAATGTAGCCATGGTTCTGACAAGGAGGAATTCAAACCTCTGATACCTTTGTGCCCAAAATATCAGCCCCTGGTGGGCCTCACTGACTCCGTCAGTAGAACAAGAGACTCCTGATCTTGGGGTTGTGAATTCGAGCCCCACAGTGGTTGTAGAGATTACTTAAAAAAATAAATAAATAAAAGAGAGAGAGAATTGGCCTCCAAAGCTTCCCCCAGTCCCCAGCACTTGCAGGGGCCTTGAATAATATATGACAAAGACTTATATCTGCTGCGCTTATGAGAACAGATTTCATCAGTCCTTCAGTAGCACATCCGTCAAAACATTTCATCATTTCTAATTTTCTTATCCCTTGAAAATAAAATTATTTGGATTGTGAGATTTTGCTACTGCCTCTCAAATAAGGCACACCCTTTAAAAATAGCAAAGAATGGCAGATATTTTTAGGTTAAAACACACACACACACACACACACACACACACATACACACGCACACAACCCTCATATTCCAAAGAGAAGTCTTGCTTTCTCTCTTCATTTTGACTTAGTCGTAAGGCCACTTGCGGAAAGATCAACTCTCTTTGCAAGACAGTTTCTCAAGAGTCCACCACAGACATAAACAGGCGAGAGGATAGAGAATTAAGCCAAGAGGGCTGAGAACGATGGCCATCTTGTGTGTGTCCCGAGAAGACGCCATCTCCATAACATAAGCAGGTGAGACAAAGGGAAATGAGGCACCGCAGACAAGAACATTTCAACATCAGAGGTTCATTTTGCCTGGAGACAGCCCAGGTTTCTTAAAAAGAGTAGCAGATGGGGGCGCCTGGATGGCTCAGTGGTTAAAGCCTCTGCCTTTGGCTCAGGTCATGATCTCAGGGTCCTGGGATCGAGCCCCGCATCAGGCTCTCTGTTCAGCAGGAAGCCTGCTTCCCCCTCTCTCTCTCTGCCTACCCCTCTGCCTACTTGTGATCTCTCTCTCTCTGTCAAATAAATAAGATCTTTAAAAAAAAAAAGTAGCGGATGATTTAACCACAACAAGTTTTGATATTTGCACAACCATTTTCCAGTGCGCTGAAGGAAAACACTATACAACTATAGGGTGTTTCATCCAGATTTTAAACACTCTTTAGGTTGTATTAAATGAGATACAGGGAGGGGACAACCACCCTGGTGAAGAGGGGGTTGGATTGCCACACACTCTTCAGCCTCCCTCAGACCCTGTTTGACTATGGAAAGTGCATGGGCTGGAGCGGCCCCAAATGTCACATCTCCTTTCCGTAAGCATCTCTTCCAGGTTATATAAAATCTTCAAAAATATGCATGGAGCACTGGGTGTGGTGCATAAACAATGAATCCTGGAACATTGAAAAAATAAAATAAAATTTAAAAAAATATATACATTTAATACATGAAAGTATTATATCATATATTCACACAGTAATTCATTCACTGGGCAACATTTTAAAAATGGATCAATCTCATTGGACACGGGAGTGCAGAGAGACAGGAATCTTCTCCTGTATATTGGCCTCCTTGGGACTATAGTTGGCTTAACAATTTAGCAAACATCTTGGGGATATGTATCAAAATTCATCAATTCAACAAGATAATATCAAAGTCTTCCAGGCCTTTTTATAAGAAAAATGCTTAGAAATAACTGAAGTAACTTACTCAAGTAGAATCTCAAAGATGAGAAATGAGGCTTCACGGTTGTTTTGACATTTCTATGATTAGTAGTGAGTTGAACAGTTTTTTTAAATGCCTACCGGCCATCTGGATTTTTCCTTTAGTGAATTGTTCGTGGCCTCTGCGCACTTCTCGACTGTGGCCTTAGTGTTATTAATAAAAATTATATCTATATAAACTATATAAGGAGGATACTATCCATTTAACTATCAAATCTGATGACTCAGGTGTCTGTTTGTTTCAACCTAATCCTAAAGGAGGAATCCAAAATAAGGAAGCAGTTAAGTAGAAGAGCAAAAAAGGAAAAAAATCAAACCAAACTGCTTTCATATTTATAGCTCAATATGAATTGCTACTTGAGCCTCAATCAGAAAAGCAATTAGATAATTCTCCAACTAGAAACTCACATGCGGTGAATGAAGTCTTTCGTAGGAACCTTTAAAGCACAGCCATGACACAGATAGAATTCAGAGAAATCTGCCACTATCACATTGACACTTCTCCCCACTTTATATCGAGTAGAAAATATTGAATCAGTTTAAACATAGCGGGATCTGCACAAAACCAGGTTTCCTTTGTTCAGCAAGAACCAGTCAAAGCATTTACACCTTTGTTCAGCCCTCACACTAAAGGCTGAAGTCAATATGGGAAACCAGAGACACGCTGGACATGAACCCCAAGACGAGAAGCTTGTGGGCACAGTTATGCTGGACAGCCTGTCACATTTCACGCGAAAGCAGCCAATGACAACTTCCACCGTGGCAAGAATTCTGACGCCCAGGGTGAGCATGTGACCAGGTACAGCTGCAGTGGATTACTCTTTGCAAAGGGACTCAGAGTTAGCATTTTCAGAAAAATACAAGTCTGAGCAATATTTATTCCTTAGAGATAGGGAAGTTGCCTGCCCTCCAATTGAAAAGCTTTAGCTTTTCAATTACATCGTAAAATTAACTGTGGTGGGTTGTTTCATTCCTCTTTAATCAATCAAAAACACTCACGAGATACAGAATTTAGTGATCGGCTCTTAACTTAAAAAAAAAAAAAGTTAAGGAAGATTTTAGGAGACAGACTGATAGCCAGTGTGCAAAGGCAGAGCTCAGAGGGAAATCAGCCAACATTCAGCTACGATGGTCTCAAGGGCAGGGATTCATGGTAATAAATGGAATCATTTCAAGCTTGAAGGAGGTCTCCTGTGGGATACTGCACAGATAGCTTCAGGGATCACTGCATTTCATCAGCCTAAAAATGGAGCTGTCTGTAGAATTTCCAGGTCAGCGAAAGATACAGGAGAGCTACTAAAATCTAACAAAATGAGAGGCTGCCATGAATCATTTAATACGGGCTAAGAATGCTGTAGATTAACAAATTGGGAGGACACACACCAAATCTAGAGTATTATCACTGCGATGCTGAAAAATATTTGTAAACCATGGAAAAAGAGGGTCAGATAATTAGATATCTGATCGGAGCGGATATTTATAGTGCTCCTGGTAAATCCCGTGTTTGCCAAATTGGCAAGAGAATCTATGTCCAAGTATCCTCAGGGTCACATTGTTCTTCTCATCATGAAAAGAAGCACTTATTGAATGTGTTCAATACATAAAGCCTTAACTGTACCCAAGAAGAAAGTTATTTGATCAATTCCTTAACATCTTCAGAGAAAGACTTCAGACAGGACCTTGACCTCTCCTAGGGGTGAAATTCGGGGGACCAGGGACAATGAATGACCCCCAATTCATCACAGAATCCTTAAACCTAATTTAAGACAGTGGCCTTTCCTCTTCTCCCCCCACCTCCCGATGCCCTGTTGCTGCCCACCAGAAGTGTTTACGACTCCAAAGATGACTGATTCGGGGCGGGGGTGGGTCCTATCCACTGTCAATATCTTTCTCATCTTTGAAAAAAGCTGAGTTGTCTCAAGATCGGAGAGCAAGCCACAAGACAGAAAGGTAGCAGCAGATGTTGGATGGACTTAGATCATTTCATAACAGTGCAATCACTTAGAAGGAAGTTTTAAACTGGAGGCTATAAGGCTGCAGAGTATTTTCGTTTTGTTTTATTTTATTGGCTTTGCCTTCAGAAGGCATATTCTCTCCCGTTTCCCGCAAGCCTAGATGTTCCCAGTTGTCTTAGACCTTGTCTGGTTTACTCATTACTGATACTTTTTTATTTAAAGATTTTATTTATTTATTTGAGAGAGAGAGAGAGCACGAGAGGGGGAAGGGTCAGAGGGAGAAGCAGACTCCCCGCTGAGCAGGGACACCCATGTGGGACTCGATCCCAGGACTCCAGGATCATGACCTGAGCTGAAGGCAGTTGCTTAACCAACTGAGCCACCTGGGCGCCCCTTTACTGATACTTCTTTCATGGCCTGATGCATGTTCAATTTAGTAAACCATGTATGTTGTGCTTGGAATGTATAATGCCTAACCATTGGGTCAGGGGTCTTTCTTTATTCAAAGGATCAAGTTCATTAATAATGTTGTTCCACTTTTCCACATCTTTGGTTCTTTTTTGCCTGTTTAAGGTATCATTTTCTGAGGAATGTGTGTTAAAAAACCCCCACTGGAAGTAGGAATTTGTCTGTTTTCTCCTTGTCATTCTATCACATTTTGCTTTATTTACCCAGAGGATTGAGGCTCAGGATTTTTATATCTTTCTGATGAATTATTGCAAAAAAATGTTTGTGCTTTGAAGTCTGCTTTGCATGGCATTTATGTCGTCCTATAGGCTGTTATTTTTATAAAATACCTTTCTGGTTTATCATTTTCTATCCCTTTGGCTTTATGTCATTTGGTTTGGGAGTTGGTCATATAAATAGTATGGTAGAATCTCTGTCTTCTAACATGTTCAAAGTTACATCTGTTAATAAATTACATTTATATTATAATTGCTAATATACCTACGCCTATTGCTTCCATAATTTTTTTTCCTATTTACCAAATTTTGTTCTTTGCTGCTTTTCTCCTTTTCCTGTATTAGAGTGAATAACATCTCAATTCTTACTTCACAATCAATCAAAATGATAGATATTCTGTTGCTATTGTTTTTGTGACTACCTTAAGTTTTTAACATTGATTCAAAGTTAATCAACATTTCTACCCTCCCCCAGGAAAAGAAAAAAAGAAGGATCTTCGAATACTTTCATTCCAATTACCGTCTACCACATATACTGGTTGTTACCTAGTGTTTTAATTCCTTCTTGGGTTTAACCCCCACACCCCAAAGACCTTGTTATTGTTGTTAGTCAACGTTGGTTTAAATGAAACCTCTTATTTACCACTTTCCTTTGTCACTGTTCATTATTACAACCTACTCTGATTCTCCGGGTTCTATCTCATTCTTACAGAGATAAATTTTTAGCCATTCTTTAGGGAGTGTTTATAAAAAAACAAATGTAGAAAAGTCTTTATTATGCTTTCCCGCTTTTAAAAAAATGTTCCTTTTTTGGCAGGGGTGGAGTCAAAATACATACAGTGAGGTAGTGAGGTATGTGATGTGCACGCAAGCAAAGGGCTTAGCTCAATGAATTTTTGCATCTCTACTCAAGCACATACCACCCAGATCAAGATTTGGGATATTTTCATCATACCGGAGGGCTCTGTCAGCCCCTTCTCTGTCAGTACTACTCACCCCTGCCATTCAGACGTTTCTCTCTACTGATTCAGTTAGCCTCGTTCTTGAATTTCTCATAAATGGAATCATAGAGTAGGTACTCTCTTATGTCTGGCTCCTTTAACTCAACATAATATTTGTGAGATTACTGTTTTTTACCGGTAGCTGTTCCTGTCATGTGGATTCCATGTCATTATCACTCTTAAATGATGGTTTGCAGGTACAGAATTCCAGGTTGATAGTTATTTTTCCCAGCTTTTTGAAGATGTTATTTCAATGTTTTTCAGTCTTTACTGTTGCCAAAAACCAAGTATGCCGCCAGTTGAATTGTTTTTCCTTTGACAGCCACTGGTCCTTTTTCTCAGTTATTTACCTTCCCCCCTTCTGGTTATGTTTAAAATGCTCCTTTCCTCTTTGCTGTTCTAAAATGTCCATATGTTATGTCAAGAGGAGCATGTGTTTTTGGTAATGCTGCAAGAATGGACAGAAGTCAGAGGGCTTCCTCAGGGTCACGGCTGAGTGCAATCCAGGTCCAGGTAATCTCGCTGGACTTCGGCCTCGCTGGGGTAGATCCAGACCCCACACGGGGACGTGGAAGGAGTCTGGCAGATGGGATTTTTCAAGTCCCCTTCTTGAAAAAAGGGGAACCCCTTGAGGAGCTCAGCCTCGTATAGGTTAAAGTTTTCACTCCCAGCATGCACCGGGTTGTTCCCACCTCCTGACCTTGTCTGCATGGGAGTTAACACGAGGGTCTATTTCCAGACCCTCCGACCCCCATCCCAGGTCCTTAAGGGCAACTTTCTTTTTTTTTTAATATTTTATTTATTTATTAGAGAGAGAGAGAGAACATGAGATGGGAGAGGCCAGAGGGAGAAGCGGGCTCCCCGCTCAGCAGGGGGAGATGTGGGACTCGATCCCGGGAGTCCAGGATCACGACCTGAAGCCAAAGGCAGTTGCTTAACCAACTGAGCCACCCAGGCACCCCAAGGGCAACTTTCTTAACTGGCTCCTTCGAGCTTCTGCTTCCTTTCTTACACCTGGTGAGTCCTTTTCTTCCTTTCTTTTGATCTCAATGGTTATGTTTAAAAAGTATATTTTAACCAACTTTCCTACTTACTTGTGGCTAAAGGAGACTATCTGAACCCTGTCCACCATGTTACTGGAATATGACTCTAACTCACTAATTTGTCAGTGATCTGGCTGGCCCTTGGGGGCGTGTGAGAGGCGAAGTGCAAGGACCCTGAAACGAAGCCAACCGGCTTTTGAATCACCACCGTAACTACTGAGCAGCTGTTAGGTACTGGGTAGGTAGGTTATTAACGCTCCCTAAAGCCTCAGTTGCCTTAACTCCAAAAAAGATGATAAAAATTCTCACCACCGGGGAGTCTGGGTGGATCCGTCTGCCTTCAGCTCAGGTCATGATCTAGGGGTCCTGGGATGGAGCCCCGTGTCAGGCTCCCTGCTCAGCGGGGAGTCTGCTTCTCCCTCTCCCTCCGCCCCTCCCCCCTGCTCGTGCTCTTTCTCATTCTCATAAAAATGAATGAAATATTTATAAAAAAATTAAAAAAATTCTTACCAAAGAAAGTTGTGGGGAGGACAAGATATGCTACCGTATGTAAAGCACTTGCCCAGTACCTTCGGAAACACTCACCAATAACTATTAATATTATGAGACGCTTCACAATATTACTAAACTTATTAATTTGCCTACCTAGGAATCGAGTTGATGTACAAGGTGATGCAACGAGGAATCAGAAAGGCGTCTTTCCTGAAAACGAAGTAAACTGAATAATAACTACAATACCATAAACTCTGTAGATGTGGACTGTCATTTTGCTCTTTATCAACAGCGCCCTACAAAGCCCTGCGTTCTCATATTTTATATATTCTGAGCTGAACTTTCCAGAGTGTCGAGAAAAATCCCTGCGAGTCGGAAAGAGAACATTAAGGCAGAGAACAGGGGCACTTTGCTTCCCCCAGAGTGTAAATCAATGCACTTGCTTTGTTGATTGAGGAAGGGGTGGGGATCCACGGACCCACCGGACCGTGTGCTTAGCGATGTGGCTGGTTTAGACGGCAGCCCCGACACCTTTAACTCAGTCAGACCCGTAAGAAATGGGTCATTGTCTGGGTCTGAGGATCACTTTTTGAATAGCATGGCTCTGGGGACATCTTAGCACAACTGTGAAAGTGATGTTACCATTCTATGGGAAACAGAGCACCCTTTCCTCAGAAAAGGATGCTCAGCACTTGAGGAAGCAGAAAGCTCAGGTGGAGAACTAATTATGCTCCCTCCCCAAGGAAAGTGCATTGCTGGTTCATAATGATGAGTCACCGTCTGTTACAGAGTCCAGAGGTCCGCTGGAGTCTTGACTAGAGCTGGTTTGGGGTTCTAGTTGGATCTGTCAGTCCTACAACTTACCATTGGGCGTCCAGGGGATCTTTTAAGGTGATTATGATTAGCACAGTATTCATTTCTATTACTTCCCCTCTAGCTTTTTTTTTTCTTTTTTTTTTTTTTGGTAGGAGGGGATAGTTTTTCTCAATTAGTGTTTTCATTATTTAAAAAAAAAAAAAAAAGCAGCATTTGGACTGGCTTGAACTTCCAAAGTAGATCTAATAATATTTTCCATCTACATTCAGAAGGAATTGGATTGCTACTGTAAGGTCAAATCAGACCTTAATTTCAATTCAGAAGAAATTTTTTCAAACCCTACCATGGGACAGCAAGAAAATTAAACCTTACAGTGTAAATGTTACTGACACTTGCAAAATATCCCGGATCTTGTTGATTCTCTTTTGAATTTCCGCTAACTAAATGTTAGTCAAGACTTTTCAAGATGGAGTTAAGGACTGCATAAACCAAACCAAACCAAAAGACCCAAACGAAACATTGGGCGTCCTTGGTCTATTGCAAAGAGAATACCCTAGATCTGCCTAAATAGAAAATTGTAATTCTGGGCTTAAAACTATGATGATTTTTTAAGACACTGGATTAAAAATAACAATGTTAAAAACAATCTGAGAAAACAGTATTGGTAGACTTGAATGCCACACAAAACAATTACTGTAAAATTCACTATCGACGTCACTTCCCAAAGGTGTGGTTTACAAAATTTACACGGCTATTTTGGAAATAACAGTTTTCTAAATCTTGCATAGAATTTAAAGTTACCTCATTGTCCTTAAAAGCCTCCAGTGAATGTTTGCTCTGGGCGTCAGCAGGGCCCATAGTCTGGGCCAGTCTGCTTGTAAAGAACATTGTCCACACACAAGTCTCACGTCTATCTTATTCTACACACGTAAAGTCACCCAACTTTGGCAAGAGTCTTAAAATCTGAATTACATTCTCTGCATTTGTGGCTACATGGCATTCTTAATAAATTTATCCAACTTGTCATTTTTTTTTCAGTGAAAAAAGACTTGTTTTCCCCTTCCGCTCAAAATGGACTTTGAAATTAAAAAGATTTTGTTATTAAATTTCTCCTCTACTATCACCAGCAGAGGAGATACCATCAAAAACGCCTCTTCTGAAATGATTACGAGTGAAAGGCTATTGCGGTATTAACAGAATTTTCATTAAGATCCAATTTAAGGTCTACGCTCTATTTTCTGAAATAAAAAACATTCTTAAATTCAAAAGTAGAAAAGGTTATCTGAGTTATAGGAGCCGTGTGGCTACGAAATGAGGCACCCAAACAACTCACCTTATCGACTCATCTTAATAGAGAATATATTGGCTCATATTATTCCAAGTTTACCGTTTACTTGGTTTTGATTGAAAATAATTACTGGACCTGTCTGTCCACCCATCCATCAAGACGCAGAACCCTCTGCAGACCCTAAATCCTTCTGATGAACTGAGTTGGGCCCTGTGGTTCCCGACACTCATACAGACAGCTTTCTCCAAGGTGTTTGAGACAATAGGAAGACTCGAGCTTTGCCAAAGACTGATTCTTTCTACAGCACCCACTGACTTTGGTTAATGTGAAAGTCACTGGGGATCCAATGTCGAGGAATACAAACTACCCACTTGGAAAACAGACAGTGTAGCCTTTTCTCAGTGCATTCACGTGACAGCAAGCCACTGCTTTCTGGGGGTGGGGCTCCAGTCCCCGTGACATTTTCCTCATCAAGTGCGCCTAAAAGGCACCGCCCCAAACTCTGAATTCCAGACGCTCCTTCCGAGCATCCTCCCCTGACTTCTGTACTTCTGATCTCCACCTCTCGGTGTCAGGGGAACAGGTCTGCAAACGAATGACAGAACTCATCCCCAAAGGCACTTCATCACAGAGGCAATTTCGTCTCTGTGGCAACACTCGGAAACCCGTGACAACTATAATGGCCTTAATACCTAATGACAATCTCCTTTCAAGGGCTTTATGAATATTAATACCCTGATCAAAGGGCAATATTTAAAAACAAGGAGTGTGTCTTCAGTTTCGACCACAGTGTCCCTGGGTTGTAAAAGGCCCATCATTTTTACAGGTTACAGGTGTGTCTGTCAACGGACGCAGGCGTGGCCTGCCTTCTGCTGCTGGGGTCGGAGGTCACAAAATGATTGCTATCGTTTTTATGCTCTGCTTCAACTGATGAAGGTGAAACTCGTGACTTCAGTCTGTCAGTTTTTAAATAAATACAAGTAGGTAACTACCATGTGCTCAGAACGGGGCTGGGGTTTTTGGAAATCAAGAAGTAGGAGACATCATTCCTGTCTTTAAGGAGCTTATACTCCAAGCGGGAAAAGATTACTAATGTAATCCACTAATTAGAAGTCCATATAAAATACTTTATTTCTACCCTGTGTCAAGGACTCTGCTAGTCCCAAAGGTATAAAAAAATCACGATCCTTACCTAAGTCCCTATCTGGAGGCGATGCGCCAGCATGCAAGTACAATAAAGTAATAGTAACAAAACAACAACAACAGCAACGGTGATTACCATTCCATGAGGACTTACTGTATGACAGTGGGTCTGGTGTTGCATGTGAGTCCATACAGGCTTCAGCAGGGTTAGAAAGGGCCAGGGAAGTCAATTCTCATTCTCAGTAATCAGAATAAACGATACTACCAGAATCCAGTGTTACCAAGAATGATCAATTCTGCTTTTGCCAAGTATGATTGATTAGATGTTTGCTTCTTCCTGGCCACACCTCCGGTTTAAGGAAGTGTCAATTCTCTGTAACATTTAGTAACTGTTTTGAAGCCATATGAAATAGTTCCTTGCCCCCCAGCTTTACTGAGATATAACGGACATATGATATTGTATAAGTTTAAGGTGTACAAAGTACTGATTCCATATGTGTATGTTTTGTGAGATGATTATCACCGGAAGGTTAACACATCCTCACCTCCCAAAGTTACAACTTGTGTATATATGTATGTTTGTGGGGTGGGGGGAGAACTTTCAAGATCTACTTTCTTAATAACTTTCACATATACAATATCGTTAGCGATCGTCATGTCTTCAGAACTCATTCATCTTATAAATGGAAGTTTGTCCCTTTGACCCCCTTCCCCCATTCCTCTCACGACCCCTTCCTCCCTGAAATACTGCTGGTGTGAACTTAGTGGAAAGGCTGCAGCTCAAGTGTGTAAGAAAAAAAGGCCCATCTTCCTTTGTTGCTCCTCATACAACATGGGCATAAAGCCAAGAGAAGAAAACATTCTAAAATACTCCTTCTAATCCTGAAGTAAGAAACAGAAAACAAGACTGATTATTTGCCCACAAAAGCCAAGTGAAATGTGAAGGTGATTGGAAGCCCTTTGTTGGGCAGAAACCTGGGCTCATTTATCATCAGGGAGGCCCCCATGGCAAGGGTCCCCCCGTTAGCAGGGGTGCCTTGAATGCACCCTGGCGGTCAGCATCCCGGGTGCCCGCAGCCGATGTCGCTGTGAGACCACGAAGGGTCTGAGGTTTCAGTACACATCTGGTGGGAGTCCTAAGGTGGTCCTAAATATGGGTGTTCCTCAGTTATCTCTCTCTGTACCCCGTCTCCCAGCAACCCACCCATTCCCGTGACCTCAATTATCTGCACATTAATTCTCCCAAGGATGGATCCCTTCTTCATACTTCTCCGTGGGGCTTTGTGTGAGAATATTTGCTGACTCCTGGATGTCTCCCTGCAGCGGCCTGACCTGCGCAAAGACCCGCTGAGGGTCTTCCTCTCCCCTCCCGGTGCTTCCTCCCCAGTTCATCGGTTACCTCACACACAGTTCCGACACGTCCCCAAAGCGGCTCATCTTTCCCCGCGGGCTCCTGACCCATCCGGCGTCATCTGTCCCCATCATGCTCCCCCACCCCCCATGCTGGGCACTTATTGGGACTCTCCCCAGCCTCCCCGCCTGCCCCGCTACTGCCCATCCTTCAGAGCGGAGTCCAAAATTCCTTTCTGCCAAGGTTGCTCCCTTACCTCCCCCACACCGGGCTAGGTCTTCCTGTTCCGTGTCCCCATAGCAACACAAACGCCTGCTTCTATAGCACACGTGAGGAGGGTCATTAACAACGTCCGCATCTGGAAACTCTCCTGTCTGCCCTTGTCCTGGGGCTCTTCGTCCTGGGTCTGCAGCCCACCTCCACACGGGCCACCATGAGAGCGGGTGTGCTGTCCCCGGCCAGGGGCACAGTGGTCTCCACACCACACTGCGTGCTTCTTAAAGGCACCTACTTCGTCTTTTATCCACCACTCCCCAGAATCTAGGGCGGTGCTAAATGCTGGTGATAAATGCCGAATGAATGAAGGGGGAGAAAAACGCTTTGAAAGCAACTCTGCGGTACAGAAACTGGATCCTGATGCTTCCCTGCTCAGTGGCCTCCCATCTCACTTAGAATAAAATTCAAAGTCCTTTTTACCACCTGTCAAGTTTTGCATGATTTTGCCCCTGCTACCTATCTGATCTCATGCCCCACACTGTCGGTTTTTCTCGAGCTTACCCCGCTCATTCTTACCTCAGGGCCTTTGCACCTGCTGTTCGCTCCACCTGGACATCTTGCCCGACATCCCTGCCGCTGGCTCCCCAGATCCTTTCACGCCCCTGCTCAGCTGTCTGCTCTCAGAAAGACAGGCTCGCCTCACCCACCAGCCTGCAACTCTCCCGCCCTGCTTTGTATTTCTTCTTGGTACCTTATCAACTGATGCTAGGTATGTGCTGTTTGCTTACGGTCCGCCTTGCCCCGTGTGAGTGTCAGGCCAGAGAAGTCTAAAACTTTGTCTGTGTTGTTCTACCTGCCTTCCCAGATGTCCAGACGATGCCTGGCCCTCAGTAGGCATGCAAGAAATATTTGCTGAACGAATGACAAATGACTAAATGCTCAAAATTAAATGGCTTCCGTACTTCAGGATTGTTTCCATTGTTTTACAACGATTATTTATAATGCTAAAAAGCATAGATTCTAGTGTAGAATTATTCACTCATTCCCCAAGGATTTCCTGGATTCTGCACACAGCAGGAGGGCACAGAGGAAGAAACAATACCGCGGTGGGCTCCTGGGAGATGGGCAGGCACCCGCCAGTTACAAAGGGCGTTTGCCACAGAGAAAATCGCACCTGCAGAGGGCGAAGGCCAGCTTCTTGCAACGCTAAGGAGATTCCCGCCAGCCCCACGGGCACTCAACACACAGTCATTCCCTCAATTCAAACTGTTAGTCGTTTGAGTTTTCAACATTTCTCGTTAACTTAGAACCTTGGATGTTTGGTCCACATCCTCTGGGGTCTGTCTGACTAACGCAGAGATTCCTAACAGGTAGGTCTGTCAAAATGAGCTGTGGGGCTTTTTCAAATGACAGCAGGGTCCTGGACTTCCCGGGTGGGGGACTGCCTCGCCGCTGATCCTCTCCCTTCGGCTTCTCCTCCACCCCATGATCCTGTGCTCCGGGAAAAGTGCTGCCTCCCTCAGCTGCGAGGAGGCAGGAGAATTAGTGGAGACCGTGGGGCTTGTATTGAGAATCCTGCGAAGGGCTGGCCTGCCCCGCTGGGCCTCCTTCTCCTTGCAGACTTCATCTTCATCAGAAAATCCATCCCCCTAGCCCCAGAAAGATTTATAGCTTCTGCCAAAAATGCTCTCCCACCACACTAACTAAGAGAAGGGCATGCCAGATTTGCTCCACTCTCCCCGCGGGGTGGGCGACCCAGCTGTCCAGGTGGGAGGTTACAGGGAAACATTTTCTACTTACAAGAGAGCGGTGGGAGTCGCTGGGATTCCCTAGGAATGTCTTGCATGCCCTAAGGGGAAGTTCTCATTTCTCAAAGCCCCTGATGGGAGTCAGCCTGTGATAACACTTCCACAAAGGGAGAAAAACAAAAAACAAAAACGCACGGAAGGTTTTTTCCTTTTCCCACCTTAGGAAGACCTAAGGTGGTCTTAGGTTTTGGAAGAATGACTCGCTCATTTGAGAATTTAAATCTGGAGACAAATAATCTAGCCACTTAGCATTTTGGAGCTTTCATGGGTTATTTGAAATTGAAAAAAAAAACCCAATTATATCTTCCACTGAATTAATATAAAAGCACAATCAGAACACATGCATTAGCTCACATGTAGCTAGGAGACAAAGGACAGGCCTTCCCCAACCACGTTTCTGATCACATCTACGAGCATTTGTAAGTATATTCTCCTTTCCTCCAGCCCCCTCTCGTTTTCTACCCACCATGGAAGAGATCATAACAAAAATGGAAAAGGTCATGATATAGTCCTCGGAGCTTCTTGGTGTGCCGTTCATCAGTCCTTGGGAAGGTAAGATAGTGTCATGGTCAGGAGTGAGCTCTGCCACTCAACAGCTGCATGTGTGTGAGGTATGCCTGTCTCCTCCCGGATGCCTACGTCATTGAATTATTGCGAGGGCTAAAAGAAACGACACGGGTAGAGGGTTTAGGAGAGAGTGTGGCATGCGGTAAGCTATGCACAACCTACCTCTGTTACTTCTAGCTAAGCAGGTTAGGACTGGCCGTGAGGCAGCGTATGAGAACCAGACTTTGCAGGAAGGTTCGATCTGCAGTCTGATACAGCCCCCAAAGGTAGCTACGGAAGAGGATGCTGAACGCCAGAAGAGGGGAAACAGAAAAGAGCAAATATTGAACCACTGCCTTCCTCTAAGTGGTACTTAGCTATGTCCTGTGGTGCTTTTCCCCGGAAAAGGAAAGTGAATGTGGTCACCTTTCCGTGGAGCCTTCGTTTTTCATTCAGGTGTGGCCTGTGCACGCGAGTGCATACGCACACACACGTATCACCGCCACCATGATACCACAGCACACCTCCAAACCGGAGAAGTATCTCTAAAAGAAGTGATTTGCATATAAGAAATAAAAGCCAAGCAGAATAGGCCGAGCATCAGGGCTATATGAATGAGGTTAGAGGACAGTGTTGCATGTATCTATTTCTATATATTATAGTGTGTGTGTGTGTATGTGTGTGTGCATGCATTGTGTATCTGTGGCTCCTCACTGGGAATGATTTTGTCCTCCTCTCTCCCCCTATTCTACGTGTCAGTATCAGGGGACATTTTCGATGATTATGTCACCGGCCTCCGGGGGTGGAGTTCAGGGATGTCACTGAACATCCCTTAATGCACCGGACAGCATCCCCCACCAAGAGTTATCCAGCCCAAAGTGCCAACAGTGCCGAGGCTGAGAAACCCTGGAAAAACACCCCTATTTACATAGGCTTCTATTATTGTTCAGGGTGACTGAAGCAACACTATGAATTTCTACTAACATGAAGAAACAGCTTTCTCTGGAAGACTTAACATATAAATAAGACCCTGCTGTAGAGACGATGCTAGGCTTAAAGTGGAGAAAAACAACAACGATTGTGCTGTTCTCTTCTGCGATAACGTGGAGTCAAAGTGGCCAAGAAACCCACTAGAGCCTTTTTCTTTTTTTCTTCCTAGGCAGGTAAGAGCGGCCTGAACCAAGGTCCGGAAATGATTAAATCAAATTTCCAGGCACGCAATCTGCACGTGCGTGAGTCACACTGTGAATTCCTGTTCCCTTGCGGGGTAGGTCAGACTTGAGGGAGAGGTTCCAGTGTATTCTAAGCTGGGGATTCAGAGAATATTAATCAGCATTGTGAGAAGCTCGAGAAGGCCCTTAGGTCATCGCCTCTCCTTCTAGCAGGGAGGGGGTGGAGCAGATGTCACTCGGGCCAAGGCTTCAGGGCCTGAGGCTCCTTCGCGCACTTTAATAAGAGAACCTTGTGTTACGAAACGGAAGCACTGTAGTCTGAATGTACTGAGTGCCTATAATGTGCCGGGCCGTAAGGAAACAGGGAGACCCTGTCTCAGACCCGAGTTCAGCCCCTGAACGGCTCAGGATGCGGCTCGGGATGGAGAGATGCACAATGAATGAATGGCAGGGTCATGCCACAGGGGCCCAGAGAAAATGAAGAAGAGTTATCATTTAGGGCGGTTAAGGGAAGGTATCCTGGGAAAAGGGGCTATCTTCTGGGGCTCTGAAGGAGGAAGAAAGTTCAGATGTAGTGTTGGGGCGGGAGGAAGGGTATGACTGTGCAAAGACCCTGCGGCATCAAATGGCGTTCAGGGGGCTCAGCACATGGTGATTCTGGAGCTGATGCAGGGCTGTGAGGGGAGGAGACTGGCTGGGGACTGTTGTGGGGAACGGTCTGGGGCCTGGCAAAGGGATGCGGCTGTGATGGGATCAGGTGAAGCTTCCTCAGTGTCCTGCAGGATTCTGTTTAAGACAGGGTATAATTTTATCATCTATCCTACCTAGGATTCAAAGTGCTTTCCCAAAGATATTACAATTTCCTCTAAGCAACTCTGCTTTCCTGACATCTAGAGCTTTCCAAACATAAATGACACAATGGTTCCCTAAAAGGGGGCTAAGTACATTCTTTGGGAGTAGGAAAAACCCTCCTTTCTACCAGTCTTGTAGCTCTTTCAAGGAACTTTTGGATCTGTTTTGATAAAGCAGTCTCCCCCCCAATCTTTCTCTATCACCCCTCACCCAGCTAATGAATTACATCCTCGCTGGTCCAGGCTGGCTTTCATATTTCTCTCCGCACATCGTGCTGGAGATGCCACATACAAACCTCTAGCAGACTATCAGTTAACTGACAAGCCACTCTCAGAACCATGGATCACCAAAGCCTCTGATTAGAACCTCAATCTTCCCTCTTGGCTTGTTTGTGACTATGCTCTAAAGAAAAACGCATTAGACTTAATAAATCAACATGAAACAAAAACGGCCTCATAAAATAAGTCCTTCCTGGTTTTTATGACTTTTTACAGTGACAAAGCAATTCTCCAGCTCTCCGGCGGGAGTGGGATGGTGGGCGCTATGAGACGGCAACACTGAGGGCTGGATTTCCCTCTTTCTCGGTCACTGCGTTTTCTCCAAACTCAAACTCATGACTGGATGTCAAACAGGAGCACAATTTGATCACTCATTGGTAATTCTGTCAGTTGTGAAATGATGAAATAATTTTCATCGTTGAATGAATTAATCCCAACGGTTGAAAATTTTTAAAAACCAAAGTCATGGATGTAACCATGTTTGAAAAAACTTCCCCTAACCCTAGCATTATTAATCTGTTTCTTATGCTAATTTTACGAATTAGCATAACCACATAGTCTGTATAATTTTGTGTTGTCTTTTATTCATCTAAATACTTATTTGTTATAAAATGGATTATACTGGCATTAAAATATATGTTTTCTGAGAATACTTAATGGCATGCAAGGCAAAATGTTTTTAGTATAATGTCAAGTAACAAATACAAGATATTAAAAAACTATATAATTGGGGCGCCTGGGTGTTTCAGTGGGTTAAAGCCTCTGCCTTCGGCTCAGGTCATGATCTCAGGGTCCTGGGATCGAGCCCCGCATCGGGCTCTCTGCTCAGCGGGGAGCCTGCTTCCTCCTCTCTCTGGGCCTGCCTCTCTGCCTACTTGTGATCTCTCTCTCTTTCTCTGTCAAATAAATAAATAAAATCTTAAAAAAAACTATATAATTTATAAGCCTAATTTTTGTGTGTATACATACACACACAGACACACACAGAAACAACTATACCAAAATATTAATGCTAGTTATTTGTGGATGGTAGGATTATTTTAATCATCTTTCTGAAATTTTCAAAATTTCTACAGTGAACGTTTTTCATTTTACATTGGAAAAAAGTTCTATTACATTAAAAATTTCCCATGCTTCTAGCGTCCATAACTGTCACCTTAATGCTTGTACAATATGCCATTTAATGGACATAACTTTTTTACTTAATTCTCTTTTGTGGGGAGGTGGGGACCTTTTCCTGTTTTTGGCTATTATAACTCAGGCTCTAAATTCCTGCCCGGCTCCACGTCGGAGCTGCTTTATGTGGAAAACGAGGTGTTGATGATCAGACCTCTGCCCCATGCTCCAGAGTCAGGGCAGAGCTGGGAGCAGAGGCATTGGAGCTGGACATTTCTGGTCTGAAGCCTTCCCTGTCGCTTCCTAGCATGGTCATGGGATGACACAAAAGGGACGATGGATACAGAGCTCCAGGACACTGGACACTGGGAAACATGCTGCTGTTTTTACCATCTCTCCCCTCCCACTCCTTCTCCAGGTACCTGAGCTCCAGCTGGAATGCATCTTTCCACCCAAATACCACTCCCAGCATCCACTGTCATTCTAGAAAGCCCCTTCACTTGGTCTTCACTAGGGCCAACTATTGCCCCCTGGTTCAAGTGTCTATGCTCTTGTGATCCTTCAGGATGAGCTGCCCCTGGGTTAGTTGCTCCTCTTTGGGAAGGAGTCCCAGAGCCCATAGGAAGTACCCCATTCTGAGCATTTGCTGCATTGTGTCTGCTTGTTGACTCCTCTCTTTCTTCCCCTAGACTGAAAGCTCCTCCAGGTCAGAGCTGCCATTTCCCTTCTAAGCATTCAGCACAGGGTTTGACATGCAGTAGACACTCAAGACGGTGGTTGCCTGAATGGTTTTTTGCCACATCATTCATCTTCAAAAATGTAATTTTAGCAGTTATGTAGTATATTGTTGTGTCAAATATTCTATTTATAATCTATTGATTCTTTATTACAGTCCCCTTTTGGTTGGGGAGAGGGAGAGGTATTATAAATAATTTATAGGGAATATCCTAGTACATCAATCTTATTTTTTAAAAAAATAATAAAATTTGAGGTATAGAACTGTTGACTTTGAACATCTTAAGACTTTGATGGCCAAAGTGGAAGGCTTTGTATCTTTAGATCTCAGGCTCTAGCCTATATGTTGAGGGTTGCCGTCTACACAAATCAGCTCAATTGCTCAGATTAACGTCTGCCCTGAAAAATGCATTCTTGCTGAAGAATTTCAGTGTTTCTGATGATTCCCAAGATGCTGAGCTGGGGCTCTGATGACACACACATTACACCTGGAGGGGCCACCTCTGCCACAAAGTTGGGGGAAAGGGAAGAACCCCTTTAGCTTTTGACCCAGACAGGCCAGAGAAGTGACTGTGAATCTGGAGTTCCCACAACTCAGTGCAATGGCTCAGAAACACCACCGAGCATTGCGTTTATGTTCAGTGACATTTCCTCTCCCCTGACCCCACTTACACTTTCTTTCAAACCTTATTAGGTAATATGAAATTGGTGACATTCAAATTTTTTCTCCTACAAAAAATCAGCAATGTCCGTATATGTGTATATGCTTATATACCTATTTACGTATCCCCAAGTAAATGTATTACTGATAAAACAAAAATCTCCCCCCACCAAATATCTTTAAAAAGGGACTTTTCCATGCAGGTGGAGAACTTCAAAATATGGTTCATTCCCTGAACCTGTCTGAGGATCATCTGGGACCACTGCTACTTATTGAATGGGAACAGGGATCTGTATTTTAAAATCTCCCAGAAAAATTCCCCCATCCCTGCTTTACTGAGATATAACTGATATATAACATCGTATAAGTTGAAGGCGTACAATGGGAGGAATTGATATGCACATAGTGGGAAATGTTTACCACAATAAGGTTAGTTAACACATCCATCACCTAATTACAATTTCTTCTTGCTGTTATTATGAGAACATTAGAACTCCATTCTCATAATAACTTATAAGCAGACAACACAGTATTGTAAACTATCATCACCATGCTATACATTAGATCGTCGGAACTTACCTACAACTGAACATTTATACCCTTTGACCTATATCTCCCCATTTTCCTCAGTCCTCAATCTCTGGCAACCACCATTCTACTCTCTATTTATATGGGGTTAGCTTTTTTTTATGATCTCACATATAAGTGAGGTCATACAGTATTTTTCTTTTTTGATCTGACTTACTTAGCTTAGCATAATGTTTTTAAGGTCCATCCATGTTGTCACAAATGGCAGGATTTCCTTCTTTTTTCTGGTTGAAAAATGTTCCATTGAGTGTGTGTGTGTGTGTGTGTGTGTGTGTGTGTGTATGTACATGTATGCATTCTATATATATACATTGTATATAGACATAGAGTTTTTTGATCCAGTGATCCATCAATGGACATTTAGGTTATTTCCATGTCTTGGTTATAGTGAATAATTCTGGAATGAATGTGGGGGGGGGGCAGATATCTCTTCAAGATAATGATTTCATTTCCTTCAGATATATACCCAGAAGTAGGAATGCTGGATAATACAGTAGTCATGGTTTTAATTTTTTGAGGAACTTCCATATTGTTTTCCACAATGGCTTCATCAATATACACTCACCAACAGTGCACAAAGTGTTCCCTCTTCTCCACAACCCTGCCAGCACTTAATTTCTCTCTCTCTCTCTCTCTCTCTCTTTTAAATAATAGCCCTTCTAACAGGGGTGAGGTGAAATCTCATTGTGATTTTGATTTGCACTTCCCTGATGACCAGTCACTCAAAATGGTGCTTGGCACCATTTCATGTACATGTTGGCCAATCTGCATGTCTCCCTTAAAAAATGTTTATTCAAGTCCTTTGCCCATTTTTAAATTGGTATTGTTTGTTTTCTGCAACTGAGTTATAGAAAAGTTCCAAGCTTGTTAATGTTTATAAACCATTACAGACCTGTAATAAAGAGATTGTCTCTGCAACCTTAAACTTTCCCTTTCTTTCAGTTTTGGTCAGGATACTAGAACCAGAGTAAGAAACAACAACAACAAACATTTTTAAAGGCTCTAAGTAGGGGTGCCTGAGTGGCTCAGTGGGTTAAAGCCTCTGCCTTCGGCTCAGGTCATGATCTCAGGGTCCTGGGATCGAGCCCTGCGTCAGGCTCTCTGCTCAGGAGGGAGCCTGCTTTCCCCTCTTTTTCTGCCTGCCTCTCTGCCTACTTGTGATCTCTCTCCTCTCTGTCCAATAAATAAATAAAATCTTTTTTTAAAAAAAGCCTCTAACTATGTAGATAACCTGCCACAAAACAAATCAATGTATCGATCTCTTATTGAAACTCTGGCGAAAGAGATCCTATGAAACTGAAGTTTAAACAGTGTAAAGTGTCATGATTAATTCTTTATATTTCATGTGCTGGTTTTACCCCTATTTTAGGTAATTGTGAAAAATATTTTTAAGAACTTCACAAATTATTTTACTTGAGTGAAAAATAAACCCAGTCAGTCTGAGGAAAATATCAGACGATTATTAGTAGACTATGGCACACGGACATGAAGGCAGCCTGGGACTGAGTGATGGTTGGAAAACCCTGGGACCAACCCCACATTAAAACACCCAAGTGGTTTTCCAGGGAGGGCCACTCCAGCACAGCCCACACACAACATGAAGAGTTTCCCTCAAGACTATCATGAAATGAAAGACCAAGGGAAAAGGCTTTGGAAAGGAGATTGTAGGGTTTACAATTCGGGACCATGGGGACACAGTGGCTAAGGAGTCATGCTCAGCTTATAAGTGAAGAAACCACACCAGGAAAATGTCACTCAAATAAAATCAAAGAAACAATTATCATGATTGTGAAAACTTAGGATCACTTCCCATAAACGGAATTGACCATGAAAATATCTGACTAGTAAATAAAGAATGCTCCTCTTTTAGCCACTTAAAATGATCTAGCTAAGCACAGTAGAGGAAGGTTTGATTTAAGCTCTTCATATTTCAGATGAGAAAAATAAGGTCCAAAGCGATTAAGTGAAGGGCCCGAGATCACATGGTTGGAATCCACATCTCTGGACTTCTCCGCCATGACACGCCCCCGTACGGCAGCAACCTAGGCAATCACCAGAACTGGCCCAGTGCGAGAAACCCTTTTGTCCCATGTGACTCTGTAAGCACTCTCTTCTGCACCTCTTAGCTGGTCTAGAGTAAAGTGCCTCAGATTTGCAGTCTGAAGGTAACTGTTAAAGGAGTCTAGAGGCAAATTAGAAAACATTGATTTCACTCTGTTCCTCTCGAGTGAGAAATTAAATCAACCAAGCAAAATCAGAGCATCCCAGCTGCAGTGTCGAGGGAGCCCCTGGCAAAGCCCAACACGGCATGAGAAGCAAGGAGCCGGCCCCGCACACTGGGAACACAGAATCCAACCATCACAGCTCTTCCTAGATCCCTGCAGAGCCTATGACTTCAAACCCGAGCATACCTGGCTGCACGGTGGTTTTCTTTGTGGGCATGTGCTGATTATGTATGGAAGCCGGGGGCATCTAGCGTCCAGACTTTCTAATCACCTTTTGAGGCTTGATTCACAGATCACCCCTTGCCTGAGGTTCTCAGAGTCTTCTCACTTTTATTGATTTCTCCTTTCTTTACATTTCACCCAGAATTTCTGCATAGAAGGGGCCATGAGGTGTCAATCTGGTTGACAGTATCCACGCTGACTGTACTTAGTTTATATGTCTTAAATTTTTAAAAGTTACAAAGTTACTAAAAATGATTTTATTAATTTTTTCATTGAATTTTATTAAAATGAGAAAAATCATTTTATTAATCACACTTTACAAAGATTGAGAAATCAATTGTCTGTAACTGGGAATATTATTATGCAGACAGGAGGGAAACCAAGGAAGACGTGGTGGATTTTATGGGAGCAGGGAGCCCTCCCCCCGGCCATGATTGGGACCTCCCCTGTTCTTTCCCTGCCCAGGCTTTAGAGCCCAGCTCAGCAATAGCCTCAGCTATCAGAAGATATCTGTATGTTAGCAAATGCAATTTTATCACAACATCACAAGAATTATACTGCTCCATGAGGACAGAGACTGTGTCTTTGTGTATATCAGTATACTGAGCACCTACCACCATCTTAACACATATTAGGCACTAAATGTTTGTTGAATGGATGGGTGGAAGGAAGGAAAGAAAGAAGGAGAGATGGATGAATTGAGACATCAATGAGTCAGTGAGAAAACTGGGGGTGTCAAAAACTACTTTATAGAAAGCCATTCTTTCAATGGGCAAAAGAGGGTTAGGGAACAGAGTTCCAGAAATAGCTTGAGTTCTAGTTCCTACAGACATTTCAATGAGATTTTTGTAGATAAAAAGGTACAGCTAGGGGCGCCTGGGTGGCTCAGTTGGTTTAGCAGCTGACTGTTGATTTTGGCTCAGGTCATCATCTCAGGGTCATGAGACTGAGCCCCTCATTGGGCTCTGTGCTCAGCAGGGAGTCTGCTTAAGATTCTCTCTCTCCCCCCTCTCCCTTTGCCCCTATTCCTGCTCTTGCTCTCTTTCTCTTATGTAAATAAATCTTAAAAAAAAAGGAGGGGGACAGAAAAGGATACAGCTAAAAAAGAAATCCCAACCATCACCAAGAAAATTCAGTGTTTGTTAACATGCACCTCGATGGTGAGGGTCCCCCCCTCACCTACCATGCAGGGACCAATGTGAGCAGGGCATAAGCTATGCAGTATGGAGAGCACACTGGGCTACACCCGGAGCAGTAGTTTTTCTAGAGATGGTACTAATTCCTGAGCGGGTCTGGATCGTCACTGATGGAGGACACATGAGGGTCACCATGTTCCCCAGATTATGGGCTCTCATGTAACCAATTTGCTTTATGGTGACTCCAACCATAGGAGAATATCTGCCTTTTTGTTTCATTCCCATTTGGCCAATATAATTCCCCAATCAGAGTATAAACTGCATTTTATATTCATCTACCTAGTGGTGAAATCACTTTTCATCCTCACAATGGAGTGATGCTGGCATTAGCTCGAGTTGCTGCTGCCATTGTACGGTTTTGAGAAATCAATTTGGCCAAGGTTACATGGCTGGTCAGGGAAGAAACGGAGGACCAAACCCAGCAGTCTGACTTTTAAACCAATATTCCTCAGTGTCTTATCAAACCGATCACAGTGCTCACAGAAAAGTTGTAGATCTCAATTAATGCGTGTTATCTGACTCCCATAAATAGATCATCATTGTGAGAAGACGCGGAAGGAGAGGTAGCTGAGTGGGTGGGGGAGGAGGAAGGGAGGGAGAGAAAACAGAGAAGAACCAATTTGGTAGTAGATCTAATTTGATTCTTCCTGGTTCTATCCCATTTCTCAAAAGCCAATTAGCCGCAGTGTGGTTTTTATAGCCGTGCACCCCCAACTGTATCAGGCAGCCTCTGACCCAGAGCTGTGGCTATCTGCAGCCCCAGATGGATTTTGTTTCCCACTTCCTTAAAAAAACATAACCACATCTGCTTGTGGGTGCCATTCTCAGAATGCAAGCCCTAATTTAACAGAGCACCTTTACTGGGCAGTGAACACAGCTAAGCATCAATGCGGAGATGGGAAGCCATGGTCTCTGTCTTTGAAGAAATCAATTTAAAATACCTGGATGGCACATGCATGTGGGACAAACTTCATTGATTGACTATGGCTGCCAAGAGCCCTTTACTGAGGATTCTTTTTTAAGTTTTTTTAGTAATTTTTTAAAGATTTTATTTATTTATTTGATACAGAGAGAGAGAGAGAGAGAGAGAAAGCAAGAGAGTGCATGTGCACGCACAAGCAAGGGGAGAGGCATGCAGAGGGAGAAGGAGAAGCAGGCTCTCTGTCAGCACAGAGCCCGACACGGTGCTCGATCCCAGGACCCTGGGATCATGACCTGAGCTGAAGGCAGATGCTAACCGACTAAGCCACCCAGATGCCCCTTTACTGAGGATTCTGAGCCTGAATCCAGGCTGAATGGATGAATGTTGTTGCCAATTAGAAATGTCTGCCAAGGGCATATACTGGGGAAGTTTCTAGAACAATGCCTAGCACTGAGTGTATGCTCAACAAATGTTACTTTGCTTTGAGTAAAGTCCTAGAAACCTTCATTTTGACCAAAGCACCAGAGAGCAACCTTTTCTTCACTGCGCCTGACCACAGGACAGAGAACAAGTATGGTGAAAAGAAGACAGACTTTGCATGAAGGGCAAAGGAGGCTCCACTCCACCCTACTGGTCTGTGTTAACAAATCCTATTGGTGGTGATTAGTATCCTATTATTCTAGCAAAGCCCTGGATTCCTCTTCACAGTGGGATGGCATTAGCTAATTGGATAGGACCCTTAGTGAGGTTTGACTATGGCGCAAGTTATTTTTTGCCCTGGAAAACCTGCTGACGGACCTCTTTTGAGAAACCGGGAGCATGAAATGCTTTTCACTCCACCGAACGATATCCCACATGACACATACTAGTGGCGATGACAGAATCCTGTGGGCTATATAAAGTACCTCCAGCCCCCACTCTATCAACTCCGTGGATCCTCCTCTGTGTCACCTGGGCGGCTTTGTGGGTTTGTTCTCAAACAGTTAAGTAACATGAAGACCCATTTGGAGCTAACTAGTTGTCCCTACAGTGAATAGCTGAATTGCTTCTCCAGATTCCTGAAGGAGATCCTGACCTGGCTCCATCTCTGACACGCTTGTCTGAGCCTCTGAGGGCTTATATAATTGATGATCACCCACGTCCTGAGCAGCAGGTGACAGAGATCAAAGATAGCCCCAGTCGATAGCGCCACTGAAATGCCCCCCACATGGCGTCATTTCCAGGCACCCTTCTTCTGGCATTGTAATTTCCTGGGACATCTGACCTGGATCAAATTCAGGCTCGCCATAGGCCACATAAATGGTATCAGTCAAAGGAAGAGTGTCAAAATGCATTTTTCCCCTCGCCCTGCAATTTCCTCACCTCAGGATTATACGTTTGCATGGCCAGAGCTATTATTTCTGTTGCAAGTAAAAATAAGACCAGCTAGGAAGATTCACCGAGAAAACATCCTTGACCTTTACCTTAGTGTGCCCAGAAGCTTAGCTCACCACACTTCTCTGTAGGAAGGAAAGAAAAAAAAGAAACAGAGTTCCGACTCCTTCCAAGAGGTTACATGATCCAAGAGGCCAAGTGATTCTGTGAGGCCAAGAGACTCTTCAGGTGTGTGCGGCGGGGAGGGACCCACCCACATGGAACTCCCACACTTCAAGCACTGTCTTATTTTTGCCCTCTGAAATCTGGTTTTAGGACAAAAGGTAGACCATTTCCTGTCACATGGTAGGGACCCAATAAATAGTTAATGAACAGAGGAAGGCTTCTGCTGCTACTCCTTGCTGGCCGTGCCCTAGGGAATAAGCTGGCCCCACAGAGAGGACCTTGGGGAGCAGCAGACGCAAAGGCAAGCCCACCTCTTCCTTCTCAGCTGCATGATCTAATCCAGTCACCTCAACCACTAGCCTCAGTTTCCTTGAGGGTAATCTGAGGGTGAAGACAAGGGCCTGGCTTCTCTCTCAGAAATGTTGTGAGGGCGTTGTCGTACAGTGGGAGGTGACCTGTGAAATCGGGGATCGCAGCCCAGTACGAACCAGGCGGTTGGTAACAGGAGTCTCGGCTGGAGGACCAATGTATTAAGTGTCTTCATGAGGATACAGTAGCTTTTTGAAGGCAGATAAAATGTGCCGTGGCTCTATGTGACTCTTAGGAAAGGCCTGAGGCCCTCTCTTCAGTGATGCTCAAATCATTCACACAAGAGGGAAAGGAGAAGCTATATTTTTCACCAACAGATACACCTATACTAAGTGCCCATGGTCATCTAAACCTACCACCCAAGAGATCAAGGAGAGCCACGATTTGTCTTCTGATGTAAAGGATCAGATGAAGTAAGATAAACCATCAGTGGCAGGCCCTTTAATAGCTAAGCTCCCTCTTTTAGATACTGCAGGGGTCCAAACAAAAAAGTCATTTTGTTGGGGGGGGGTTGGTTTTGGTAAGAACATTTAACATGACATTTACCCTCTTAATAAATGTTCCTGTGTACAACACAGAAGTGAAAACAGACACTTTCCAACATGCTTCCAGGCCATTCACACAACTCTCCCACTATCGGGACACATCCCTCTCCATGCTTGACAAGAAGGCAATGCGACAGTGATGGATCAGCCCATTGGAATTGAACTGCAGGCTTGGAGATAGAGGAATATGTAAACTGGGTACTTCTGCAGATTTTAGGCAGGCTGCCTGTCACTCTCTTCTCTGGCTTATGTTGCATATATATATATATATATATATAGAGAGAGAGAGAGAGAGAGAGAGAGAGACAGAGAGAGACAGAGAGAGAGAGAATGAATGAGTGAAGCAAACGAATGAACACACATACAATCAGCCCATATAGAAATCTTGGGTGTTAATGGTTTTGACAACTGGAATTTATTTTAAATCTATTACTGTGCTACAAAATTACCCTTCATCAATCAGATACTGTTCTTAAGAATTCTATCTTAAGCTCCTATATCTCAAGTAATTATACTAAAATGGTGTTATTAGAGTTAGCTCAAGAAAATTATCCAGCAAATGAATGAGATTTAAAAGAAAAAAATCATCTTAAAAGAGATTTCTAATTACATAGTTTAAAAAAAATTACCAGGGTTTCCATCCCGACTACGCCCTGTGTTTCCTAAAAGCTTTAGATAGTGGTAGACCCCCTTCTCTCGCCCAGTGAATGCTGGAATGTGTGGTATTGGAGAATCATTAAAACACTGGCTCTGGACGGTGCACTAGCCAGCTGGAGGACCCTAGGCAAGGGCATGCCTCTCCAGGCTTCCATGTCTTCATCTTCCCAATGTGGATAAGAGGACATAATTGGAAGGGATGTGGGGGGTACTCAAGGGCGTCATCTACTCACAGTGTCCAGCACATGGTGAATGTTGAGTAAATGTCAGCCATTTTCTTCCCACTTGTAAAATGCTTTTCTGTCAGGTCAGTGGAAGAATGGCAAAGATTTGCTATCTCTCCAGCAGTGAGTCATACTCCCCTCCTGTGTATTTGCTAATTAAACTTCATTTAATGTCACTGGTTCTTCTCTCCCAACTTCTGCCAGTGAAAGAAAATATTTGCCGACCCCAGATAAGAACGTAGGTCTATAGAAAGCCTAAATATCCATGCTTGTCATTTCCACAATATCGTGAGCTCCTAGAGGGTGGTGGTGGATGAAAATGGCTCACATTTGGTGAGCGCTTACCATGTGGCAGATACTGTTTTAAGTACTTAGCATGTATTAACTCATTTGATCCTCACAAGAAGCCTAGGGGGCAGTCAACGTGTCTTATTTACCCTCTATTCACTCAATAAATGAAGACTTGTGTCATGTTTACTGATGAGCCCTTCCAGGTATATTATAGGCTACATAGTCTAGTGGTTAAGAACACTCCTGGCTCCTCTACTGATTAGCAGTGTGACTTTAGGCTAGTTACATTAACCTCTGTGTACCCCAATTTCTCCATATGTAAGATGGAGGTAGTAATCATCAGCTTCATCATCATCATCATCATCACTACAACACATGCAACTATTATAAAGATGAGGTGGTACATGTAAATGGTCTAGAATAGTGTCAGGCCCACAGTACATATTCAGTGAATTTTAGCAAACTTTATTACCAGTCCATTTTAAAGAGGAAATAATATCCTTCCTATGAAGTCATTGGGTAGAGATACAAACAAGCAAAGCTCATTTTTTTTTTTTTTTTGGTCTCTTGTAGGAAAGCAAGAAGAAAGGATCAAAGTCTCAACTGACCTAAAAACTTGAATTACCCTTGGGGTAGCCAGGAAAACAAGGGAATGGTCAATTATTGTCCAGGATGAATTAGTCATCATTTGCTTGTGATATCGAATCCTCTGATAACTTAAATCTAACTTAAATCTAACTAACTAATCTAACTAACTTAAATCTAACTAACTAACTGATAGCTTAAATCTTGGAATTATCTTATTTGGATATAACATGTCTATAAACAGAATTGAGCTATCCAAGCCCATTAGAATGGAATGTTCTCTTGCTTATTCATTTATTCACATTTTTTCACTCAACAAACATGTTGAGTCTCTACTCTGTGACTGACACTGATCTAGTCATTGGCGATCCAGTAGTGAAGAGAACAGAATCCCTGTCCTTGGGTACTTTTTTATAGTGCCAGCAAATAGATAAGTACATAATAATATGTGTACTAGTAATAACACCATGTCTAACCGGTAAGTTTGCATTTGCAAAAGTATCTGCTCCTTAAAATACTAAAAAAAGAAGGGAAAGACTATTTTAAAGACTAAAATAGTTGCCGGACTAAAATCATCTGTTAGGTCAGCTAACTCGGCTACTTGACCCAAACCTGTCAGGGCCCTCTGATTGAACACAGAGGGGATGGAGAGAAGAGTCTGGGACACAAGGGAAGGGGTGCATACCCTTCCTCCTTCCCTGTCAGAGAAACTGGCTGCCCTAGGCTGAAGCACCCTGGAGAGAAGAGGAACACTTCAGAACACACCCAGTTCTGGCTTTGGTTCCAGGGCTGAGGCCACCTCCATGGGTCCCAGTGACATCATCTGACCCCAGATGAGGCTCAGCCCAGCCACATCCGCACGACAGTTCTGATCGGCGGGTGGTGGGATTTCTGGAGCACTCGTCTGACATCTGAGGTTCAGTATCCAGATCCCCTTGACTATTTCTGACCTGTACTCAATGCTCTGAAAAGCAGGCTTCCTCCCTGTTCATCAGACTTGGTTCCCAAACAATGGCCCACTTCTGGTGACAGGATTCCCAGTTTAATCCCTGTTCTGAGGCCCATTCTGGTCACCTGCTGAGCACTCCAATACTCCTCGGACTGGGGACTCTGTACCTTCTTCCTGCTCATCTCATAAAGTCTTAAACAGCCCTGCAGTTAGCCATGCTATCTGCAGGAAACCTCTTCCAGCATTTTCAAACTGGGCCTGTTTCTGAATTGTCCACCCATGTATATGACTATCTTGTAGCTTCGTGATGGAACCCTACCACAATGGCTGACTGTCTGGCCTGTGAAATTTGCTCTGTTATTATGGGGTTCTTGAACCCTCACTGTGGTTGCTCAACAGGATTTTCACTGGGGCAAATATATATATATCTATAGCTATAGATATATATATATATAGAGAGAGAGAGAGAGAGAGAAACTGAACAGTTGTATCCAGATAGACACCGAGAGTGTTCTTACCCCTTCCTGCATAGAATCAGCCCAGAATCAGATCTCCCTGTATTATGCTCTGAATGTTTGTACATCTCTATTATCAAAGTTTTTACTTATATTCAGATATTTATCGGATTATTTAATGCCTATCTCCTCTATTTGACTGTAAACCCCATGAGGATGGGGATTGTGTCTGCTTTGCTCACACTGTATCTACTGAACTTAATGGAGGGCTGGCACATCAACAGAAATTGGTCTCTCGATGACTGACACAAGGGTCTTCCTTGATTCAGCCCATACCTGAGCTAATATCATGGTAAACTGGGCAGAAGATCTTAAAGTCAACCTCTTGGCTGAACATTCTTCTTTATCTTCTTTTCTAGCCACAACTTGAGGGTCTCATGAGGGTACTGCTTCCTCTCTAAGGTTTTCAAAATGGTGGCTGGCCCTCTTTACCACAGCAAGACCAAGAGGAGCAGTTGGTGTCTTCCTTACTTGATGCTGCTTCGACACATTCTCTCCTTATTCCCTAAAACCCTTTCAGCTTTGAAGCTCACCTGGTCACACTATAAATCACCCACTCTTGTTTCATTGATTCAACAATCTCTGGGACCCTCAGCTTCATTTCTTGGGTTCTGGGTCCCTCTCTGGCATCCTAATCCTGGATGATTTCAGTGTACACCATGACATCCTAGTAACAGCATGACTACAAGTCCCTCCCCTCTGATGGTCTTATTCTCACCTTATTTCAGTTCCTCAGTCTTCTTTCTAACTTATCATGAGTATAACTGCAATTTCTGTGACCTCAACAGAGATGGGGTGATTTAAGGCGAGTTCCGGCTGCCCATTACAACTCGCATCTAAAAATACTTCTTAACTGGAACGAAGCCACTTAGGTTTATCCTTCACCAACAAAAAATTTAGACTAAAGTAAGACAAATCAAAGCATCAAGAGCTTCTGTGTACTTTCACAAATAGTTGTGGCTGTACAATATGCTTCAGATAGAGGCCACTGCTGCCAGAGGTATTTAGGAAGGAAAATCTTTCTCAAAATGTGGCCCACTGATCCTTAGATTAACTAATTTGGGGGATCTTTAGAATTGTATTGGTTAATCCTATAAACTCTTGTAGTGGATATGTGCCATTTTTGCCACTGACATCCTTTCAACCTACATCCCATAAGAGTTCTTTCAGCATCTTACCTCACCCTCAATCTTGATCCCCTATGGTTCAGCTGCCCCTCTCCACATCTCCTAAATCCTGGGATGGAGAACACACATTGCTCTGTGGTCATATTCCTCTGGTCAAAACAATTAGTTATGTGATGGGAAGGTGACTCAGTGAGACTTCTGAGGCTTCCAAGAAAGACTCTCATTATTTACTACTGTAAATAGTGGCAAGTGGCAAGATGTGGAGTTTCTGTGTTCATCTTACTGCAGTGAGAGAGAGCCTCTCTGAGCATGTGGCCAAACTGGAAGGGAATCCAGAGATGGAGATGGGAAAAAAGACCATGGTGTCATTGAGTATCCAGATGAAACTGCACACTTGGATTCTCAGTTATGTGAGCTGTGGCAGTGAACGATGTGTCCCCACATTGCTTCATTTTCCTGGGCACACATGAAAAGTACACTTCTAAGTCTCCCCTTGCAGGTAGGTTAGTATACCAGACTGAATTCTGGCTAAAGGAATATGCACAGAAGTGATGTAAGCCACTTTTAAGCCCTTGCCTAAAAACATCCTATGAGATACTCTGGTGCTTTTTTTCTCTTCTGTAGCACCTATGAGATGTCCCAGAAGGTACAAAATAGAGTGCTGTGTAGAGTACTGGGTGGGGAGTGAAGCAGCAGACAATGTCAGGGAAGACTCTGTGGGAAAGACATTTGAGCAAAGACCTGCTTTGCCCAAGCAAGCAAGCAAGCAAGCAAGCGATGAAGCCATTAAAGAGAGAAGAAGAAGAAAGAACATCCGTAATAGATGAAATACGTAGTGCACAAGCTCTGAGGGAAAAAAAGGGTGTGGCACACTGGAGGACTAGAAAGGTCTCAGTAGGAGAACGAAAGGCTCCAGCAGTCTAAGTGTGATAGGCAGTGGCCAGTAGTTGAGGCAACAGATGATGGTGATTTGGACCAGAGTGGAGGCAATGAAGATGGAAAAGAAGTAGGTAAACTCTTTGTATTTTTTAGAAGTGGTATAGACAAAAGTTGCTAGGTGGTCAGAAAGTAAGGAAGAAAAAAAGGGAGGAAATCAATGTCTCCTAAGTCTTTGTTTTGAGCAACTGGTTAGATGGTGATGCCATTTAATTGGATGATGAGACAAGAAAAGTAACCATTTTTGGACATGTTAGGTTTGATGTTCCTGTTAAAGATCTATGCGTAGACGTCTGTGTAGACATCAGGTCTCAGATGTCAGAACTTAGCTCCTCTACACCACAATGATAATGATACACCACTACTATTTACTAAGTACGTATTATTTTTTTTGTAGATTTTACTTATTTATTTGACAGAGAGAGAGAGAGACAGTGAGAGAGGGAATACAAGCGGGGAGAGGGGCAGAGGGAGAAGCAGGCTTCCCACTGAGTAGGGATCCCGATGTGGGGCTCGATCCCAGGACCCTGGGATCAATACCTGAGTGGAAGGTAGATGCTTAACCAACTGAGCCACCCAGGTGCCTCCTGAGTATGTATTATATAGCAGGCATCATGTGACATACTTCACATCGATTATCCCATGTAATCTCACCACACCCCTTCCTATAAGCTAGCACCCCCATTTTGCAAAAGAGGAAATGGAAAGTCAGATTTGGTAAGGCAACTTGCCAATAATATAACTACTAAACAAATAAGTAGTAGAGTTCTACATTATATGGCACGAGACCATATACAAAGTGTTTCCTATCTCCTGAACTAAAATATAAGGTGCCTTGAGCGGAGAAGTGCATCTTGTTCTTACGTCCTCAAAGCACTCAGCACAATGCTTTGTACCTAGAAGATGCTTAGTCAATGCTTGTTGCTTGATTTAATCACTCATGAAAAGAGACAAAATGGTGGGAGGTGAGACCCAAACATGGAAGGCTTTCCACCATACTCTTTGCTCTTCTCTTTCGCCTCCTTATTCCATAGTTCCATTGAACAAGGAGCTGCTGACGCCCTAGCTCACCTTCCTCTTTCACAAGCACTAAGAACACTCTTCAGAGGGGTATGTACAGTAGTCATAAAAGAATGGGAGCACAGAGTCACCAGAAAGGAGGGGTGGGTGGTCTTGGCATAGCTTTCTGTCATTAGCTCATGCTTTTCGATCAGGCTTTCCAGGTTATTGGGGTATTCTTTAGTACATTAAGTCATAAACTCATTTTGTGGTCCATCAAAAACTCAAATCACTTCCAAACAAGAGCTGAAATCATGCGTAGAAAGACTTGAGATCCTGACTGCATTATATTCAAGCAGTTCAAACTGGGAATGGCTTTTCTATTGCTCTCTGACCAAACATTTTAGGTCAATCTTCCACTAGATGAAATAGGAAAAGAATAATTCAAAATACCTGCCACAACCTCACCCTGAATTTGAGGAGAAATGAGGTTACTAGATTCAAGGAGACCATACCACTTCTCAACTGAGGGTCATGAGGAAGTGGTTTGGCAGGGAACATGGTGGCGAGGCTCACATTGCTCCCTCCTCTGGACGGGCCTCTCACTTTTCTTCTTAGGACTCACCCCTGCTAGTCCTTGAAGCCTCCACTCCAATGTCACCTCCTCCAAGGCTTCTGGGAGGGCACCATGCTCTTTTGCTAGGTTTCTATGCCTGTGCTCATTCCCACCTTACTTTAAAAAAAAATGATAAGCTGTGCTACCAAACTCTCTCTCCCCCAACCCAGACTATGAGTTCCTCATGTAAGGGGACTCCATCTTACTCATTTTAGAAACCCTGGGGTTTAATTCAGTTCAGTAAGACACAGTGAGGATCAACAAAGAGCTGCTGAGCTGAATGGGGGACAGACTGGTGCTGTGTGGCCGGAGGAAGAGGAAGCTGTGACACAGGAGACCTTGGCGCTGCTCCTGACTCCCTGGGAGCCAGAGAGTAAGCCCCTTACCCTCTCTGAGTCTGTTTGGTCATCATCCAAAATAATGAGGCTGGACCAGCTCAGCTCTGAAGGCCTTGCAGCTCTGGCCCTGAGCGATCTGAGCGCACAGATGGCAAAGCAACGGAGGCTAATGCATTCATGCAGGCTGGCTCTACAAGGCTTTCCTCATTCATCACAATTCTCAAGGCTGACAAAATCCCTCCCCAAACAATCTCAAAAGGATGCTGCACACAATGAAGGAGAAATAATCACCCTCAATTTCCAAACAGAATCATGTTCTAATGTCTATTAATTGTGTCAGTCTTTTTCCAGCCAAGTGCATATGCCCTGCTTCTCCTGGCTTCTCCCCACCCCGCGCCCCCGCCTCACCTCTCTGAGGTGGAGGTGGGCAGGGGACACACCCGGGTACCTGATGAAAGCGAGGTCCTTCTTCCTGTCATGCACTACAGACAGCTAAACAGCACAAGTGATATTCGGCGTATTTTAATCTCCAGATCTGGCTCCAAACTCAACATTCAGTCCAAAGTCCTAAGAAAACACTGGGAATTTGCAGCAGGAAGTTCTGTGCCAAGAGCAAACCTCAACAGACCTGTGAAGGTCCTCTCCCATCAATGTCATGACTCCAGGAGGCCCTGCACGAAGGTCCCAAACTGGGAGAGGATCTAAACAATTGCACTCAATGCCAAGGCAGGGTCCAGAAGGACAGAAGGCACTGCCTAGTAGGCTCCATTTTTCTAAATGCTTTCAGAATAGATCTTCGGATTTCAATCCTGGTGTTTCCCGGTTAACTGCATTTCCCGCTCCCTCCACATGCCTTTCTTCTTTCCTCCCCTTTGTTCTAGGTCTTTTTTGTACTTTGCTCCTGTGGATTCCTGAATCCACAGTTAATATAAAAACCTTCCAGTGGAAGAGCATTTTATGCTTTCAGAAGTAGACATCTCACCAATATTCTTAAGTATCTTCATATATAAGATGTCCAATCTCTTTAAGTGCACACCTCAAAACAGAGGACCACACCTGCCACATCTTTTGAAGGCTCAATACACAAGCCATCAACTAGATGCACCACGACCAACAAGCCAGGTCCTCAATCCATGATCTTGTTTCCCAACCAACTTTGATGGGATAGGTGTTTTTAGTAATAGCAATGAGTCCTCATCTTACTTAATCAGTGCTGAAATCAATTTTGCAGAATGCATTATGACTGGGTTATGTTTTCTTGCTTCTCTTGTATAATTCCTTCCTTCCTTCCTTCCTCCCTCATTCCCTCCCTCCCCTTCACTCTCCCTCCCTAGATATATTCATCATTTTCAATAATTAGCAATTTACCTAAATTACCTCCATTAGAATGCTGAACAGGAAACTGAAGTCACTCCACAGCCTACTGTCACAGTATCTTATGATGTCTTCCTTAATTCTCATGGACCCACAAAGTTTACGCGTCTAGTAGGTCCAAAGAAAAGTGGTTTCTTACATAAGCTTTTCTTCATACTACTAAGACTAAAATAGTTGAACCTGAAAACCAAACCATAAATATGAGTGTACTCCATTACTGGGGCCAGAGGCCTTTTACATACAAAGGGATGGTATGTCATTTGACTCTATTAAATGAGGTAAAGTGAGAAAGGCGTCTGCAACCAAGAAGTGTGATAAAACGCCACATGAGAATGTAGTCATTCAAATACTGCAGGGTACTTATCACTGTCAGAAGACCCTAACCTTTGGCACAGCAGTGTCCATTCCTCATGATATCATAGTATCTTTCAAAGGTAATGTATTTAAAATACAAAGGTAAGAGTCTGCATTTCTATTATATTGTAAAAACTTACCCACTGAAAGTTAAGTAACAGACTGTATTTCTTTCCTCTTATTGCAATATTTGGAAGCTGATATAAAGACACTTGATCTTATCTTTGTCTAGTCATTTGTAATCACTAGGAGGCATGACATTTTTTCTTTTAGAAGCGGTTTTTAATCCAGCAACCACACTCTCATGCATATAAGATAAGAAGTTGCTTTGGGAGGAAAAAAAATTCAGCGTGTGATATCTCACTTGTGCAGATCTCCAATTATAACTGAAAAAAATATTCATGGGATTATAAGTGTATGAATTATCAGACAATCATCAACAAGGGGCCAAGAGAACCATGAAGGAGACCCAGAGAGAGTGAGCAGCCCAGTTCATGTGTAAGCGGAGAACAGATGTACTATGCGCATCAGGAAATTACAGGAGGCTAGCGTTGCAAGCACAGGCCTGAAGCACAAGCATTATTTTCATGCACCAGTATAGAAAACAATGGAGCAGAAAACAAAGGTTGACCATTTGCTGAAAGGAAATTTCAAATGAGGTCAATTCTTTCACACCCCTATTGGCTCCAATGAAAGCCACCATAGATAAGAAGGTTAGGCTTTAAAAAAAATAACAAAACCAAAAAATGTATTAAACAAATAAACAAAATACAGATTTCCTTTTCTAAAAGGAAACCTTTTGTTTCATAAACTCTTTTCATCCCTGAAGGACTCATGACTTAAGAAATTTGTTCCATGAAGCTCTCTTAAATGACTTTCTTGACCTTGATTACCCCACTCTTATTTAACTGTCTATAATAATTTCCAAGTTGGACCGAACGTGTTTTTATTGCATTTGTGCAATAATAGAGGTGTTGGACCCCCTGGTGTCGGAGCCTGCAGATTCCAAAGAGGAAATGACTCTTACTTCCCTTGAGAAAGCCTTGCCTTCTCCTCTCATTGGCTTATCACAGCCTTGAGTTGGGCCGGATCTGGGTCTTCTTCCTGAGGCTTCTGCCCAGGATGGGCCTCTGGGATGATCCACACCATATCATGGCTGCAGCTATGGACAACGGTATTGCTGCTCCATCTTTAATGTGCCTAAAACTATCTACACAGGCATGGGGGGGGGGGCAGTGTCTTTAAAATGCTGAATCTGACCCAGTAGGTTTGAGTGGGGTCCCAGAGTCTACATTCTTCCCAGCTCCAGGTGCTGCTGCTACTGACCCATATACCGTACTTGGAATCATGAGAAACGGGGGGGGGGGGGCGCAGATAATCAAGGTCTCGGGCCCCCATCTCCTCTGGTGAGCCAGTACATCTAACTGACCCTTGAGTATCCGACCTACTATTTCCCATGAAAGAGGAGATCAGGCAAAGTGTAAAGCGAGGGCTGTGAGAGGAATCAGAGAGCGGGTGAAGGGAAGAGGAATGACCTAGAACTATTTAGATGAGATTATAGAGGAGGCTGGTTGTAGTGAATAGAAGGCAGCTGTGCATAATGATATGATTATATGATTATGATACGATTGGGAAATATAATAATCTATAATAATAACATGTCTAGGAATTCCTGGTGAACAAAAAAACACTAATGGAAAGGTTCATCCAACTGATGGCCCAAGCAGTTCTGAAATGCTTTCCACCTACCATTTTCAGAATTTTTCAGATGACCAGATATTGCCCCCAACAACTATAGAGTACCTCGTGGTGAGGAAAAAGTGGTTAGGAGCGCAGCATTGGAGTCTGTTAAGAGGCCAGAAGCACGCTTTGCCGTCGCTATCAAAGCGAGTTACCTCTCCGGACACAAATTTCCTCACCTGTCAAATGGGATATTAACAACTACAGTTTAATTGTAAGACTTAATTGAGAAATGTGTTATGAAGTACTTAATACTCAATTCATGACAACTCTGAGAAGTATTACTAAGGCAAAATATATGTTCTACAACCACAGATTGTTAGAGTTCACTCTTGAGGTGATGGTCTGGACAATGAGGAGATGGAAAACTAAGACTCACATCAACTCTGTACTAAAACTCCTCCTGAGTGCCCAGGTCGCATCCTTAATGTTGCCTTTCCACCTGATGTCCAACACTGAACACCAAGCAGGCAGTAAGCCAAAGGAATACTTAGCTAATATTTAATTTTTTTAAAGATTTCATTTATTTATTTGAGAGAGGCAGAGGCAGAGCGAAAACCAGGCTCCCCGCTGAGCAGGGAGCCCGATGCAGGGCTCGATCCCAGGACCCTGGAACCTTAACCACCCAGGTGCCCCATGTATTTAATATTTGTAACCCATATTTAAATAAATATTTTCAGGCAGTATTTAAATAATTAAATATTTACTATTTTAAATCTCCTTTTTCTCTTCTACTTTGGTTTCCATGGGAATCTGTACTTACGGGGAACTTCAAAGCATGCTAAAGAAAATCTACCTAGTTCCCAACTTCTGCCTTCCTGATTATTAATAGAATGACAGTTTATTATAGAATGGCAAAGACCTCTGAAACTGCCTAGTTCAACCTGTTCTTCGGAGCTTGGGGCTATGTACGTCATTCTTTCAAGAAGTATTTTAGTGGAGCTCTAATTCATATGCCATTTTATGTCCACTGGCAGCAGTCTGAGAGTAACCCTCTGTTCGCCATGCAATAAAGGGTATGGGATGCATAATAGCTGTTTTCCTTCATATTCACAAGTATTTTTTGCTTAGTCATGGGCTCCCAGATTATTTCCAAATGGTTGAAGTGGCTTAAAGTTCCCCAGCCTATAGCTCAATCTAGTCATATCCACAGGGACATCAGATACCCCGGATCCAATGGGCTGGTGGTAAATGACGACGTACGATGCCAAAGGAGACATCCCAAGGTGAGCTCAACAATCAGGGTGGTCTGAAGGACGGCTCTGTTCACCCCCCAGAATCTAGGCCTGGGAAAAGACCTTAAGGTCTCCCACACCAGTTTCCATTCTTTGGCAATTCATAGTAAGAACTGCCTCAGGGTCCTGGTAGAGGGGAAGGGAAGCTAAGTCAGGGGTTCTGGATAACCTCCACCCAATCAGAACCACTTCCTGTTTATCTATTTATATGTTGGAGTTCTGCTGACAAATTTTTTTTCAGTAGCCTCCATGCCCAGCGTGGAGCCCAATGTGGGGCTTGAACTCATGACCCTGAGATCGAGACCTGACTTGGGATCAAGAGTCAGACACTTAACCAACTGAGCCATCCAGGCGCCCCTGCTGACAATTTTTTTTAACTACTGATGTGGGACATATTATTTTCCAGGTGTCTAAATTCTTTCATCAAATTTATCTATGTATCAGTTACTATGAAGTTTAGCTACAAGTAACTGAGACACAAACTAAGAGTGAATGAACAAGGTACACCTTCATTTCTACTTCCCATAAAAATCCAGATCCTGGGTGGTATGACAGCCCCAGTTATGTGAGACCAGACAGCTTCAAGCTCTCTGTTCCACCTTCCCAGATGTGTTTTTGTCATCCTCACGGTTCAAGCTGGAGTTCTAGCTACCACATCCATGTACCAAGTCTGTGAGAAAGAAGGACACACCTCATTCCTTAGGAACACCTCCCTGAAGACGCATTCTCTTCTCATCTTATCAGCGAGCACTTAGTCACACTGGCTACGCACAGCTCCAAGGAGGCTGGGAAGCGTGGTCCTCGCCACTCTCGAGGCCACATGCCCAGCCAAACAATCAGAATTCTAAATATCTAGAAGTCGAGAGAGAGATGGAAGGGCGAAGTCTCTCTTCTGTCACAATCCATCTGCAGCCCAGTTAGCTGGCTTTCAAAGGTTGGGCTATCTGATTCTCTCCTTAGATCTTCCTTGAGCTGGCAGATGAAAAGGGGACATGAAGGCACCTTGAAAGCTGAGACCTGAAGCAGCAGAGCTTGCGGAATTACATGCTTCAGCTCAGAGCCACTTAGTAGGAGAGCAAATCAATATTTACAGCGCAACACAGACCTAGGTCATGGAGGGAAGGTTAAATTGTGTTTGCCACATTGTGAGTGAGGCATGGAAGGGCTAAGACTCCGTGGAAAGATTCCCATCAACACGGTTAAGAGTCGTCCCCTGGAAAATCGCCCTGACACAACGTATCTCACTCTGAGTTTCCAGACATCCGGGGGAAGCTCTGGCCTGAGAGAGTAAGAACTCTGGCTTCCCCTCTAGGTCCCTGCACCTTGAACAAGACTTAGCACCTAGGGTGCACTGAATGAATCAATGGACAGATGAGTCTGGGACCAGAGACCCAGCTCTGCCTTGGGGCCATCAAGATGACAGGATTCTTGGAAGAGCTAGGAGCAAGATTCACCTGGCAGGAGAGGAAAAGGAGTCCACCCACGTCCCCAGAGGGGCCTCGGGCCTCCAGTGCACTAACAACTAGGTTTCGAATCACAGTGGTTAGCAAAGGAGAACTCTGTTAAGCCCAGAGATCAAGCTTTTACAGGGGATTTTTTTTTTCAAGTTCTTTTCTAGTTTACATTCCATTCATTGTTAGGGGTATTATTACTGCACTTTCTGTTTCACGATTTCTTTTTTTTTTTTTAAAGATTTTATTTATTTATTTGAGAGAGAGAGAGAGAGAGAGAAAGCATGAGAGGGGAGAAGAAGGTCAGACAGAGAAGCAGACTCCCCACGGAGCCGGGAGTCCTATATGGGACTCGATCCCGGACGGGATCATGACCTGAGCCGAAGGCAGTTGCTTAACCAACTGAGCCACCCAGGCGCCCTCTGTTTCACGATTTCTTAAAAATTATTCTAAACCATTCACCAAAGGGCAAATATTATGTGATTCCACCTTCTCGAGGCACTAAGAACAATCACGTTCATAGAGACAGAGAGTAGAACGGTGGTTGCTGGGGGCTGGGGGACCAGGGAAGGAGAGTCATTTCAGGGGTAACAGAGTTTCTGTTTGGCAAGAAGAGAAAGTTCTAGAAGTGGGATGTGGTGGCATTTGCACAACAGTGTGAACATACTTAACGCCACTGGACTATACACCCAAAAATGGTTAAAATGGTAAACTTGATGCCGTGTATATTGTACCACAATTAAAAAGTGAGTCTAAAAGATGAGTCTAAATATTAATTGCATATATCAGAGAACGGCATTTCCTTGCAACTGCCAATATTTTAAGAAGCCTTTTAGCCACAGCCTGTAACTGCTTTGCAAATACTACAAGCGGTTTTTAAGCAATTTATCTTACAACTCACCCCCCGTAGGCAGTGTCCCTTCCGTGTCCTCCAGGAGCAGCTCCTACCTGACTCACCACGCATCCCAGATGCAGCATCCTCCGTGCAGGTCCTCACTGACTCACCAAAGCGACGTCAAATCATTCAGTGATTTACACCCTCCCGTGTTTCCTCCAACACCAAACCACTCACCAGTGTTCACACCAGCTTGCTGGAGTTCAAGAATTCATAAACTCCCACTGGCAACTTGGCATCTACCTGAGGAGGAGGAGGTCTAGAGCCTTCACCAAATTCCCTAACGTGGTAGTTCTCAAACCGTGGGCCCCGGACCAGCAGCATGAGCATCACCTGGGACCCTGATAGAAAGGCGATCCGCAGGCCCCGCCCACATCTCCAGAATCAGAGACTGGGGGAGGGGGGCGGGGGGTGAAGCCCAGGGGTCTGTGTTCTCTCAGGTCTTCTAGGAGATTCTGAGATACATTGAGATTTGAAAAGTGCTGTCCTTAGGGGTCTGTGACCTCCAAAATGTTAAGGACCGGCATGCTCACTAGAAGGGTGAACATAGAACACCAATGCACTTTCCTAGGGCTTCCTGAGTTTTTTTAAGAATGACCTAAGATGGGTCGAAAGTTCCCTCTGCCTGTGGCATTTCTGCAAACACATAATCTGATTATAGCCTTCATGTCCCCCCAGGAAATGAGACCAAAGCTCCCCACACTAGCTTGCTGGTTCATCCCAGGGAAGAAGCTGCGTCCCCTTCTTACCTAACCTGTTGACTCTGGTAAGGACCAGGGAAAGGGAATATTCCACAGCTGTGGCTACCATACAAATCAGGTCTCCTGTCAACCCCCCTTCTCTGCCTTCTTCATGGAAGCTCCCAGAAGGAAGGGCACAGGCTGTGGGGACCTATGATTTCCACTGACCATGGTTAAGATGATTCTGTAGAGGGAACGCCAGGTTTTGGGGTCAGAAGACTTCAGTTTGAGTCTGTTTCTGTCTCTCCCTGGCCTTATGACCCTGAGCCTCAGCTTTCCCATCTGTAAGATGGGGGTAGCAGGTGTTCCTGTGGGAGTCCGAGGACTTGGGAGCAAAAGCAGCCCCAGGTCACGTCTGCATCCAGCTCTACCACAGGTTGGCCACGCGGGACATTAAAACTGGGATATTGAGGGGCGCCTGGGTGGCTCAGTGGGTTAAAGCCTCTGCCTTCGGCTGGGGTCGTGGTCTCAGGGTCCTGGGATCGAGTCTCGCATCAGGCTCTCTGCTCAGCAGGGAGACTGCTTCCTCCTCCCTCACTACCTGCCTCTCTGCCTACTTGTGATCTCTCTCTCTGTCAAATAAATAAATAAAATCTTAAAAAAAAAAAAAAAGAAAGAAAGAAAAGCTTCACACGGGAGAAGGTAATATATTCCAAACTCCAAGAGTCTTAAATTCCTCTTTTGATCAGGAGGTCATTCTTTTCTTTCTCTAAACATAGATCTTCAGTTGGAAAAAAGATGATACTACTTAACATTCATAGAACAGTAAACACTCTTTAAACTAATTTCATCTCTGCCACCTCAGAGAGAAGATGTATAAGAAAATGGCCTGAGTACAGGAAGGTGTTTTGCTTTGTTTTGTTTTGTTTTGAAGAATTTGATGTGACTTGGGCGCCTGGGTGGCTCAGTTGGTTAAGCAACTGCCTTCCGCCCAGGTCATGATCCTGGAGTCCTGGGATGGAGTCCCGCATCGGGCTCCCAGGTCCGCGGGGAGTCTGCTTCTCTTTCTGACTTTCTCTCCTCTCATGTTCTCACTTTCTCTCTCTCTCTCTCTCCCTCAGATAAATACATAAAATCTTAAAAAAAAAAAAGAAAAAGAAAAGAATTTGGTATGACTTTGTGTTAAAGAGGATCCAGAACCGTCCCCCCCTCTGGGCCTGCCTTTGCTGACTCCGGGGACTGTGCAACCACCTGCTAGCAACCGGAAGTGGCCAAATTGCACAACTCCCGATCAATCCTTCCAGATGAGTTGTCGACATACAACCAAATGTTTTGGGTGATGGCGTTAATCTGTTTCGACAGAGTTTGCTCTCTGAAGAGCAGCAGCCTCGTGGGAACCCTACACTGACGTCACCAGAGCAGGAAGGAAAGAGCCGGCAAGATTTGAACCTGATAGAGGTCCCTCTCCTCCCATATTAAAGTCTTCACGAGGCACCGCGCGGCGGTCTTCCTCCATCGCGCGGGAATCAGACGATGTTGGCAGACAGGCACTCACTCCTCTGCCTGACTCACAAACAAACCTACTTTCCCAGAGACTCGACGCTCCATTTTCTGGAGTGTGCTCAATTCCCCCCAGCCCCCACCGAGACTCCGGCACCACCGCAGGCCCCGTGCTTCCTGAACTCGGATGTTTTCAAACTGAGAACGGCCACGCCTTCCAACTCAGGACACTACACACCGTGCTTTGGGAGAAACACTGAGATTGTTTGGGTAGAGAACAACAATCATTCATTCACCCAGAAGAAAGCTTTATCAGGCACCAATTATGACTATGTCTAGGGCATATAATTGATTCATTCCTTCATCTAAAAAAAATGGTTTTTGAATTTTAAAAAATTGAGATCTAGTTAAAATTCTACAAAATTTATCTTTTGGAAATCTACAAAACAATAGTTTTCGAACGTGCTCAGGGTTGTGCAATCATCACTAGGGAACTCCAGCACATTCTCATCACCGCGGAAGAAACCAGGTCCCCTTTTGCAGTCACTCCCATTCCTCGTGTCCCTAACCCGCTGGCACAATCTACTTCCTGTCTTGGTGACGGGTACTCGTCTTTCTTTTTGAGGACCTCCTTAGCACCAGGCACTGTTTCAGGCATAGGGGGACAGCCTGGTGAGCAAAACAAGTTATGGATCCCCCCAAAGGAGCTGCCCCCCAAAGGAGCAATAAATTTAAAACAAAATATGTTTAGTGAGAAGAAAACACGTGGAAGAAAATAGAAAATGCTTGGTCTAACAAATGAAAAAGATAACTCACCCCCTCTTCCACACACAGAGGTGGCACGAAGATAAGCAAAACAGATTCAATCATCTTTTTTCTCAAATGACTTTTCCTGGAAAACCCTAAGTGGGAATTTTCCCTTCCTTCCTCCTCCTGGTCCTCTGGGAGGGCTATGAGGTTCAAACCAAAGAGTGAGAGAGTAAGAGGCAGGAGGGGAAGCACAGCCTGGGCCACGGTCAGGGAGACAGTCAGCTCCAAAATGACCAGAGGGTCTTTCATCCTGTGTTCACGTGCCTTATGCCACAAACCGTCATCTGAGCCCAATCACTGCCCTAAAACCACAGCTCTAGCCCCCAGATAATAAGCTTCTGCCAAAGGCGAGATCATCCCCCAAAAGAGCAGGTTCCAGTCAAAACTTCTGAGTCTTACCCAGACGACCAGGTATTTGTATTTGTATTTGTATTGTATTTTTGGCAAGACGCGATGATGCAATTTCATTTTTAATTTCTGGAGGAAGAGGGTGTTTAGGTCCTACCAGTTCAATGAAACAGAATTTGGATGTGAAATGTCCCGATCGATCAATCGCATTTCAGAAAGTGATTCATAATCAGCTCGCTTTTCAGAAAGTTTGGCTGCAGCTCAGTCACTGCTCCGATCCCACGGCAATCCCTAAGAGACATCGCCAACAAGCACGTGCCGACCACCGTCTCTTGACACATGAATCCTTCCCCATTGTGGAGACTCCAACACAGATCTGGGGTTGAGAGTCAGTGAAGAGAGGGAGTTAGACAGTAACTGAAGTGAGTCTGTGAAGCAGCTTCCTTGTTTGGATCTAGGAGGACCGTACGGCCGAAGTGTTTCATGTTACTACGGTGATCTGACAAGTTATCATCCAAATGACATACTTTCCAGAGTAAACGGAGGCCCCTCTAACCAGGTGAGACGGCACACATTAAGCCTGGACGGTGCAGACCAATGGCGAGAGCGGTGTGGTCGTCCTGCGCATGCGCCTCTCACTAGAGACCCGCCTCCCCAGCCCTGCCTTGGAGCCTGGAATCTGGAAGTGGAAAGCAGAGTCTCCATAATACATAGCGGAAAATGGTAATTACCATAAAGAGATAATCTCTCACGATAGCTCTTTAATGCTCTTCAGATAGGCTCAACTTACCCTAAATACAAAAACATGTTTTGCCACAAACCTTGCAACCCTGTTCCAAGGACTTTATAAGGAGGACAGGACTGAAATGAATAAGTGGTAAGTTAGAAGAGGTTACAGGTCAGTGTGTGTGTGTGTTTGTATGTGTGTGTGTATGTACATACACATGGGCTAAGTGGAGAGGTGTGGCAAGGAAGACAGAAGGTGTAATTTTTTTTTTAATCAATGAGAAATACTTAAAAGCAGGACAACTCAGTCATAGCTAACATTAAAGCAATAGCTCACAACTGCACAACAGAACCCGGAATGATTTTGGGGTAAAAACAGGAGCTACAATCTTTCCCTCGCAGCCCTTTTCTTATGTATTTGGATAAATCAAGAACATAACTAGTTTTGCTAAACTGTTCATATTTCCAAAGGATTTTACCTGTAGAGAAGCTTTCTTTGGAACAATGTCTCTACACTTAAGTAATAGTACTGACATCCTTTACAATAAAAAAAAATGATGTCAGGCCTCCCTCAGGCTAACTAAAACAAAATTATTATGAGGCTATAAATTGCTTATGTTTTAAGTTCTTCCATAGCTATAAAATCGGAACAAATTTATAACTGATAATACAAACAAATCCACAAAGCCAATAAAACCCAAATGAATCGCATTAATTAATCCAACACATAATAATATATTGTTGAAATTAGATTTCCACACTGCGGCCTGGATCTTTGGAGTTTGTTCTATTGTATGTTATTTGATGACTCAATTCTCCAACCACTTTTTGCTATTCAGGCTCTCCATGCAGCTTTCATTGTCACAGACGCTGTCCCATATTGTCCTTTGGACGTGCCTTGGCTGGAAGGCATCATTTGCAATTATATTCACCTCTATCCTGCTATTAAGAAAAACCATCTGATGCCAGGGCACTAATAACACACATGTCATTGTGGGCACGGGGACCTCGCAGCAGCGATCAACTTGATGGTGGTCACCCAAAGAGTCTAGAATGTGCTGGCGTTAAATTTGGTTTCAAATCGTCATTTAGGAAGATGGAAGTTCCCTGAAACTGGAAGGTCCATGAGGTCAGAGATTTGGGTCTGCTTTGTTTGACTCTGTTATGCATAACACTCACAGGGTACCTTACAGGTAGTAAGCATTCACTATCTATGTATTCAGTGAATGAATGACTGAATTCTTAGAGAATTCATGTAACTACAAGAAATAGACCCATGGTCCCCAGTCTCATGGAATCTGAAGGAAGCATATGGACAGAGACTCCTGCCAACGGGCTCAACAACTGCAAATATACACAAAAAAGAATCCACATGTATACTCACTAGAATTTTATCTCCAACTCACTTAAAAAAAATAAAGTATTGCTATGTGAGCAAACAGTTGTGTGTTCCTCTAGAATATCCATGAGGCCAAGGAGGGCTCCTTGTCCCTATCTATTAGCACAGAATTGCTTTTGATTAACAAAACCCAACACCGGCAGATGGTGATACAAAGGAGTAGGACAGAGGAAAAAAGGCAAGAGGAGGGACCTAGAAGGTATTAGATTAGCACCTACTGCAGGCCAGGAGGCACAGTGAGAGGAGCTTGATAACTATACAGGAAACTTTACAAGAACTTCGTGGGGTGGGCTTTCAAGGATCATTTACTTTTTTACAGATACAGAAATTGATGACAGAGATGTTAAACAAGGTTCACACAGCAAACGAGTGGAAAGTTGGTGTTTGAACCCCAGTCTGTCCAATTAAAGGTCCTTCCTGTCTTCTTGGGCCATGCTGCTTCCTTAAAGAAGTGACACATGGCCATGAGAGGGCACAAAAGCAAGTGGTCAAAAAGCAAAGAGATTTCCTTTCCTGAGGGTCAATGGATATATTAAAAAATAAAATGACACTATCCCATTTATTTCTAAGAAACATAGTTAGAAGTGCTTTGAAAGTAACCCCCACAGTCCCAGCCAGGATTTTAATGGGCTTAAAAAATGAGAAAGTCAGGGGCACCTGGGTGGCTCAGTTGTTAATAATTCCGGGACCCTGGGACGGAGCCCCACATCGGGCTCCCTGCTCAGCAGGAAGTCTGCTTCTCCCTCTCCCACTCCCCCTGCTTGTATTCCCTCTCTCGCTGTCTCTCTCTTTGTCAAATCCATGGTGAAAGCCATAAATCTGTCAATAAATAAATAAAATCTTTTTAAAAAATAATTAAGTCAGCCTTTAGTTTATTCTGTAATCATTGCTGTTGGATTGAAAACAGAGAAACAGTAGTTGCTACTACATCTGCAGTTACTTCTAGAACCTTCTAGAATGGGTGAAGGGACACATTTATAGCTTTCACTTCAAGCTTTCTCTCACCTTCAAAGCTAAGCTTTGCCCTATGCACTTTGAATAACACGCCATAGCATTCACCCCTAAATAAAAATGTGTACTTTCTTGTATTTCCCCCAAATATTTTGTGCTCACTTTTGATTTATTGAAGCAAAGCATCAGTGGGACAAAAATGGGTCTGCTTGTGCCAACCACTGGTGCATGGAAGGCTGTACTAACCCGTGGTTAGAGCTGTGCCTCCAGAATCAGGTTATTTGGGTCAGAATCTCAGGGTTGTCTCTTATTGACTGTCTAACTTTGGATAATCTTCATAAATTGGTTAGGCCTCAATTTCTGTATCTATAAAGTGGGAATGTTAGCAGTCGCTCTGTCATCAGGGTCTTTGTGAAGTCATATATGAGAGCACGTGGCCCCATGCCTGTCATATAGAAGAGATAAATGAATGCTAATTATTATATTAGATTATGCCTAGAAAATATTAATGCTAACAAAGTAATACAGGGTAGAAACAAGCCACACCTACTGTTCTAGATTACTCTGACCACAGTTGATCATCACTTAAGTTCAAGTGCATGATACTGTAAACCACCCTACAATTCATTCTTTTTATATGTACTGGTGTCCCCCTAGAACACTTAGTACCATACCATATTTGGAAAAGAAATCATGAAATCTTTTTAATTACAATGGTGAGCAACCACTGGGTGCAAACTCAAAAATGAAAAAAAAAAATAGAGGGCGCCTGGGTGGCTCAGTTGGTTAAGCAACTGCCTTCGGCTCGGGTCATGATCCGGAGTCCCGGGATCCCAGGGACTCCCAGCTCCGTGGAGTGTCCGCTTCTCCCTCTGACCTTCTCCCCTCTCATGCTTTCTCTCTCTCTCTCTCTCTCAAATAAATAAATAAAATCTTTAAAAAAAAAATAGAAAGGTTTACCAAGGTGGAAACTGCTACAGTGATGAATTAATGCACCCACACAAGATCGGGTGCACTTTAATCCATCTGGCTTCCTCTTTTATTTTTTAATTGGAAGGATTTTTGAATCTGTGCCATCATCGAATTGCTCAAAAGGGAAGGAGGGTAGGTGGATCACAGCAGAACCGTAACCAACACTCACAGCTAACTTCAAAGCATCAACAGGGCTAAAAAGAAAACTTCAGAGAGGAAGAACGAGGACCAACTGGGAAGGGAAGATGAGCCATGGCTTGAAGTCTTACTTAAGGTGCTGGTCCCCATAAAGACAAAATCTCCAACACACACAGGGAAAAGAAGGCACAAAAGAACATTCAAATTCCATTATCTTCAAGAGGCGCCCTTTGGGTCTTCTTCTTAGAAGCAGTGATGGAGACCCAGAGGATAATTATATGCAATTACCTAAAGCAAACGGAATTAAAGAGCACCCACGCTGAGAACATAGGTTTTGGTCATATTCCCATTAAGTACACTTTCCCAACTTTAGGCCCTAATTATCCAATGTTTCCATCTCCCCCTGTCTTTCCTCCACAGATGTAGCTCGTTCCAACCTGTGTGCCACTGTGTTCACTTTAACGTTTCCTAGACAAATTCTAATAACAATCACTAACGTTTAATTAGCTCTTCCTATGTACAAGTAGGTGACAACCTCTGTGGGATGGGATCTGCTTTTAATCTAAAACATCGGGTTAACCTATAAACACGCACACTGTGTGTGTGTGACAGACGAGGCTAGGCACTGTAATGAATACAAAACCAAATCAGATGGAAATTCTCCTTCATTCAACCACGTACTCTCATGCTTACACTTACCTCTTGCTGGGCGTTGCACTGGGGAGTGGGACAGAGAAATGATGCTGAATAAAACAATAATGATTCATGTCTGGTAGGGCTCATATTCTAGCAGTTGTCTTGCAAACAGATCTGTAGAGAGCCTAATGCCAGATGGAGGAGGGGAAGACCCACCCACTACCAGGATGGCATAGTGTCGAAACCGACCGAGCCATTATATTTACACTGAATAACCAATAATGGAATCTAATCTGGTGAGCATGTAGATATCCCACCTGGAGTTGAGCATTACCGTCAGCGACCAATACTTACTGGTGATTCCCTATACATACGGCCCACTTGAAGAGCCATCAACATGACCCCTGATCGTGACCCATATCTGCTGTATGGCTGCGGAATTGCGGGCTGGATTTGGGAGCATAGTGGAGAAGAAACTGGGATTATACTTCTGCTCTCCCGAAAACTCTACCCACCCCTCCTGCTTGGCCATGCAATGGTCAACACCAAGTGTTTGGGATTTACACCTCTTTCTTTAACTGTGATACAACATGCATAGCACAAAAGGTACCATTTTAGCCATTTGGGGATGTACGATTCCGTGGCATCAAGTGTATTCACACTATCGTGCAACTATACTTCCTTTCAAATCGCGCCTTCTGGCTAAGGAGAGGAGTAAGTCTGGGGGCTCACGGACATACTTCAAACAGGCGATGCTAAAAGTCCAGCCTCAGTATTTTACTATTAAGCTTATGCACACACACACATACTCACAGACACACTCTTGGGGAGACCAACACGGGAGCAGCAGGTACATTTTCTTAAAGGTCAACTCCGGTTGCCCGGTCACGTCTGCTAGAGGGCTGTGTGGGAGGGGTGAGGCCAGCATGTGCACTGAGTACTTATCATCTGTGGACGAGTCACTTTAGTCCCTGCTCACAGAAATGGAAGAGCGCTCGGGCTCTTTGAGAAGCACCCGGCCACAGACCGTAGCCTCGTGCCGCGTCCCTCCCATCTCTCAAACCATTCGCTGGCCGTGGATACAGGCAGCTGGGCTGGCAGCAGTTACTCCTCTGAGCACCCGTCAGTTCCTCGCGAACGTAATGCACTCAATATTTGATGTGTTCTCACCACGTACAAGAGACACTGTTCCAGACGCTGCTGTGATTGAGTAAGGCGGCTAAGTTCCAACCCTCTAAGGCTGGCAGTGTGGAGGGACGGCAGAGCAGGTACTTGAGTAACTATTCCCCGAGGAAGGAGAGGAGAGCTTCCTGGAAAGAGGCAAAACCGGAGGTATGAAGGAGGTTAAGATCACCATTTACATTTGCTTTAGGCTGGTGTGGGTGAAGAAAGATCAGAGGGTTGGAGGTAGAATCGGGCAGGGCTGAGAGGCAGGGCAGACCTAGCTAGAAGCAGGAATGAAACCCATAGCTCAGGGCAGAAGAGGACCGAGGCTGGGGGCAGATGCACTGCTCAAGATGTGGCATAAGAGATTCTTGGCAAGTATTTTCAGCCTTTTCTTTTTTTTCAAGATGTGTTATACAGAGGCAGAGGCACAAAAATATTGGATCCAGAACAATCTGGGTTCAAATCCTAACCCTGTCATCTATTAGCTGGGGATGTTAGGTGAGTCTTTCAATTTCTCCAAAGGTCATATGCACAAAACAGGGATGAGAACGCTTGCCCTGATGGGCTGTGTGACAGTCAACCAAGATGTGTCTCATAGGGCAGCTAGCAAAGTATTCACGGCACACGGCACGTACCTAATGTATTCTGGCTCCCCCCCTCCTTTTTTTTTAAGATTTTATTTATTTTTTTGAGAGACAGAGAAAGTGAGAGAGAGCATGAGAGGAGAGAAGGTTAGAGGAAGAAGCAGACTCCCCGTGGAGCCGGGAGCCTGATGTGGGACTCAATCCTGGAACTCAGGGATCATGACCTGAGCTGCAGGCAGCTGCTCAACCAACCGAGCCACCCAGGTGCCCCCTGGCTCCCTTTTATCTAAGCGGGTTCTGAGTACTGCAGTGGACGACAAAACCACAGCAGTCAACATTTATTGAAACACGCACGGTATTTGTTGCTTGGAGGCAATTCAAGAGAAATTTAAATCTTAGGGTCCCACTCTCAAGGAATTCATCTAGTGGTGAAGGGAAGGAAATATATATCTGAAAGAGCCCTAAGAACATAAATTACATTCATGGAAAGGAACTCATAACATGAACATTACTTTAGAAACATACCCTCGGAGTGATTACACAATATTCGTTTGGGAAGGCTGGGAGGACCAGCAAAGAAGCAATGGGAGCGATCTCTATAAATCAAGGAAGGGAATCTGAGACCCATAAATACCACAAACATATTTGTTATTTCAGTCCTGCTTATTTACTAGCTGTGTGACCTTACACAGGTTGCTTAACCTCTCTGAATCTCTATTCTTCCAACCGTGAAGGGCAGGTTAATGTCTCTTCTGTCTATCTCACACGGGTGCCGTGGGACTTAAAGAAAATAACTTCATGCACAGGCCATCCATCCATCCATTCTTCCAAACATCCAGAGCCATACAAAGGCAAGGCATCCTTATTACCATCATCTTAAAGAGTACAACAAAATCTCTCCATCAGTAAAACACGGGCCCCTCCCTATCTCCCCTGTGTTTAGGTTAGGACAAACAGAAAACCACAGGAAATTTTACCTGTTTACCAAAAAAAACCCCACTTTATGAAAAAGTTTGAGCCTGACACACACTCATTTCTCAAACTCTAGGTTTTAATGGATATGTTCTGACTTAATTATTCACATTGACAGAGGAACTTAAGCTGCCCCTGCACATGTGATACACACACACATACACACACACACACACACACACAATTATATTCTGCTTAATGACATAAACAGCAATTTTTTCATTCCTTGTTTGCACAGCTGGCAAAACTCACTGACAACAGTCAAAATTCTTATTCTGGGTTTCTGTATAAAAACTTGCCTGAAATCTCTAGAATATTAGGAAAACTGAAAAGATTCCCAACACTCAGAAACGAACAATTGAATTATGAACTGAAAACAGTCTTCCCTTGACATGTTGGTCTCAAAGCCCTGTCTGTCTTCGGGAAAAGTAGGCCCTCGTTACCAGTGTTGCTCTCTCTCCCCACATTAGATCTGGCAGTTAGTACTGGTGGTTTGCAACTTCTCCTGGCGGTGGTCTAGTGGGTTTGAAAGAAAATTATTCTGTAAGTCAGGACAGACCCTGGCAGAAATTCTCGCTTGCTTTCACCCCACAACTGGTATCACCAGGAAAAAACCAAGAGGCTATAAAATCCATGTCAAGCTGGGAAAATGGGTAACCGAGTGACTGTCCCTGGAGGCTGTTTGTGAGCGAGCTAATGTGGCACCTCTTCCTTCCGTGGCTGGCTGGGAAAAGTCCCAGGGGTGAGAAAGTGGCCGCAGGGCCCTGCCCTGGTCCTCTGCACCCGCTCCGTCTCCACGTGGGGATGCTCAGGGAGCGGGTTAGAGCATGTGGGCTCAGGAGCCGCAAGGGTGAGCCGCAAGGTTCCAGAAAGGGAGAGGCAGGCGGCACCAGGAGGGCATGGGGTGGAGGGGCGAGGCCGACTGAGGCAGTTGCCCGGGGATTAACGCGGGAGCCAGGCCCGAATCTGGGCCCCGCCTTGTACTAACTGCGAAAGGGAGGGCTGGTCACGTCACCACTCAGTGTCAGTTTCTCGGTCTGTGAAATGGGCACGGACAGGATTCCGGCTAACAATCAGCATCTGGCCCCAAGTAAGCTTTCACCAGATGGCTGGTGCCATCGTCACCAGCCAGCTGAGCTTCACGGAAGCTACTGACCCGCCGAAGCCAGTCATCTCGAAGCAAGCGGGCTTTTCCTCAAGAACTAACTCCACACGTATGACTAACTGTTGGAATCATGAGTTAATTCATCCAAATATAGCACATGGACACTGTTTCATACTTGTCGTCTGGTACTTCAGCGCCCCTGAAATTTCCTCTCCGGAAGGTGACCAGTGAGGTCCTAGTGGCCGGATCTCTACCATCTCCCCCTTGCTGCCCACTGACTTGGCACAGCACTGCTCAACACGGCGGCTTTCTGTCATCTGAGGAAATCAGTGTTCTTTCGGTTTTCCGAAACTGCAGCCTCCTGGTTCTCGTGCTACTTCTTTGGCCGCTTCTTGGCCCTTGGCTGGTTCCTCGTCCGTGAGGACCAGAAGGGAGGCAGCCACCGTGGTCGCTGATGCTCTAGAATCTGCTTCTCACCTGTGTCATCATGCCTGTTCTGGAATCCTCCCCCCGCCCCGCTTCTCTAGCCGTGTCTCCTCTTCTGAGCATGAGACCTGGCCTTTCCCAGCGTCCATGAGATGACGCCAGACTGGCCAAACATGTCTTTCCTTGCCAAACCTGTGGCCCTCGGCTGTCCTACTGTGAGGAACACCCACCCATCCTCCCAGTGAACCAGCACAGAGCTAGGAATGCAGAGTAAAAGCAGGACAAGCCGGTGACAGGGAGAGCACAGAGCACAGTAGCTGAGGGCTGATGACTCTAGAGTCAGACTGCCCAGGTTCAAGTCCTGGCCCCACCCCCCAGGAGGTGTAGGGCCATGGGAAGTTAGGCATCCCTCTGTGGCTCAGTTTCCACAGCCGCAAACTAGGTATAATAGTAGTCCTGTGACAGGAAGGGTTGTGAGGATCAAATGAGTGGACCCACCCTGAGGACTCAGAAGAGTACCTGCACGGCACACGGCACTGACCGAGGACTGGACACCCCTAGAGCTATTCTTCATGAATATAATAGGAAAATGGGAGTGAGTCAGGCTCAGCAGGCTTTGTAGGCAAATGTTTTATGATCTTTAATCTACTTTCTACTAGTGAATAAACCATGGTGCTTGGCAGAAACGAAGCAATTAATTGGAACCCAATGTTGGCTATGATTAGCAACAAGCCATGTTCTATTTTCCCAAATGGCAACCGGATAAATAGGAGAGATGCTGCCTCCGAGTCCATCAGAGCCAGAGAGGGCATAAAGATCACGTGATGCCATGGCAACCCGACCCGAGGAGCACCCAAAACACCTGGGGAGCTTTTTAAAATGCAGATCCCCAGGGCTCAGGGTCTGAGTTCGTGTCTCAGTAGGTCTGGGCCGGGTCCCAGGAATCTGGGGGATGTCACGCACACTTGCAAGCCACTGATTCAATCCATTTCCTTCCTGCCAAAGATGATGAAACGAAGACCCGGCAGATTTAGTCCACTTCCCCCAAGTCTCAGAGTGAGGAAGAGGCAGAGCATGGCTCACACGTCACAGATGTCTCCACCTGCAAAACCGTCTCTGGAAAGTGAAACAGAGATGTGAATCCTATGCTGAGGGCTTAATCTTCCAAGGTGATTAAATATGAGCATGTCTGTGTCTAGGCCATTAGAAGAAAAGGTAGGTTCTGGCTAGGTTTTCGTGAGCTCTTCCATTTACAGAGAGAAGTGCCTTTGAGAGAAGTTTCTGGCCTTGAAGTCGTTCAGTGACAGTAGGATTCAAGGCCAGTACAAATGAAACCAAAGCCTGTTTTTATACCTTTTTATACCAAGCAGCCTTTTTGAATCCTCTTGTGATGCATTCTTTTGTATATTCCAGGCCAACGGATCCAGAGCTCGGGAATTCAACTCCCGCCAAGCAAAGGATTTCTCTCTGCAAGTTTCTGTAAGGATAAGAACTATGATTCCTCAACTGTGCAGGACAAGCCCCTCTGGTGTTTGGGAAGTAGCTCACAGGCAGCTGTGGTTTGGGCAGTCACGGCCCATAGAAATGGCACGCGTCGTCATTGTGATCAGCACAGGCAACAACAGATTCTGCATCGATGACCTCAGGACTCAAGTGTCCACACCCTTGGCAGAGCCCGGGGTCCTCTCCAAATACTCCCCAAGGGGTCCCACTAGAAAGAGGAGGCCAAGTTTTGTCACTAAGGGGCCAGGGTCTGACATGACCTTTGGTTCAAATAGAAAAGTACTTGAACACTTGAATTCTCAAGTTCTTGAACTTGAGAAAAGTCTCGACAACAGCAAGTGTAATAGAGAGAGGCTCAGAGGAAACCAACTCCAAAACCTACGTGATCAATCTACAGTTGTTTTGGAACGTGCGTCCTGAATGTGAGCGCTGTGTCCAGGCCTGAGCAGAGACCACGATGGGAAAGCTGATATAAGGGTGATTCTACTGGTTCAGAGAGGGCCTTGGTTTCTTTCATTCCCATCTGCCTCTTCCTCTTCTCCACAAGATTGTTTCTTTTTCCTTTTTTTTTTTTGTTCTTTCCTTTCTTCCCATTTCTTCCTTCTTTTCTTCCTTCCTTCCCTCCCCAAATTCCTTCCTTCCTGCCTCCCTCCCTTCCTTCCACTCTCCCTTCCTTCCTCCCTCCCTTCCTTCCTCCCTCCCTCTTTCCGTCCCTTCCTTCCTTTTCCTCTTATGACTTGGTCCGTTAAAGGGCAGAAACCCTATGGAAGAGTGGTACTTTCAGCACACCCTCTTTTCAGAGGGTGTCTGATAAAAGAAAGCAGTAAGCAAGCTTGGTATCTCAAAAGGAAGAACAAGATTTAGAGCAGGAGGTAGATGGGTCACAGAAAATCTTCCCCAACCTCATAATTTTGCCAAGGGCTAACCCTGACAAGATCTTCCAACTATGCCCAATTTTACTATATATAAAAAACAGCTGGGGAGGAGGGGTGCTTTGAAAATGTAGATCCCTAGACTCCAAACCTAGGCAGCTGATTCATGTGGGGTGGGGGGCGGTGGCGGGGGGTGGGGGCTGGAAGCTGCATTCTCAAGGATCTCTTGCCATTTGGATGCACATGGTTGGCCCTAATGCTGGCGAACACAGTCTGACCCCTTCCACAGTGTGGGAAGCAAAACTGATGGATAGTTTTGTTGTTTCTAGCTTTGTGACCTTGAGTAGGTGACCTTAATGTCTCTGATTCGCCATTTCTTGTAATACCTCTCTCACGTGGATATCCTGAGAATTACATAAGGTGGGTGTGAATGTATTTTTTAGAAAATGTAAGGCAACATAAAATGTAAAACATAAATCATCATAATCCATTTTTTTCTTTCTCACTCATTTATAACCCATATTTAGAACATGCTGGCAAAGAGCTTCTGAGGGATTCCAGATATGAGAAAAAAAAATGTTCCTGGAGGCCCAAATTAGGATACTGTGTAGTCCGAGCCAGTTTTCAGCGAAAATCAAATGGTCTCTAAATTTAATAAAGAGCAGCATGAATTTCCAATACAGTGAATTTTAAATGAGTAGCCACAGTGCAAAAGATCAGCACCAGGATGGATGGGGGTATGCTTAAGATTAAAACATCCCACACACTTACAGAGCAAATAGTGTTCATTCTTACTGTACCAAGCAATTTGCTCAGACTGAGCCAAGCTCCTAAATGAAAAACACATTCAATTGAGACAATTTTTATAGCTTCAATAATTTCATCCACTTCTCTTATTAATTATTAAGGAAAGTACCTACAAAAAAGCATGTTTTTGCTTGTTTGCGAGTAGGTCCTTGTCCCGTCCCTGCAGCTGCAGTCCGGAACCCCAGATACAGCTGCCCCACCCCCACCCACAGAGCCCAGGTGAGGTGCCCGGCTTATCAAAGGACCTCCTTGCACACTCCTACCTGCACTAGACCTTCCTCCCAGGAAGGTCAAATGTCCTGTGAATCCCAGAGACAAACCACTGAAGTCAAACTTCTAAGAACTTACGTACGTCTTCACAACAACAACAAAAATGTTTAAGGGTGTGACCAAGGCTGTGCTCTTGAGCAAGGGTTTTGAAACAAAGCATGATTTACAGTTTCAGTTCTCCTAAGTGCAGAGAGACCCAGATGTGAAGTTGAGTTTACACACACAACAGTAAATTTAAAAACCGCTTCAAATTTTCCTTCTCCGCTGTCGCACTGGGACCTAGAGCTCCAGGTTTTCCTTCCCATCTTTTCAAAGGAAAAATAGGTCACAAGCAGCCTTTGTCACAGATAGGGTACTGC
>CM052813.1:9974620-10003433 GCA_028533885.1 Nasua narica
CCCCCCCCCCCCGCCCTCCCAGCCTTAGGCATATCAGGCTTGCAGCAACTGTCCCTTCAGCCTCTATGTTTTCCCAGGACTGCTCCTTTCTGACATTGGGATCTCCATTTTCAGTCTCTATTTCTCAGTGAGACCTATCCCAAGCACCCAATCTAAAGTAGTTGTCTGCTCACTGTTTATCACAAGGCCTATTTAATTCTCTGCATAGGACGTACCTTCAGCTGATAGCTGAACATTTATAGTTTGGCTTATTGTCTCCTTCCTCAAGTGCAAAGTAAGCTCCGTGAGCACAGGCATCTGGTCTGTACCAACTGGTGAGGTATCCCCGGCGCCTAGAACTGCACGTAGTAGGCCCACAGATACTTCCTGGCTGAGTACATGTGGGAAACAGTGACATTGTCTGATCTGGGCTCTGGCATGAATGGGGCTTAGACAAGTGTCACTCGTAGACCCAATGAGTGTACATTGCTGTCCTCAGCTGGACCTAATTTAGTTAAAAAATGAACACAAACTTTCCATTTGTGCCTTGTAAAATTGAATATTATGCATAGCGTCATTATTAGAGAAATGCTGCTGAACTCTGAAACACATCCCAACGACTCCAAGAGTTTTTGACCCAAGGCACAACCTTGAACTTGAATATATGAGAACATATGTCACTGGGCTTGAGTTTCATCATGGCCTGAATTACTCTCTAGAAACAAATTCAGCAGATTAATTCTTAAGCACATTATTGGGGCAGTATCTCCAATGCTACCCTGATCATCTGAAAAGGTTTCATCCGAGTTATCTGCTAAGGGGGATTAACTGGGATACTGGGGCATACTCCAACGCTAACTACCATTCAAGTGTAATTCTAGGTCAAGGAGAAAGCAATCTGTTAAGTATAGGTTATGTCAAAATTTTGTTTGAGCTTTTAAATACAGTTACAATTTTTCTAGGACCAATTGGTAGAGTCTAAATAAAGTTCTCATGCTTATAAGGCCAGTGAAGGGCATGCACACCAATGATGTATGTGGTTATGGGGAGGCAAATTGAGCTTTAGCCGTAAGCATCTACCAAAAAGTGAAGAGGAGCTGTGCTGGCTCAGATTTTGGTCACAGAGGTCTTTCCACTGCATAGGAATAGACTTGATTTTTTATTTGTTGTTGTTGTTATTGTTTTTGACAAATATATGTGAGGAGCTGCACATTTGGTACTGAGCAGAGAGCCCGATGCGGGGCTCGATCCCAGGACCCCTAGAGCATGACCCGAGCCAAAGGCAGAGGCTTTAACCCACTGAGCCACCCAGGCGCCCCATGTTTGGTACTCTTAAAGGATGCCATAACAAGCCTACGGGGGTGATCTGATAAAATTCAAATCAATATCCCTCCATTTTAATAGGTCATCCTCCTTTCCATTAAGGATGAAGAGTCACAATTTTTATAATAATACACAAGCGACTGAGAAAGGGCTACAAACTATACTGTATAAATAAGCATCTCCTCAAAAAGAGGGAAAAGGAGAGATGAAACATTTTGCTCTCTTAATCTGTCAACTGATTTCTGAGAAGCACCTGGCACTCTGGGCCACTTATACGAATGTACTCTTTAAGACTTGGCCAGACCTCCTTCAGAGAGTGGAATAGGAACATAAGCCTTCAAAGCCTAAGAAAAGAAAGAAATATTATGATTTTTCTGCTCATATCCTAGGGCATACCAATATCCATAAAAGCCAACAGGCATCTCTTCTCATATTTATTTACCCAGTAATGCCAGCCATTAAGTCCCCAAAGTTCATAATCCTGAGGCCTCTGGGAGAAAAACAGCCCTTAAGGAAAAGAAAAAAACTTGGACAAATTCAAAATTATTATTTTAAATAATGCTTTTGCTTTGGTGGATTTCTACCTCAGTAATTCCGGCTGTCAGCACTTAAAAGTGCCTTCTAGTTACTATTCAAAACCCTCCATACAATGCTGCACACAGCTGATCTGTTCTTTATTGAGAATAAAACTAATGCACTCTGCGGGCATTTCTTAGAGCACTTCAAAAGCCAGTCATTAGTAAAAACGTAAACAAAAATACACCACATCATAATTACCAAAAACACGGGCACTCTAAATGTGAGAGAGAATTTTTTTTTCAAATATCTCAAAATTACTATTTTTTTTTTAAACTGCAAAGGGTCCCTTTTTTTTTGGTCCTCATTATAACACCGTCTTTAGGCTCATTACAGTTCAACGCAGTTAGATTCACCCCAGTGTTTTTACTTTTCCTTCTCTTGCTCTCAGAGATTCTGAAAAACAGTTCTTCTGTTAACTAGCTCCCTGAGGGATACAGCCTTCCTTAACTGGCCTGCATGGGAGGGCAAGCTTGCTAATTTTGCAGCACACGCCGAGTATTTGTGGGTAGGAGGTGCCTGGTGAGTTCATCTGGACCAGCTCCCACCCTGACTGCAGAATCCCTTTGACAGCACGTGCGCCATCTGGGTGTCAATCCATTGTTATAATCCCAGCGACTTTCCCCGGTGACATAATGGCACCCTGAGTGGAAACTGCGTTAATGCTACTCAAAACACACGTGACATCTACCCCTAAACTCCAGAACCAGATTTTCCCTTCCTTGAGAACAAATGCTCTGTTTCCCTTCCATGACCCACAGGGACTCTTTGCCACCCCCAAAGCAAGAGCAACCCCACAAGAGAGAATGAAGCTTGAGAAAGCAACACAAAGAAGTTCCACAATTCAAAAAAAAAGGGCCCAAATTCCTCCTTTTATGTCAACACTCACTTTAATAAAAGACATGACAGAAGGGCTGTGACCAGGTGGGGGCGGGGAGATACCTGGTCAGCACAGACAATCCTGAAGGGGACTCCAATGACCCCGCCTTTGTGTAATCCCCATCCCTGCTCTGAGTGTAGGCCTAACATGTAGCTTGCTCCTAACCAAGAAAAGACGGCAAAGTTGATAGGGTGTCACTCCCATGACTCTGCCAGTGAGAGGTCCTCCTTGCTAACTTGGGGCAATAAATATGCATGTTGAGAAGTCTATGGGGCAAAAAGCCGTGGGTGGACCGCAGGAAGCAACCACCAAAACTTGGGCCCTCCGTCCTAGAGCCCAGGGAAATACACTCTACCTGAAAGAAGCAGATGCCTCCCCAGTCAAAGCTCCAGATGAGACCACAGCCCAGGAAACACCTTGACTATAGTCTTGTGAGACCATGAACAGAGGACCCGGCAAAGCTGTGCCCAGATTCCTGACCCACAGCAACTGTGAGATGAGAAGTGTGTACTGTTTCAAGCTGCTAGATTTGTGATATAAGCTGTTATGCAGAAATAGGAAACTAATTGGCTGGGAGAAGAAATGAGGGTGACAAGCCCTTCTCTGCCCACTCTGAAAAGGCACCAGGATCATTCTAAGTCTGGCTACAGAGTGCTTTGCTGACATCCCGCCTCTGCAGATAATCACAGGAAGAAACAATCAGACAGTGCTGGACTGAGCCAGCTGAGCCCGTGTCACCCCCTCCAAAGGATGCCTATTAGCTTCATAGATGTTCTGGATCCTGCGATGGAAAGCTTATTAACCAGAGGAACTTCTTAAGCTGACAATGAAAAATAATGGCCATGGTGACATGTTCTAAAATCTTATTATACTATAAAGGGAACTTCTAAGTAGCTTTACTTAAAATTCCTGGAAATGCAGAACAGCGAGACAATCAATTTGTCTTCATCGGCCTATAGCTCATGTTTTGCAAATAAGCTTCCATTAAATCTCTATACCTGTGAGTCCATATCATGTTTCTGGCACACAAGTGAATTAAAAAGAAAGAATGCCTAGAGGAGCCTTCCACTTCGAAGGTGTTTTTACAGAGCTACAAAGCTTCATGTATTAATCTCCACTTATGATAACACTTAATCACATTTTTTAGGCTTCCAATAATTTCTTCATCACTTTTTTCATAGATTGACAACTTCAAAAATTACCACATAAGGCTACTTATTCAAACTATATTAAAGGTAAAAAACAAACAATCAAACAAAAAACAAAAAAAAACCCAAACTATATTAAAGGTAACTTCAGAATATGTAGCCCCTATCATATGTGAGGCATAAATATAAGAATTATAGCTGAAGTCTGAGTTGAAGCCAATAATAACCCTTAAATGTATGTTCAGGATTTATCGGGAGTCTTCTCCTTCTCTTATTTAATGTCAGTGCCAAGAATCCGGTAACTGGCAAGGTTATCTAGCTAACATTTGGAATACTTAATTCTTAGTTGAAATTTTACTACAGATTATGATGAGGCAGCTGATCCTGATATTAACCCATTCCTGATATTAATCACGATACAAGCTATCCATCTGGATAACCTCTAAGTTTCCTTCTAGTGCTAATAGTTCATAATTAATCTTACCTTTTGAGTAATATTTATTAAGCACCTATAGGTATAAAGTAAAAACAGATATAATATCACCCATATAATGAAGATACCAGTTGCATAAAACGGAGTCAGAGTCCATACTTTGTGTATTGCAGAGGTTGGAGAAACTTCCAGAAGGACAAAGCATGGCAAAGGTCTGGACACTGGCAGTCCAGGTGAAGAGTCTTGGATCGGCTATGCTCAGGGCAAATGGAAAGTCTCACATCTGGGAGTTTAGTCAACTTAGCGAATATAACCGTCAATCATTCAACAAATACTAGCTGAGCACCTACTATCTATTAGCGCAGTTCTGGGTTTACAGCCATCAATAAGCCTGACAAGGTCCCTACTTGCTTTCTTGGGGGATGGGGATCAAATACTTCATGAGCAAGCCAACGACTGGCCATGGTAACTTCAGATACTGGAAAGTTAATTCAAGCGAACGTAGTAGTGAGGTCCCACTCCTTGCCAGGCAGTGCTGTGGCACCGGACAGTCACTGTGAGCGAACCAAACACATGCAGGCTCCCTCCCTCACAAGGATCACATTCTAACAGGAGAAAGGGATAATAACACAAGTCGTAATACGCAGGTAAATTATGCACTGTGCTATAAGGTGATACGTGCTATGTTTTACATATATATACCTATATATTGTAAATATATATAAAGAGCAGGACAAAGGCAATTAGAAGCGCATGTGAGGGGGCAGCGGGTCACAATTCTCAATGGGGCAGTCAGGGCGACGCCAGTAAGGAGGTGACTTTTGCGTAGATTTGAAGGAAAACACTGTGCTCTAAAGGAAGTCAATGGGGTCAGAGTAGAATAACTGCAGGGATTTGTGGGGACGGATGTGGCCTGCAAAGTCTTTGCAGAGAAGATGGTGTTTCAGTTGCGACCTTCTGTCTCAAGGAAGAACCCGACACAAAAAGACCTGGAAGCAGAGGAAATTGAAAACACAAAGTCCCTAAGGTGGGACTGAGTTTAGACAGAGGAACAGAGAGACAACGAGGGTGACCGAGTGAACAAACAAGGAGGTAGGGCCAGGGAGGTCGGCAGGGGCCACATCATGCAGAATGAAGTCAAAAAGCTCATCTGTCATCTTCAGTGTTTTCCCAGCTCTGCGACATTGTCTGCGGATTCTGTTCATCAGTCTCGAACATGTTCTATCATCTCCTATCTTTAAAGGACCACCCATCCTCCCAGTTGCCACTCAATGTCTTTATCCTTCCCAGCCAAGTCTCTCCAAGGAAGAGTCCAGACGTGCTGCCTCCACATCCCGCTCCCCCCACATGACTCTTCAGTTCCCTCTAATCGGATCCCTCCCCTAACGCTGCTGCTGCTAAGGCCGCCAATGATCTCCACACATCCAAGTCCAAAGGCCACTTGTCCTTAATTTACCCAACTTACTGCTGTCTTTGGCATTGATGACCATGCTCTCTTTCTAGAAATGCTCCCCTCTCTCCAAGACACCACAGCCATCCTCATTTTGTCCAGAGTCTCTGGCCTCTCCTCAGCCTCTCTTCTGGGGAACGACCCACAAATAAATGTAAGTGTTCAGGGGAAAAAATACTTAGGGGCTTTGGTTAAATAAAAGCACATTCATCAGCGTTGACAGGCCTGGCCCAGGGCAAGTGTGTGAGAAACACTATAGTGGAAAAGATGGAACCAGTGCAAGCAAGACCTGGACACCCTAACTGTGTGACCTTGGGCAAGAAATTGTGTCTCCGGGACTCAGTCTTCTTGTCTGTAAAATAGGGATTCTAATAGCTGCCTTGCAGGGCTGCTAATGAAGGTCACATACTTTATCCTACTCAAGTCCTCCAGTGAGGGTCTCGCATTTGGTAGATGCTATTCTGTCCCCATCCTTCTGAGGCTGAAAAAGAAAACCTTCTGTCTGAATAATAGAGGAAAGAAGAACAGCATTAAAGGGGGAGAGAGAGAGAGGGAGAGAGAGAAACCACCAGGAAACTGTTCTAGGTGGAGTCCCTGCTAGTGACCCACAAACTAATGAAATCCTCAAGTGTAGGAAGAGATTTATAACAGACAAAACTCTTTCCAACAGTCAACCGGAAGCAAATATTCATCATTACTGAACACTGCAACATCCCTCCTCAAACGTCTTTTATGTGCTTGGACTTGATTGAGTCGGAGGCTGTACGGGGCATGAATGCAGCCCCAAGCCTGCGCTGCGATCCCACCTCCCCACTTCCTAGGTGGGGGGCTGTGGGCAGACACCTCAGGCTCCCTGCGCTTCCTCTTCCTCAATTGTACTATGAGACTAATTACAGCATATACCTCGTGGGATTGTTTTGAAGACACAATGAGTTAATGTAAAGTATTCAGAATACTACCTGGCACCAAGTCAGCTCCTAATGAATATTTAGATGAGAACAATGACAACTGTTTTTGGTCCCGCTATCTCTGGTGTGCTCACTTCAAACCCACGAGGTGATCTGACATCGGGTATCTGAATTACTCATTCATACTTGTCGTTTTCCTGTATGAAACAATCCACATTTCTATGTATTATAGGAAATAGATGTGGTTGGGTATTTTCCACTGGCCTCTCCGGATCTACTCTCCCTCTGTTCTGTGTTCCAGAAGGCTGACCTTCTGCCTCAATGGGCTTCCTTATCCTCTGACTTCTGGCTGGATTCAGCCCATGGGAGGTACTGGCAGGAGACAGAGGAGAGGAAGGAAAGTGAGCTCCGGGTGTCGATTCCTCTAGCTCCCTCTCTACGGGGTCACAGGCGGGCAACCTCTCCCGGAGGCCACAGCTCCAGCCAGGGTGCTGGGCACTCTCCTCAGGGTTCGATAATCCTCTTCTGGCCTAGCTGTGCCTAAAGACTCCCCACTGTTACAAGCTCCAAGACGTTTCACCATATCTTACTGTTTTCCTTAACCCTGAGCATATGGTTTAAATAGCCCCTCCGTTAAACTCCATTCAACTCTCCTAAATTACCTTACTGCTGGGATCTAGAGTGACCCATCAATTGGGCTTCGGTGACATACAGCCACGTAGAATGTGCAGGAAGGGTGGTAGGACCCTGAACACCGTCTGTAAGCAAAAAAAGATCAGTTGAGCCAGAAGGCTGAGACACTCGCCCAGATCACTACACTCCCAGCTCCTCTCATTGAAGCTGGTCACTTACACGGAAAACAATCCTCTCAGCATCCACTGTCCTCCCTGACCTTCTATTCCGGTAAATGCTATTCCCTCTGGCAACTTGCAGGATAAGAGGACTTTCTGGTCCTCCAGCTCTCAAATAACCAGAGTTTCCTCACCATCCACATTCAGTTCCACCGAGGCATTCGGGACCATGCCCTTGAGAACAGGTTCAAACACGAGTTTTCCCCCAGCACGACCTCACCTCTGCCAAGCTGACCTAGAGGAAGAGGAGTTAAAAGATCCGTCCTGCAGCTCTCCCTGCGAACAATCAAGCCGGCAGCAATACTGAATGCCCCAAGGCTGCGACTCTTAATTATAACCAGAAGCTTGATTTTAGAAGGTGACACCAATAGTAGCTTTCAGCTCGCAATATGAATTAATCATTAATTGCATTGTTGGGTCACACTCTAACTCTCTATGAGAAAATTACTCAATAGGTGTTTGTGGCCTGTAAACCATTGGCCGGTGAACACAAAGGCAAGGTGTGTCTCCGTACCCTGGAGCAGCCGACCCAAGCTAAAGACAGTCCTAACATGGACAGGTCTCAGCACAGAGAAGCTGTGTAACACTCTCCGTCAATTTAATGTGGACCCAAAACACATACAAGCAAAAGTGATCTTCTCTACGGTCATAATATTTTAAAAATCATGATTATAAACAATAGCGCTGAAATTCCATTTTGGTTCGGAAAAATGGATCATGGGTCTACAAATGGAGCCAGAGAAGAGGCACTCAACCTAGGGAAAAGAGAACATGTGAGGCTGAGAAAGGAAGAACATTCTGGAAATGCAGGCTGACCACATTGTTCAAGGGGGGCACACAGTTCACGAATCATGGCGTTAGCACGAATGCCTCCTTGCAAAATCCACAACTGAGCAGCATTAGCAACCTCTGAAAATGGTGTTTCTTCCAAAATACCACACGACTGATGAGCTGTAATATTATTTACTCAAGAGATACGCTGAACAGCTGCATACACATCAGATTTTTTTTTTTTGTATAGAGAATCCTACTTCAGGTGCACTAAGGAATCAAGCTTCATGGACAAAACACTCACGTGAATACTTTGTAAAGTGAAGAGTAAAGCCCTTGCCCCTGGCCCTCCCTTCCTTTCTGTGTATGAGCTTAAGCAGTTGCCCCTGTTTGTGTGCGAGCCTGCTAGGCCCGTAGTTGGATGGTTTACGGAACCTCAGGTTTCAAGTCAGCAAAAGGCTCTAAAGTGATCAAAAGTCACATCAAATCTTTACCAAGAAAAGACAGTCCTGGAGTCCGACTAAGCAGAGACAGAAAGCTTGTATTCAAATGCTTCAGTGCCCGTTCAGGAGGCTAATGGAATAAAGATAAAAAAAAAGATTTAACCTTTAACGAAGTCTCAAGAGAGTAACGTAGAGATTCAGCCTGAGACCGGGCTTCTCCAACAGGTGGGGCCACGTCCTACCTATGGGCCCCTAGAACCGCAGGAGAATTTATGGAGGTCTTAATTTCTATGATATCCAATCTTATCACTTATTTTAGTCATAAATGCAAACAAAAACAAAAAAACCCCAAACCCCAAAACCCTCTACTTTGTAGGGATAGTTTGCAATTAAAAGATATTGGTCTTGTATTATTTTCATCTATTCTTTTTTTTTAAAGATTTTATTTATTTATTTACTTGAGAGAGAGGGCGAGTAGCGCAGGGGAAGGGGGAGGGACAAAGGGGGTGGGGCAGAGGGGGAAGGAGAGGGGTAGAGGGAGAAGGAGAATCAGGCTTTTGGCTGAGCAAGGGAGCCCTGTGTGGCCCAATGAGGGGCTTGATGCCAGGACCCTGAGATCATGACCTGAGCCAAAGGCAGACACTTAACCGATTGAGCCACCCAGGTGCCCCTTCATCTCTCATTCTTAACCGAGGTCTGGTGCTCATTGGGGTTATATGAAGTTACAAATTTTTCTTTTTTAAGGATTTTTTTAAAGATTCTATTTATTTGACAGAGAGAGAGATCACAAGTAGGCAGAGAGGCAGGCAGAGAGAGAGGCGGAAGCAGGCTCCCCGCTGAGCAGAGAGCCCGATGCGGGGCTCAATCCCAGGACCCTGAGATCATGACCTGAGCCGAAGGCAGAGACCTTGACCCACTGAGCCACCCAGGTGCCCCTTAAGGATATTTCTAATTGAAGGAAGTATCAGATTTTTCTCTTCTAAAGGGGAGCTGTAATCCCATAGGACTGAACTTGAATGGGACGTACCAGCATAAACTCATGATGTATTTTATCTTGAAAAAAATTACGTATCACCAATTTTGCTCATTAAATCGGCCTAGAAATAACGACCGCCCTAGTAGCAATGAGTGCCCCCAATGGGTTGTGGTCTTCACCACTTTTCCTAAAAGAAACAAGATTCTTAAAAGAAATAGTTGATTCCAGGTCTGGTGTAGGAATATGAAAAATGAACCTGGAACATCAGATCACACCAGACGCAAGGGAGCTAAAAGGGACTACAGGATTCTGTCAAAAGGATTCAGGAACCAACCTACTGGCTAAACTGTAATGGATTAAAACACAGCAAACATGTTTAAATTCATGGCACTAAAGTCAATAGTCACAATAAAAACTTCTCCACCCTGGTTACCTCTGGAGAAGGTGAGCAAATAAACTCCTTATTTCAAAAACTGGTAAAAACAAAGAAAAAGAAGCAAGCAGTTACCCTGCCTTGCCAGTGTGAACTGTAATTAAAAGCAACCGGATAGCTGACATGGGGAAATTTCGCTACAGAAGACATACACCTAATAAATGAGAGGATGGTAAAATGAGAAAGTTGTCATTCGGTAATGTCCAATCCATTAACAGATTTAGAAAAACCATTCATGAAATAGTCTTGCAAACAAATAATTGAAACTAAATCCGATAAAACCTCTAGATCTGACTACCAATTTATATAAAATGCAGAGAAAGATAGCACGATGAATGATACCACAGGGGACTGCCAACAAAATATAGACTCTGGGACATCCTATAGGAAAATTGGTCTCTTTGTTATTTTTACAAAGAAATTACAAAGGAAAGAGAGAGATAACAGAAAATGTTAATGATAGCCTTACGCAGATTTGATGCCAGTCTACTTTGCAAGGTACATTGACAAAAAAATTCTAAGACTCTTACACACACACATCCCATATGCACATATAAACACAAAAACTGCTTTAAAAATTACTAGAAGTAGTTTTCTAGTTTTAGAACATAGTATTTTTGATTTGGAAATCATAAAACAGTGTGGACCCTCTTACTTGGGAAATCAAGCAAATGTGGAATACTTGGCATGGTAATCCTCATCTGAGGACCAACATCCCTCGGGGGAGGTTTAGAACTGTTGGGATCTGTATAATTTGCACAAGCTTGCAAGGAGTCCACATTTGTTGATTTCTTAGTACAAAGCTACAGTAATCAAGACAGTGCGGTACTGACATAAGGATAGACGTACAGATCAACAAACCAAAACAGAGTCCAGAAATAGACCCACCATATATGGTGAGTTGATTTTTGACAAAGGTCTAAGATAGTTCAAGGAGGAAAAACCGTCTTTAAAAAAAAAAATGGTACTGGAACAACTGGATATTCATATTAAAAAAAAAAGTTCAAGCCTTACCTCTTACTACATACAAAATTAACTTGAAATAGTCAGAGACCTAATATAAGAGTGGGAGCTCTAAAACTAGAAGAGAGAAAATACTGACTGAGCCTGGGTGGCTCAGGCAGCGAAGTGTCCGATTCTTGATCTCAGCTAAGGTCTTGATCTCAGGGTTGTCAATTCAAGCCCTGTGTTGGGCTCCACACTGGGCATGGAGCCTACTTTAAAAAAATTAAAAATAAATAAATAATAAAACATCAATAAAAATGAACTACTCATCTACGCCGCAGTATGGATTAATCTCAACGGTATTATGCTAAGGAAAAGAAACGAGACATAAAATGTTATATGCCATTTGATTCCCTTTGTATGACCGTCTTCAAAACAGATCTGTGGTTGTCAAGGGCTGAGGCTGAGGGGAGGGGATGGACTACAAAGGGGATAAGGGAACTTTTGGGGGTGACATAAATCATGGACCTTGATTTATGGTGAAGGTTACAAAACTGCATCCATTTGTCAAAACCCATCAAACTGCACATAGCACAAAAATGAATTTTATGTACATACATCATAATTATGTAATTATATTTATACATTGTAATTTGTAAGAAAAGGGTAACAGCTGGTCGTGAAGCAAGCATGATGGAAACTAGAAATACTTCCCTAGGCACCAACAGCTATTGTATTTGTTGAGGCCCGTGGCCCTCCTAGAGGACTTTCTTTACCTGCCCAGTCCCAATGACCTTGCCTTCCTCAATGTCAGCACAACAGCCCCTCTTCCGTACCTCATGAGGCATAAAACGCTGTCTGATTTGGTGACCAGTGATTTGAAAGAAATAGGAGCTCACTTACGTTGGCCTAAGTATACATGAATTTACGAACAAGGACACGGATATTTTACAAATTTTTAAAATGGAGTATAGCTGGCCTCAGGAAGCCCTGAGACAAGAATTGGCACACCTCTGCTCTTCCTCAAGATCCAATGGCCTCTTCTATTCATTTCTTTCCTGTCATATTTGCCTCATGCTTCTTCTCTCTCTCTCTCTCTTTTTGTTTTGTTCTGAAAACAAAAGCTAAACAAGCTGGCCCAGATGTGCCTGGCCGCTTCACTTTACAAAGTCTTACACCCAAATTCTCAGGAAAAAGAACTAGATCGATTCATCTTGAGATCTATTTGGCTATGGATACAGAGCTCATGCCCCAAGGCCCAATGTCCAGTGACCAGGGAGGGGCTGGCTTATGTGACAACACTATGGAAGGGAGATATAGAGTGGGGTAGTAACGATCAGCCTCCTGCCCTATGAGGCCCTACCTGAGCTAATACTAAGCTTATACTATTATCCCTTATTTTCTTATGATTTCCAAGGAATCCAACCATGCTACTGCCTCAGTACCTTTGCATTTGCATTCCCTTTGCCTAGAAGGCTCTTCCCATAATCACTAACAAGGCTGGCTCTTGCACTTCATCAGGTCTTTGCTCAAATGGTTAGGCCTTCCCTGACTGCCCTATTGAAAACACCAACACCTATGTCACATTCTTTGCCATTATTCTGCTCTATTTGTCCTTGGAGTACTGTAAGAACTTGACATCATGATATATATCTACTTGTTAATTTACTTTTTTCTCCACTAGAATGTAAGCTTCATGAGAGTGAGACTTTTATGTTTCCTACTGAATCACCAAGACTCTCAGTAACACATACAGAGTAAATGTTCCACAAATATTTGTTAAATAAAATGTTAATTTTCAGACATATCTTAATTCAGTGACCATTACCACAGTCCATTTATCCCCAGTGATAATATCCCATAGTGGGTATTCCCTACCATGTCTATGGTATTTTATAGTCTTTCAAGGTTGACACCAGATTTTTTGTTCCATTCCCCCCAAATTCTATTATTGTAAGTTCTCAATAAAAGACTTGACTCAATTCCTCTTAACTATTTAATTACATTCTGGCAGTTTCAACTTGGCTTTAGGGAAACTTCGAAGACCCAAATGCTCTTACTAGAGAGCTCTATTTCCAAAGGCCTAGCAGTGCTGTTCTTCTCTTTGCAACTCAGCATGTCTCTTTCCAACATGGCACCTCAAGAGTTTAGGCTTCTTTAAACATACTCAGGCACAGCACAAAGACTTGTAAACAAAAGAAGCTTAACTAGATTGGGATTTAATGATTGATCATTCAGTAGATAGGAGTGAAAAATTAAAACATTTGTTCCAAACAATTTAATAATAGTGGGGACATAGCACAGTTGCATACATTGGGGGCTAGAGCCAGAAGAGATAAACAATACTCAGTCCTTAGACACTGCCAAGGGATAGACTGTTCAGTGCAGGGATTAAACATCCACACAGTTATTTATAATAGCCAAATTAGGGAAGCAGCCCAAATGTCCATCAATAGATGAATGGATTAAGAAGATGTGGGGGAGCTATATACATATATACACACATGTACATATATATTTATACACACACATATACATATGTATACATACCGTGGAATATTACTCAACCATAAAAAAGAATGAGATCTTGCCATTTGCAGCCACACAGATGGAGCTAGAAAGTATTACACTAAGCGAAAAAAATCAGAGAAAAACAAATACCATTTGATTTCACTCATATGTGAAATTTAAGAAACAAAACAATGAGCAAAGGGGAAAAAAAGAGAGAGAGACAAACCAAGAAACAGACTCTTAATTATAGAGAACAATCTGATGGTCCAGAGGGGAGTTGGGTGGGGGGATGAGGGAAATAGGTGATGGGTATTAAGAGTGCACTTGTTGTGATAAGCACCAGGTGATTTATGGAATTGGTAAATTACCATATTGGACACCCGAAACTAACATAACACTGTATATTAACTATACTCAAATTAAAATAAAAAACCCAATTTATACAGCTGGAAAAATTTTTTTTTCAAATCCACATAGATAACTAAAAGCCAGATTATAAGAGGGTACTAAGAAAAAAAAATCTCAAAGTCAAAAAGGGTAGAGTGAGAGATTATAGATTGTGACGAAATAGGTATCAGGAAGGAGGTAGTATATATAAAAGGCCTTGAAGAATGCAGAGGCGAAATATTTAAAACTGAATTAGAATGTGAACATTACATGTAAAACTATGTAGGTGTGGTTAAAACAGTATTTGGAAGAATTTGGGCTTTAAACACATTTATCACATAACGAAGTTTAAAAATAAATGAGCCAAGCATTCAAATTAAAGAGTTAGAAGAAGAAAAAAAAAGCATGTCCAAATTAACCAAAAACAGAAAATAAGGTAGAAATCAATAAATTAGAAAACTACAAAAACAAAGCAAAACAAAACTAGAGAACTACAAAAACAAGATTAAAAAAATTAACAAAGCCAAAAGATAATGCCTTCAAAAGATTTTGTGAGATAGATATCTGCCAAGACTGACCAGAAAAAAAAAAAAAAAAAAGAGGAGAGAAGATTCAAATAAAACAGAATGGAAAAGGAGAAATTACTACAGACACAACAGAGGTTTAGAAATTTTAAAAAGTGGAGGACGATTTGACAAATGGAGATGGGGGAGGGTGCCCCAGGTATAGGACACAACGAGAACAAAGCCTGTGGGTGGTCGAGTTTGGGAAACAATAAATAATTAGCCCGAGTAGAGGAAGTTGGGGGGTGTCTGTTTCTGTTGAGAACTGTGAAATAATGCTGGATAGAGAGCCAGGGTCCTAATGGTGAAGCCAACTTTATTCTCTGAGTAGTGGGGAGCCACTGATGGCTTTTGAGCTGGGGTAGGTAATAAGAGCTGTGCTTTATGAAGACGTCTGTTTGCAATGAGGAGAATGCCAGCGACTGTGATTGTTTGGGGTGGAAGAGGACAAGGGTCTGAACAGGGGTCTGGAAATGGGGCCCCAGCAAATAACACAGCACAGGGTGGGGAAAGAACCTACACAAACTGGCAAGTGACCAGAAGTCTATGCGGAGATGGAACTACAGCGAGATGGTAATCCTCAAGATAACAGTTTCAGATGGACGTTGGACTGCAAAGGAGATAAAAAGAACTTGGGTGAGGGGTTGAATAACTAGAGCTTCTAAATTCTTCATTGTTTACAAAGCATTTTTCATCTTATCTGATCCTTCCTGACCTGTAAGATAGACAGGTAAGAAAGCCTTGATTTGTACCAGCCACATGAGCCAACAGGATTGAAGTCAATTCTTCTACCATGATTGTGATAGACGGTCATTTGGCCGGAAACATCGAGTAAAGGAAGGACTCACGACAACATGGCACTTGTAAAACACCTTTCCTTCATTTGGCTCCCCACTGACTGAACTTTGTTCTGCGTTTGGTGAGTTAACCATTTCACGAGTCTAGGTAAGCCAGGCAAGACAGCCTCCCCAAACAGGAGAGAAAAATCGAGATATTGGCTTGCCCAGTTTTCCGCGAGGCTGGAGAAACGGCCTGAGACCTGGGCTCTGCCCATCAGGCAAATGAGCACAGAGGCAGACTCAGGAGCTGGTGGTGTGGAAGGAGACGGGGAGCCCACGGTCTCCGCAATGCTGGCAGAGGAGATCGTGGCTGCAAGGCTGAGTACCTGGCACAGGGGAAGCTTCGGGGACAGTGACAGTGGGGCCAGTGGCTGGTAAGATCCTGATATGGAAGCCGCACATCATGGAGAGTTCAGAAGAGATGGCATTTTCTCGCCACACTGGTTCCGAGGCTTGGCCTTGGCTGCTGTTCCAGGAAGCTCGGCCCCCAGCTCCCACTTCTCCCAGCAATTCTGAGAGCTAAATGCATCGGGTAACTCTTTGGCCTGGTCAACCAGTGTCACTTTCTATTGCTCGCGTCTAAGAATCCTGGCCCACGGCCTCTGTTCTCTTTTGCTTCAAATCCTACAGGTGTATAGTCACTCCCTAATCTCACAACCAGCTGAAAGCAAGTCCTCTAACACATAAGCAAGCTGAAAATAGGAAAGTTTTATTTTGATAAGCTCCCAGATTTATTTATAAGCTCTCTAGATTTATTAAAACTTAGGCTATTGCTGAGCAAAAAGAGAAAGGATAAAAAAAAAAACAGCACGTATGCAGTATTTTTGTCACATACCCAGGAAAAGATTACACCATCATCTTAACGATCATTATCTTGGGCTAGTAGGATAATGAGTCATATTGATTTCCTTCATTTTGCTTATATATAGGTAATACGTTTTCTACCGTAATTCTTGTGTGATAGAAGGGTATTTTAGAACATACAGAAATTTGTTTGGTTTGTGTGTATGCGTGTGTGTGTGTGTATGCAGGTATGCAATTCGCTACCTTCCGTGGCTGTCGGAATGTCTCAGGAACAACTTCCTTCCCGTGTTCTGATGCTCCCATGAGGGATTCCTGGGCAGTAACCTCCTCGCCTTTCCGACCCGACGCCGACTTTCACCCCTCGTCATGGGAGTGACCAGAATGCAGGGAGGAAGTCGAGAGCATGGCTATCGTCAAGCTTTCCTCGCTTGCACCTCTGCCTGCCCAAGGGGGGCTGCTCTGGAGACGGCTCTCCGCCCCCAGGGGGGCTTCCCAGGCAGGCCCTGCCCCCGCTGTGCCGGGCTGAACGCGCGGGAGCCCATCCTAGGCCGCTGCGCACCCGGGGCGCCCTTTCCAGCTGGCTCTATCAGTAACGGCTCCATCTGTCTCTCACTGCTTCCAGAGTTGGGCGGGGACTTGGGGGATGTGATTCAGCAGCTCCAGACACACCCAGGCACCCAGGGACCCGTGAGTGACACTGTTCCCTCTCGCAGCCCAAGTCCCCCCACATAAGGAAACAAAGGGTGGCGGTCCCTGGGGAGAAGACACGCAGCCCCCTGATGAGCGGGGCCCGCAGCCGGTGGCCCCACTGCTTCGTCAGGAAACGCATCCGTACTTAATATTCAGAAGCCCGTAACAGATTTTCGGGAGTTAGGAACCGCAGTATAAAGCCGGTGTCATCAAATAAAATATCTGAAGCCGGGGCCTGAGGTTTCGTTAGCAGCAAGACATTTTAATGGGATTATAGCTCTTTTTGTTCAGAAAGCAGGCACTGTTCAAGCCTAGAGAGTTTATCTATTGATCTTAACCTTTTCCTTCACAAAGTGAAGGAAAAAGGAAGCAAATCAGGGAATCTCAAATCTGCAGTTCTACCTCGGCTATTTTGTTACTCCTTGCTGCCTTCAGATAAAGTATCTAAGTTCCATAAATCATTGCTCTTAAAATCAAGCCATAAAAACACACCCACCTCCCCAAGAGTTTATCAGCCTTTTGCAATGTAGCTGGATAGGGCAGGAGACCACAGTAAGATAGCCAGCCAAAATCCAAATATTACTCATAATCTCTATCTGACAGGTTTCTGGGTAGACAATAACCAAAGCCAACTACTTTTCTTTCGGGTTTCCTGACAATATTTTCCTCAAATTTATTCTTAAGTTAAACTCAAGGTCATGAAAGAAACCGTTTATGCATGTCATTAAACAGAAAAGCAAACCTCAAACAATCAAGCCTTAAAAGGTACAAGCTTCCTTCATGTACCAGAATGTGTGCTATATAAAGACTTGAGCACACAGCAATATATAAAAACAGAATAATAATACTGAGTGTCTAAAGATCTCCAGGTAAAATGTTTATGATAGCATTGTTTCCTAGGAAATCAAGCCAAGGGTGCGTAATGACCCACGTCAGCTCGTGGTAAATCCTTCGGAATACACTGGCCGGGCTGTGCGCAGGGGTTCGGTGCCGGGTTCTCTGGGATTAGGGCCACGGGCATACCAGAGACAGCGCCTGGAGGCCAGCACTGTGTGGCTGGTGGGCTTTGGCTGCGGATGCCAGCCTGGGGCCACAAGGCCACACGAGCCACACGGCTGGTCCTGATGTAGACCTGAATCTTGCAGTGCCCCTCTGGGAGCTTGGCCAGAGCTGGAAGGTTCCTTGATGCCTCTGTTTATGGTGTCTGGACAAATGAAGGGCTAGTCACCTGCCAGGAAAGTGAAGAGCGTGGTCATAAATCCTTGATGTTGGTTACTCACTGTCTAGCCACTAGACCCTTGGCCTCGCCATTTCTTACCCAAGAGCAATGCTCTCTGGTGAAATGTGAAGGGGGATGAGGACGTGGCTAGGAATGATACCAGAGACTGGGTCAGAATACCTTAATGGGTTCAACGTCACGATGAAGTTACAAAGAACACTTGAAAAAGCTGCCCTACGATACCTAAAACCCAGGACGTCAAAGTAACTTTTCCCATTATTCACAGCGGACACTTTAAACCTTACTCTTAGCCAAGAGTATATGTAAACGTGTTTATAAACAGTTTGTACAAACTCCTTAACTATTTTAAAGACAAACTGATCAAATACTTACACACTCATAAACCCTATCTGCTCACCCAACTCTTTGCTCTTTCCAACCTATCTGTCCATTTCACAGGGGCCCCAAATTATTTTTAAACCATTGACAGGTTTTCCACTTAAGAGGACGAACCACCCATGCTATCACAGAGTTCTGTGGTTTTAGGACTCTAGAGTTAGTTCAGAGAAGGTCTGAAGCTTTAAGAAAGGACAATTCGACTAGTCTAACTCCTGACTCTCTGCTCTATTCCTTCTCCATGCTGCCTTTCCAAAGCACTTGATCTACCAAAGCTCAAGCCATCCCTATGGATTAGTGAATCTAATTTCTCTTTTTTTCAAGATTTTATTTTTTTATTTGGGGGAGAAAGAGAGAGTGAGCGAGAGACAGACAGAGACAGAGCCCTAGCCGGGGGAGGGAGAGGGAGAGGCAGACTCCCTGGGGAGCAGGGACGCTGGCATGGGGCTCGATCCCAGGGTCCCAGGATCATGACCCCAGCCGAAGGCAACTGAGCCACCCAGGTGCCCTCTGAATCTAGTTTCTAAAGATATGATGCTTCATTAGCATTTTCTCTAGTCCAGACCTCTCCTTCGAGTTCTGGACTTCCATATCCAAGCACCCACCTTGCCCCCCTCCTGGAGGCCGCACAGAAACCTCCTGGTCAGTGCCTTCTTCACTCCCACCCACCTCCCAACTTTGAGGTGAGTCACCTTTCATCTTACAGCCCTGATTTCGGTGCCTGGAAACCCCATCCCTCCAGCAGCACAAAACCAACCCTAGGAGTCAGCCGGTGACACCTGTTACTGGTTTCCTCACCTCCGGCACCCAGGGTGTCCCTAAGCCCTGATGACATCACCTGATAAATACCTCTCAGATCTGTCCTTTCCTCCAGGCTCTTCCACTGGCCGATTCCAAATCACCAGCTTCCCCGTGGAGCTCTGGAATGTGCTTTCATGGGAATCACTTTCCATTGTGCAAAATATTTACAAACGTGCTTTCCCTCTTGGCCTCTTTCCAATCTACTGTCAGAAAAGCACAAATCTGATCACATCTTTGCTTTTATCTGAAACACTGAAATGGCTTCTTATTGTCCTCAGAATAAAGAGCAGCCTGGAGCTCCTGCCTGACCTGGCCCTGGCGATGTCCCCAGCGACTGACACCCCCCCCCCCACTGTCCCCTCCGCACACCCCCTCCCCTTCCAGGCTCAGGGTCCATCCTCTCCTTTCTGTCTGGAGTGACTTCCTCTTACCCCTTCGGCCACTTCCTCACACAGAGAAGCCCTTCTTGAGTGACCCTGACAGGAGTCGCCTTCTTGTCACAGGCAAGCACCGTCCCCTTTCCCTCATAGCACTTGTTGGCTTAACATCAGTGGCGACGTGTATGCTTTGGGTCAGTGCCTGGGTCCCATGCTTGGTTCTGCTTGGGTCGTGCGCAGGGTCGGGGCCGTGCCCACGCACAGCCAATGTGGGCCAAGGGTGACCGTGGAGAAAGGAGTTAGTGTTCTGACCACAGCTGCGAAAGCCTATCTCACTCAGGAACATCCTTGCACCATAGAAGGTTGGTTTTCCGGGGCCTCGGAGTATCTGTGGGAACATCCAGTCCCCCGACACATCCCCCCGCTATGGCCTCAGAGCTTAAAAAGGGGGGAGGCAGGGTTTCTATCAGCAGGATTTTTTAAGATAGTGATAGCAGGTGACATGCTTTTTTCATCTGATTACTGTAGTCAAAGTAATAATAAAGATTTTAACTGCTATAGCTTCCGTCTAAACTGAGAAAATGTCTAGAAATTGAGAGAGCAGGAAGGCTCTTTCCCACAGCCTCCACCCCCATGAATAAACAGAAAGATGGGAGTGAGTTGAAAGGCAATGTGGTTTCGCGGTTATATGTGCACAGACTCTGGACTCTGGCTGCCTACTGGCTGTGTGATCTTAGCCAAGTGTCTCGACCTCTCTGTGCCTCCGTGGCCTCATCTGTAAAATGAGGACAATTGTAGCATACCTTCTAGTGTTGATGAGGATTACATGAGTTATTGCATGTCAAGGGCTTTGAGTACTTACAAGTGAGCAATACATAAATGTTTGCCACTTTATTATTATTGGGTTTTTTTTTTAAAGCTGCTTTACAGTAATCGAGCTAAAATGGATATATTTTGTTCAAATGAGACTCAGCTCAAGCTTAAAACTAAGATGTTAAAAATTAAAATATGCACTGGCTTGTTTTGTTATACATAAAACTGTTTTTAATGAAAAGTATTCTGAATGCATAACCTTGTTGATTCAGATAAAACAAGCAACATGCCTGTTGAGTAGATGGTTGTTGGCTTCTTAACAGAGTGTGACAAAAACATTCCTCAAATATGCATGAATAACCTGTTCAGTATCCAGTGAATTCACAAGCATATGCCTCGTTTACCTTTGATATAAAAAGTAACAAAATCGCATTCAGCGAACTGAGCTCCACGATAAAATTAATCAGAAAAGAAGTCAACAGAACAAACTGCTGCATTAGAGTGGAGCATGGATGCCTACATCTCTACTTGAGCTGTGAAGAGTAGCTGTTGAAACGACACCAAACAGAGAGACTTATTCTAAAAAGTCGACTGAAATGTTTCCAACTAGACATATACCTATTCCTATGGCCAAGGAATTCCACTTTTATTTTTTTTAACATCTTAGTTTAATTTTATTTTTTTCAGTGTTCCAAGATTCATTGTTCATGCACCACACCCAGTGCTCCATGCAATACGTGCCCTCCTCAAGACCCACCACCAGGCTCGCCCAGCCCCCCTCCAAAACCCTCAGTTTGTTTCTCAGAGTCCACAGTTAAGTATACACCCAAGAAATATGAATGAAGGCAGGAAGACATATACAGGAATGCTCATGGCAGCTTAGTTCACGATAGCCAAAAACTAAATAACCCAGATGCGTATCAACAGAATCGATAACACGAATTGTTGTGCATTTATACTACTGAATACTCTCCAGCAAAGAGGACAGACTACCAAGTATATAATAACATGGATATATCTCACAGGTATTATGCCAAGTAAAAGAATCTGAATTTAAAGGGTACATGTGTGATTTTCCTTATACAAAGTTCAAGAATCATCAAACCTGATAAATGATGATAGAAGCCATAATAGTGGTTACCCCTGGGGAGAGAGTTACAGACAGACACTGCGAAGGAGTATTCTGCAATCTAAGGGGTGCTGGCAATGTTTCTACATCCCGATTTGGGTGTGGGGTACATGTACGTAAAATTCCTCAAGCTGTACACTGAAAATGTGGGTATTTTATGCTCTTCATTGCATGTGTTTTACTTGTATTATTCAAAAAAATTTTCCCAACTAGTACTTTAAATCATGATGACTGTACTTTGATTTAACAAAATTCACTGTCACTCCAGTACTTCACGTGTTGCTGGAGAACTGGCAGACTCTCTCACTCACACACACACACACACACACACACACACACACACACACAACAACAACAACAATAATGGATGGAACTGTAAACCCCACCCCACCACCTGCCAGTTCAAAGGTTGAAACCCTAATCCTTAATGTCACCGTATTTAGAGACAGGGTCTCTAAAGAGGTAATTAAGGTTAAATGAAGTGGGGCTCTAATCCAGCATGACTGACGTTCTCGTGAGAACAGGAAGAGACATCAAAAGGTGCTCTGACAAGAAAGGACCGTGTGAGGACACAGCCAGAAGGTGGACATCTGCAAGTCAAGGAGAGAGGCCTCACTCCGAAGAAACCAAACCTTCTGACACCTGGGTCTTGGACTTTCCAGCCTACAGAATCATGAGAAAATAAACTTCTGTTGGTTAAACTCCTCAGTCCGTGGTATTTCATTATGGCAGCCCAGGCTGACTAATCCACCAAGCAAAGAAGGCTTCAAGAGAAACTCCAGGAGCTTGGCACAGGCCCTCCGGGGTCTGTGGGAGCCAGGTGTCAGGGGCTGGCTCTCGTGGCGAGAAATTCATGGCTAGTCACAGCTAGCAGAGCAAAGAGAAGGCATTGTGTTTGGAGCAAAAGGCACTACTTCTACTGCAAGGGGAACAGGGTGTGTGTTTCCTGTGGTCATAATGTGGGCTCCCCAGAAGCACCCTCCTGAGCCAGAAGAGGTGAAGTTTAAAACTACACACATTGAACTTGAACTTGAACACTGCGCACTTCCCAGAATGGCTAAGGCTAATCAGAGTGTATGACGCAGGTGCCGACGAGGTGAGGGTCAGCTACAACTCCCATAAACGATCGCCGGCGGGGGGCAAGAGGGGGCGGACATTGGTGCAACCACTGTGGAAAACTGTTTGACGATGTCTCTGAACCCAAGCACGCACCTACCCTATGACTCGGCAACTCCACACCTGCAGAGGTGGGTGCGCGTGTGCAGTAAGATAAATGTCCGAGAATGTTCACGGCGAAGCTACCCAACTGCCCTTCAACAGGAGAATGGACATGGGAACTCGATGTATTCACCCAATTACTCGTGAGCACCAAAAAGGAACAGACCACAGACATATACAGCAATGTGGATACATCTCTACTATGGAGGAAAAACAGGTCAGGTTGCTTTATGGGGCTAGAGGTCAGAGTAGTGGTTCCCTTGAGGTGCTGCTTGATATTGACTGGGGAGGGGCCTGAAATGCTCTGTGTCTTGATCCAGTTACGTGGGTTTTCGGATATGTGAAAATCAAACGCACGCCACTAGAGATTTCTGTTCTTCACTTATGTTCAAGTTATAGTCCAACTTTTACAAATCAAAAATTAGGGAGGAGTTTAGAATTTTTATTATCACCCAGGACTGTATCATGTGATTAATAGATCGGATCTAATTTTTCACCACTTAAGAGTACTTGGGACATCTAAGGGACCAGCCCAAGATTTTCTTCCAAAAAGGAAAAGACAAGTCTGTTCGGTGCATGGGAAAGAGTCACGCAAGAAGAACCAGAGAGACGCTGCTTCTGCACAGTACTGAGCCCAGCCTGCCGACAAACTTGTTACACACAGAGGGCAGTTGCTTTAATTCAAGATCCCTTGAACAACAAGATGGTGTTTCTAGAGACTGCCAGAGTCATCACTTAGGTTCCTATTTACTACTCAGTAATTGCTAAGATTAACTCTGATGTGGTAAGGGAAGCATAGTTCATGCTGACATCAGTTTACTGACCCGTGTCTATGTGACTATCCAAAAACGTTGGGGAAGAGAGACATCCCCAAGCTTAGCCCAAAGATCTCAATAACAACCCCTGGCTCACATCATCCAAATAATGCTTATAACGGATTATAACTACTGCTTTGAGCTAATATAGCACTTCGTGAGATAATACTTGGATTGGCTAATTCCCAATGATTGGCCTATTTCCAAGAAATTGCAGTACCATAAATGCTCAAGCGTGTGCACATGCATGTGCGCTTGCTTCATGCAAAGATTCTCCTTTGGCTTCTGCTTTGAGTGGCTTGTGGTTAAAGATGGCAGCTTGGCCACATAACTTTTTATCCATTTCCTCTCAGAAGCCCGCTGAAATGAGGACAGAGGCATAGATAAGTTATAATCCACAAAGAGAATGGAAGCAAGAAGATCCACAAACAAGAGATTTCAACACATTTCTTTGGAACTGGATGGATCCTAGCAAAGATGGGAGTGGAGAAGGCTCTAGAAACAGGAGATTCCCTGTAACAGACAGATCCCAGACCTCTCCCCCAGGCCACACACACATACTACCAGGAGCCAGCCGCTACGCCCCAGGAAGAAGACTGGCATCTGGAGATTCCCTCTTCTCAGTGACTACTCGAGGGAGCCCAATCTAAGACCTCTACAAACCTAAACAGCTAATACAGACCCCTGGCCAGCTTCAGTGTTGTGGCCCGCATATGAATAGACAATCAATGATAACCAGACATTTGCTAGAAACCTCCAGTGTGGAAGGCAGCTGTCCACATAAGCCACGAGGTGTAAACAGGCCCACTGTAATTGCTCAAGGGGAAGACAGAGGAGGGGGTGTCTGTGTCTAAGACAGGGAAAAATTACACTCAGAAAGAAGAAAAGGCAAGATTCACTGTGCAAGTAACATCAGGAAAAAAACCGCCATCCTCTGCCTTCATAAGCACAGTCCCTTGACTTCACCAAGGGGAGCCTCCTTCTGTACAAGAAACTGCAGACAGATGGGTAATGAGCTCCCCACCACCTTGTGGCTCTCTGGTAAGCCACCCTGCCCCCGCCACCACTCCCCCCTCCCCACTGCCTCCACCCGCTAAGGGTCATTTCTAAAACAGTCTTTATAGTGCCAGTAAGTCCTATGCTGTGTCTCACCCAGAGTAGCTCAGACATAATAGGGAACGAAATCCTGAGCCCCTCAGCATTCTTCCCCAGTCTTCAAATACCTCACGCAACTTAAATGTCATGTACGCTTCTGACACCAACTTAACGTTCTGTCTTCGAGGCTAGACAGCATCTATAAGAGCAGGGGCAGTCTATGCCAACCTGAAAGCACACTTGATAATGTATTTTATACCAGCCATGGATCTTTTTCCCAGGTTACAGGAAATTAATATATTTTGGCACACTAAAAAAGTGCTTATTCAAAAGCTGACCTAACTGCTCCTTTACTTAACAAATGTTACTAAAGGGTACATACTATGAATAATTTCGGTTCCAATTTTCTAGACTATTCATTTCTTCCTACCCCTTAAACACACACATATACATAATTTCTTCATGACAAAACACAGAGTAAGATATCCACCATAGAATATCTGGGGAAATAATGCACATGTACGTGTGGCTATAATCCCACCGTCCAGTTTCCATCCACCTCATTTTGGGAAGAAAAATGTAAATTTATGTATCTCCTAATTATTTTACTTTCAGGCCTATACTTACCCAGAAATAAAATGGGAGCCATGTTCAAGGTTTTGCTGTTCAGAGATGTGCGTGATGCCTTGATAGTGCTGGGGTCACACAGATGAAAAGATGAAGCACATTCTATTGGGTCCTCTTTGTTTATAGCCAAATGCACAGAGTTCTGGCCCCCGAGTGAAATTTTTGAGAAAGCACAGCAAAATGCAGAGCAGCTGGCAGCCTTCAGAGCTCCTAGAGTGATAGGAAGCCCCAGGGACCAAAGCTAAATGTTTGGCCACTCTAGTATTCTCCAATAAACCCTTTTTATGCTGAAATGTGGATTTTTGTTTTGACTGTTTCTCCCTTCTTTCTTCCCTGACATTCTTTTCCTTTTATAGTTAATAGTGGGGGTGGGGGGGGGCAGGACATCAAGCCATGAAGTCTAAAGCCCCTAAAATTTAATTACAAAAGTTGACTCAGTCATTCCCAAAACTTTACTAGAGAATAGGTGGAATTTCTCTTGAAGATAGAAAAATAAGATACAGAGAAAAGCAAACAGATTTGCTCTTCCCCATTTATTCAACAAACATGTACTGAGCATATACTCCATATGTGTGTGTCTATGTGCATGCTATCTATATGCTATTATCCTCCCCAGTGCTAAAGGAGGTGGGAAAAAAATGTAGGTGGGTGGATGTATATTTTGGAAGGGCAAGAGAGAGTTGGAATAAACTGGGCATGCATTGCTGTAGTCCTAAGTGAACCGTGGTTGCTTGCTAACAAGTGGAATAATGTGTCATGAGCATTTATGTCAGGGGTCAGCAAACTAGGTTCCATGGGACAGATCCAGCCCACCGCCTGTTTTTGTACTGCCTGGGAGATCGGAGTAGTTTTTTACATTTTTAGATGGTCAAAAAAAAAAAAAAAATCAAGAGAGGAGTCCAAATTTTGTAACATGTGAAAGTGATCTGAAATTCAAGTTTCAGGAAGGACGAATAAAGTTTTATTGGCAAAGGGCCACGCTCTTTGGTTTACATGTTGTCTGTGGCTGCTTTTGCACGACGATGGCAGAGCTGAGAAGCTGCAACAGAGATCTGTATGGCCTGCAGAACCTACCTACTGTGTGGCCCTATCCTGAAAATGCTTGCCCACCCCTTGTTTAGAGGAAGGAGACATCACTTCTGCTCAAGGTCATGAAGAAGGAAGTGACGCATCTACCTTACTTTTCTGTAGTTCTTTATATCTCATTTGACCCTCCCAGTCATCCTGTGTAGGAAGAGATAGGAAAGGCAGGTTTCATTGTTCCCTTTTTTATAGCTGGGGAAACTGAGGCTTGGCCCAATCCAGAGATTTGTTCAATATTGGCAGTTAATAGATGGCAGTACCAAATTACAACTGCCTGAGCCTTTCCATCTCATGGTGCTGAGACTGCAGAGCCCTCATTGCAAGAGCAACACACACATACACACACACACACACACACACACACACACACACACCCCATGTGGGACAAGGGCATGATAAAGAAGGAAGGCCAGCTGGGTGACTGGGGCTGGGGGACTACTGACGGGCCCCAGGACAAAGAAGACTGAGCAGGAACTACCTGGGTCCAGGAGTCAGCCAACCAAGTTCCGGCCTACGGCCTGTTTTTGTATTACTACCTGAGAGCTGGGAGTGGTTTTCTATTTTTAGATGCTTAAAAAAAAAAAAAGAAAAGAAAGATATCAAAATTTTGTGACATGTAAAAAAGATATGAAATTCAAATTTTAGTCTCCATAAATAAAGGTCTATGGGAATACAGCCTTGCTCATTGGCTTACACCTTTGTTGGAGGGCAAAAGCAGCCTCGGATGCTGTGTGTCCCCGGGGCCTGAATCCAGTGCCCTCGTCCTGCCCCGGAGTCGCTGGCCCGACCCTTGGGAGCCTCCGAGCCCTCTCTGCCACGTAGATCTCCTTCTGATGAGGTTGTAAAGAGTAGATGAGATCATTGCGAGAAGCAAATGAGTTAACTGTATACGACTCAGCACGATGCCTGGTACTTTGCAGGTGTGATGTTACCTTAGTATTTTCATTCACTGGATGGGGAAATTGTTGAACATTTAAAACAATGATTGATATGTACTCATATTAGACAACTAGAAAGCCATAAAGGAGGCATTCATAACAGCATAAGATTAGGTTAGACTTTCATACTACCTAACACTATGGAAACATTCCACCTGTGGAACAGATTCTAGCTCCTTTAGGACGAGACTCCCCTAGGTATTAGCTCAGGGGGAAAAAGAATTCTTGTACTTTCAAGTTATTTGGAAGAGAACTGGGTGTAAAAACTATTTTCACATCAGGGAGGAAATATATTTGGTTGCAACTGAGAATTAAGTAATTGAACTCCCGGGGCCTGCAGACTGCAGTTTGTAAGAGGCAGGATGGGGTGGGGGAGAATTGTACAGAGATTAGGCAGGCCAGTGAGTAATCAGTCCAACAGTAAGGCAGTGAGGTCAGGGCCCAGTGACAGGGCGTGGTCTGCACAGCCCAGGAAAGCCACCAGATTTCAGAATGCATCCATTCATCCGACTCCGCTATCCAGTTCCCAAACTAATAATTTCTTCTTTCAGAAATAAAATATTTACTAAACAATAAAGTTTCCCTTTAGGACTTACTGTGACATTATGCACATACACACCACCCAATATCCAAGTATGCTAATGATTTGAAACACATTAAAAAAAAAAACCCCGCAAACTTCTGACATGAAATTATTCCACACTGTAAGAAAATAAGCACTCTCGTTGATGGATACAATACAACAGAAGAGTGTTTTCTGAGATGCATGTCAGAACCCATTAGTGCTGAAATCAGTTTAATGGGCTGCCAACCATATGGAATAGAACCGAACAAAACAGAAAATATCTGAGTGTATTGCACGTAATAAAGGACAAGTACTGTTGAGTGAAACTTCTGTTCCAGTGATATGTTTGTGTATGCGCGTACACACATGTGTGTGTTTATATTCACTCATCTAAATTGCTGGGTTATGGTGTAAATTATATTTCTCACTAGGGATCATGGTCCAAAAAACTTTAAAGTCACCAAAGTAGAGTGAGATCCACGTTAGGAAAGTCCTAACGTGAAGAATCCTAATCCTAACAAGAATCCTAATTCACTGAACAGCCACGTTAAGGGCTTAATTATTCCTTTTGAGAGGGATTTCTTTCAGTGACAAACTCTTCCTCTGGATTTAAAACATGCTACAATTTACGGGGGAAAATACAGGCAGAACTTGTCAAGTACACCTCATCTTTAAAATAAGGTGTTCCTGGGGCGCCTGGGTGGCTCAGTTGGTTGAGCAACTGCTTTCGGCTCAGGTCATGATCCCGGAGTCCTGGGATCGAGTCCCACATCAGGCTCCCAGCTCCATGGGGAGTCTGCTTCTCCCTCTGACCTTCTCCCTTCTCC